>VDFB02000003.1:269920615-270039652 GCA_007258455.2 Sequoia sempervirens | reverse complement strand
ATGACTTTCCCCTACCTAATATTGATATCATTGTGGACTTGACTGTTGGACATGAAATGCTCTTGCTTATGGATGGCTTTTCAAGGTATAATCAAACTAAAATTGCCCCTGAAGATCAAGATAAAACTGCCTTCACATGTCCTTGGGGCACTTTTTGCTGGAATATCATGCCATTCAGATTGAAAAATGTTGGAGCCACATATCAGAGAGAAATGACCACCATCTTTCATGACATGATGCACACTTTTATGGAAGACTATGTAGATAATTTGTTGGCAAAATCCTACACCAGAGAAGGACACCTAGAAATTCTAGACAAAAATTTTCCCAGATTAGAGAAGTTCAATGTGCGACTAAATCCTAAGAAATGTGTATTTAGTGTAACATCATCTAAAATTTTGGGGTACATTGTGTCAGCTAAAGGCATTTAGGTAGACCCTGTAAAGTTCAAATCCATCATGGAGATGCCGCCTCCTAAAAACATCAGCCAGCTCAGATCCTTGCAAGTAAAATTCCAATCTATTAGGAGGTTTATTGCACAACTAGTAGACAAGACCCATCCTTTCAACCACTTTCTCCACAAGAATGTATATTTTTGATGGGATGAGAAATGTGAAGGATCCTTCAATCAATTGAAGCAATATCTAATGATTCTGCCTATCTTGATACCACCAGTAGAAGGAAAGCCACTTTTATTGTACATAGCAACAACTGAAATATCATTGAAAACCTTATTAGCGCAAGAACATTCAACAAGAAAAGAAAGAGAAATATATTAGATCATCAAAACCTTAAATGGTTATGAGATCAATTACACCTTCTTTGAAAAGATTTTTCTAGTAGTAGTTTTTGCTACCCAACAATTACGACATTACATGCTCACCCATACCATCAAGTTAATAGCCAAGATAGATCCACTGAAATACCTTCTTAGTAAAGCTAATCTAACTGGAAGACTGGATAAGTGGGTCATGATGCTAAGTGAATTTGACATCCAATATGTTGATAGGAAGGCAATCAAAGGAAAAGCAATCACAGGTCAGTTAGTTGAAGCACCATTACAAGACAATCATCCAATGAAAATTGAGTTTCGAGATGTTGATGTCCAAATAGTTTCCATACAACAATGGGTCTTGTACTTTGATGGTTTTTATACACAACATGGATTAGGAGCTAGAATCTTGTTTATCTCACCACAAGGACATACCATTCCCAAGTCTTACAGGTTGATGTACCCTTGCACCAACAACACAGCCGAATATGAAGCCTTGATCATTGGAATCAAAGTAGTAGTTGAGTGGAAGACCACATAGTTACATGTCTATGGGGATTCACAACTAGTCATTAATCAGGTAAATGATGACTATCAAACAAAATATGACAAGTTGATGCCCTAAAAAAGAATGGTTGATGGATTCAAGAAGTACTTTATGGAAATAAGATTTGAGCAAATTCCTCAAAGCAACGAAAAAGTTGTTGATGCCATGGTGACCATTGCTTCTCTCTTTTAGATTTCAGAGAAATGATCCTGTTACAAGTTCATGGTGGAACAACTGTTCAAGCCATCTTATGACAACCCTGAGTCCCAAGTTATCTACCATCTAGCTGAGGCTGATACTTCCCTCTGCGGGAAAATCTATATGTACCTAAAAGATAACACCCTCCCTCTCGACCTATCCAAAAATCAAAAATGAAACTTCATTCACCAAACTACCCAACACACCCTTATCGCAAATGTCCTTTATCAATGAGGTCTTGATGGAACTCTCCTCCGATGTCTAGAATGTGATGAGTCTAAAATGGCTTTACGGGAAGTACATGAAGGTGTTTGTGGGACTCATTTGAGTGGTATAACCTTAGCTAAGAAACTCCTCCATCTGGGATATTACTAGCCAACTATGGAGAAGGAATCTTTTTCAGTTCGTCAAGAAATGCCAAAAGTTTCAGATTCATGGCAATCTCATCCATGCACCAGCATAGGAACTTCAACCTTTTGCATCAACATGGCCCTTTTTTCAATGGGTATTGGACCTTGTAGGAAAGATTCATCCATCTTTGTCAAATGGACACAAGTTCATTATCACAGCCACTAAGTATTTCACAAAATGGATCAAAGTTGTTCCTCTAACTACCATTATAGGAAAACAAATATTGTCCTTTATCCTGAACTACATCATTTGTAGATATGGCATCCTCAATCCATCGTCACTGACAATGGCAGAACTTTCAAAAATTAGGACGTTGAAGAAATTTGTGAGAAATTTCACATCCAACATCAGTTTTCTACACCATATTATCTTCAAGGAAATGGCCAAGCAAAGGCCTCAAACAAGACTATCTTAAAAATTTTAAAGAAAACCATCAACAATCTTGGGCGTGACTAGAATGTGCAATTGAATCCTACTCTATGGGCTTATAGAACCAGTATTCATACCCCGATGGGAGCTACACCCTATGCTCTATTCTACGAATCAAAAACCATTCTACCTATTGAGGTTGAACTCCCACCACTCTATGTGTCGCTAAAAGGGATCATTTCAAATGAGGATCACAGAGTGTCTAGGTTATAGGAATTGGAACTCTTGGATGAGCATCATCAGCATGTAGTAGATCACCTGAAGGCATATTAGCAGAGGATATCTAGAAGCTACAACCACAGAGTCAAACCTAGAACATTTCAGGTTGGTGATTTAGTCTCAAAACAGAACCCCCTTAATCAACAAGATTGAGAGAAGAAGGGGAAATTTGAACTGAACTGGCTAGGTCCCTTTGTCATTGTTTCAGCCTTCAGATCAGGACCATATCAGTTGTCTACACCAGAAGAGGATTTGTTTGATGAACCCCTTAATAGTGTGCATCTCAAGAAGTTCTACACTTGAATCATCCAGTGCATTGGAAAAAGGTCCTGAAGAATACCAAAACATTAGAAATGTCCTAAAAAATGGTTACTTGATGAAAACCTCGAAAATGTGCATCTTGATAAATAAACAAAAAAATCAAAAAAAGATCAAAAAGACAAAAAAAGAAAAAAAAGAAAAATGCAAAAAAAGTGAAAAATCAAAAAGATAAAAAAAATTCATAAAATCTAAAAAAGTGCAATAAAAAAAAGTAATGGAAACCTAGCAACAGGCGCTATTTATGATAGGTTAGCTTTTCCATCTATTTGAGAATGCCAACCATTCGCTTTCACCATCCATCTGCCTATCCTAGGAAAGCACCATATACATATCCTGGCATCGTGGTCGTGTCTCACCCTAGATTGGGGGAAAAATCCTGAACCCACTGGGGGCAATAAATTTTGATTTTGAACCAACAGACAAATAGTAGCAGTACAACACCACCCAAAGAAATGATCATAGTGCCACTCAACATTGAACATCAAAATCACAAACATGAAAACATCAACCATTCAAATCAAATAGCCAAATCAATCAAATCTATAGCAAACTTCAAATGGATGATGTTCTTCTAAATCATGGGTTTATCACATCACACTCAAGCGTTCAACTGTTGAACTTTGATTTTTTTTATCATATCTTTGGAGCACCTTGATGATGTATCAAACTAGAGGAGATAGGAAGGAGTATAGTTTTTCTTTGTCTGTTTTCTATGATTTGATCATTATTACTATGCAAATTGTCACAGAACATGCTCTACAAAGTATCACTAATGATATTTTGAATTTGCATATGAAAACGGTTAACTCTTATCTATTTACGAAAGCAATACTTAGGTCATCTCGGTTCAATTATACCTAGATGCTTGTGTTAACTTGCAATATCAAAAATCATGGAAGTAGTACTCAGGTCATCATGGTCTAAATATACCATCGATGTTTGTACTCACTTTCAACATTTTAAAGGCCTAATGATGATAAAAAGCACAACAAATCGGTTGTTATGAATGACAACTTTTTCATACAAGATCTACATGTTTAAAGTAGATTGCATCCATGTTAGTTTGCATCTGTATTTATGGGATTTCCAAAGCTACAACAATGATGTTATTTTTGGCACTAATGGATTGAGTACACTTGACATTAACACATCATTCTCATTTAGTTGCATATCAATTGTATCATCATTTGTATATAGTAAGAAAACATTACAACATCGTTCATCCACCCATGCATCTCATCATAATATTTGTATCAGAAAACACAAAAAGGTGTACATTGCATCTCATTTACATAATCAAAATCATTTCATATAGTGGCATTAGGAAAGTGCTTCCTTAATCTTAAATGAGTAAGTCTCTTCAGATTTCCAAAAGAATTGGGAAATATGTCACGTTTTGTGAAAGCTTAATTTAACGAAGAATCAACTAATGTTAATCTTCCCACAACTCTTGGAAGTTTGATAGATTCACTCATTTAAGCTTAAGACCCTAGGACCCAATCATCTGCATCATCACTTGCATTACATAATCATATCATCATCACAAAGAATCATAAACATCATTTACATAATCATTATATCTCACATCCATACATAATGAATATGAACATCAAGCATCATCACATACCATTTATATAATCAAATCCGTTTCACATAGCATAAAACATCATTTGCATATATCACAAAATCGTCATATAAACTCATCCATCATGCATTATCATATTATAACATCATTATAATAGAATTAGGTACCATCACACAATTATTTCATATACACATTCATTCATTCATTACATCCTTTATTTGCATATAAAAAATACAAAAAAAAAGAAAAATCACATACATCACATACCATAAATAAAATACATCACGTGCATCATATAGGCATCATCCATAAAACATAATAGAATCATAACACATTTGTTACATCATCATAAACACATCCATCTCATATCATATCATTAGGATCACCATCATAAACATCGAAATTGAATGCATCCATCGCATATCATATCATCAGTTTCATATAGAACATCACATAGCATAAATCATAGAAATTAAATGCATCCATAGCATGTCATAATCATCATAATCATCATAACATGGAAATTAAATGCGGCATAGACATCTATCATCATATCAACACATGGATCATAATCATCACCGCATATCATATAACCTCAAAAATCATAATGTCAAAGTGTACAAGGATATCCAAAAGTATGACGAGATACATCAATATCAAAAATGGTCATGTATCATAAAGTCTGACAACAAGGAGAATATCATCAATTTCTAAACTGAACAAAATGTGTATACATGTCCAAAAAGTACATCAGAGAATCATAACGGGAGCTATGTCATGCTCCCTCTAGATGGTGTCAACATCACATGACAAGGATAAGTGCCTCCCCTTGCACTTGATGGACCTACCCTAGGATCTCTCATATCTCTAGGTAATGGCTGAGTGGCACCCACACTCATAGTCCGTAATTGAGACCTGACTGATTGAGACTATGCAAAGCTCTCCCACCACTCGGGATGAACCACCTCATGATATCTGCCCCTGTAAAAATAAGCCTCCTAAGCAATGTGTTGAATCTCTCTAATTCGTTGTGCTCGTACCTATGGCCGCCTACTATAACCTCTCAGTAATGGCCTCGGCCTACTCTTCCCGCAATCTCAAGGCATCCCTCTTAGTGGTCAATGCAGAAATTTGACCCTGCATCTGTCCCTGTCCCTATACCTACGACTATATCTATGCAAGTTGTCCCTGGAGAGTCTACACCTGCTGCCTACCAGCATCCCCCTCAATTGTAAGAATCTAAACCTATCCTTGTGCTTGCATCAGAAGAGTAGGTGTATCTGTGCAAGCTGTCCCTACAGCATTTGTGCATGTACCTATAACACAGCAATTTGCATATGTTGCTACTAAGACAACACTATGATCTCTACCTGTTGTTGTGATGAGCTCACTAATGATCACCTCTTACGAGGAACACTCAAATCTGGAACATCAAGACCTGGCCTTGGTCCACCTCCATCTCCACCATCACTCTCCTCATCATCTCCATCATCGCTACTCTCCTCTCCATCACTATCACTACTCTGCTCATCCTTAGACTCCTCCTCTACCTCCTCTCTATGTCGCCTCCACCCATGCCCTCTTACCTCTGCCTCTACTAACAATGGTGTCGGCTCATCTGGAATGGTAATCTATGGGAACATATGCATAATCATATACATAGCATAATCCTCAAATATCGAGGCATTTGTAATCATTGGATGCACCTACCAAATAATTTTTGGAAATCCCTAGAAGTGCTCAACTACTACATCATAAGACAAGCACGGCCCCCACTCTGTCGCATCCTATAGTTGTCGTGCATAATGGGCTACCCCCTACGGCATGGGTTGAACTTGTCCATACTACCTTAGAACTCTCAATAACATAAATCTCTTAATAATAAAGTGAGTCTAACCAATCAGATACATCGCTGGAACAAATATGGCATCTTTGTATCATCCTCGGGCCATGGCTCACAATCAACATATGGTCTCCACACCACACCCTCCAGCTCATCAAGATCCATCCTCTAATACTCCAACTTTCCTAGCCTGGGTTGAGTAAGTCGACCAGCATAAATATGAACATAGGGCCTCAGAGTTGGCTTTTGTCTATCTCCTACTAGCCGACTAATCACTATATGCTCCTAAGCCCAAGCCTGGAGCAATGTAACTCCTACTAAAAAATTGGCCCCTCGAAGGTACACCACTTGATGCAAATCATGATATAAATGCACAAACATACAACAACCCCATGCATATCTAGTCCCGTGAACGATCATACTATCCAAAATCCTACCCCATCCAACTAAGAGCCCCTTTGACCTACGATCAGGACAAAGGAACCCTCCAATGAAACTGACTAGGACTAAAGGAAAAGTAGCGTATGCATCGACCATCTCTCTCCATGGAATCTCATATCCACAAATATGCCCATCCTCAAAAACTCAGCGTAGTGCATATGTACCACCCTGCTTCTATGAATCATATACCACCAACTCTCCCACCACCAAAATTCATAGAATCTGATATACATCCTTAGGTGTAATAATCTCACCAGTGGGAAAATGGAAAGTGTTATGCTCATTGTGCCACCGCTTGGCCAAGGCTATCAATAATCCCCTGTTGATCTAAATCTGGGGCATATCAATGAGAAACAACAAACTGCACCAGGTAATAATGGTTGTCTCAGGCTATGTCAAATAATGAATCAAGTCCCATGTCCTCAAGAACCTCTCTCTGATTTGAAGACTAGTCAGAGGCTCCTATCATCACAAAATCATAATTCATTCAATCGATCAACCAACATCAACCGACGTCAATCAATCAATCCAAATCAATCAACCTATCAATCTAATCAGCTCTGGTGAGACTTTGATCAAATCTCGTGAGCATCAAATCAATCCTAACCTCGCCTATCATGAGGTTCATCAAATCAATCCTAAGCTCACCTATCATGAGGTTTATCAAATCAATCCTAACCTCACCTATCATGAGGTTCATCAATCAATTCAACCTCGCCTATCTTGAGGTTTATCATATCAATCAACTTATAATTGATCCTCGCCTATCATGAGGTCAATTATTATCATCCTCTCATTGAATTTCACCTATCATGAGATCAATGGGCATCTAACCTATCAAAATCATCAATCATCATCAAATCACAAAATGACACGATCAAACATCATTGACATCAAGGACTTCAATCAAGAAAATCATCAAATTTACCCAATGCGCCAAAACAAGGCTTCAATGCACCACTCTACCCTATGTGTTAGAACATTTCATCAATGCACTAGAATAGAGTCCCAATGCTCCAAATTTCCTAATGCGCTATTCTATTTAATCAATGTGCTAATCTAATGATCCTATGCACTAGACTACTCTATGCGCTAAAATAGTTCATCAATGCGCCATTTCGGGTCATCTATGTGCTAGATTAATCAATGCGCTACTTCATCTGTCCTATGCGCTAAATCGCTTTACCTGTGCGCTACATTATTGAATGTGCTATAACAATCTATTTATGTGCTACTTTGGCTAATCAATGTGCTAAACTAAAACAAACCGAATTCAAACGCCAAAATGGAGGGAAAAATTCAATGCACAAAATACGAGGTGGTTTTTTGGGGTACTCACCGGAGGTCCATACACTGCTAGACGGTTGTACCGCCTAACTCGCTCAAATCGGTGTGTGTGATAGGGGATCACCATTCTGCTCCAAATGCTCAAACACTCTCACTCACAAGTTTTCAAAATCACCAAATGCACAAATGAACTTTCTAATTCACTTTTTAACCCTTAAAAGGTTAATTAAGTGGCATTTTATGGGATTGTTTTATTTTTATTTTTTTTCAAAGGGGCTGTAATTAATCAAATTATCACTTGGTGGCTTATATATCATTTTTCGGGAGATAAATCGTTTATGACATGTAAAATTTTGAGATCATCATCAAATCATTGTCAACTATTAAATCATATTCCCTAAAATTGTATTTATATTTTATAATTTAAAATTAGAAAACAAATATAACTCATAATAGATCTAAAATTTAAGATAATAAAATTTAGAAATTTCCTGATCTATTAATTTTTTATTTATTTTTAACGTTAGAAACAATACAAAGAAAGAAAAGAATCGCATGGAAGAAAAAGCATATTCCATAACACAAGAGCATATTAAATGGACGAAGAAAACGGCGCGCAATGTTTTTCTCCTCTAAATATACAAAGAAAGAAAAAGGTAGGCCTAAACCTAAGTACAAAATTAATAGGTAAGAGTTTCAGAACATTTGGTTTGATTTTACTTTGTCTTTTGTGTTCGTAGGTACAAAATGGCGTCGTATGAGTAAAGCGTGAGGCCATCCATTTCTCTTTTACCAAAGCAGTTTAGTTTAGTTAAAGGCGACGGATATTTGTATGCCTGCCAAAAATAGCAATATTTTGACACACCTAAAATCGGTCATCACCTTTAATTAATTAAATACTAGCTATTTAAGTAATATTTTGACTATGTATAAATAAATTCTCAATTTATTTATATTGTTCATTTTCTAAATTCTCCAAATCTAAAATCATATTTTTCTAAATTAATTAAATAAACAAATTTCCATAAGCTTGTTTTATTTAATTAATCTTCACTAATCTCGATTAGGAACTTGAGCACATGTTTATAACTTTTTGTGCCACCTCACCAAGGTCACATGAAATTAAATAATTCTAATTTTTAATTAGAATTATCTGAACAACCAATTTTTAAAAGCACATGGCTTATTCCTCACACACTTCCACCAATTTTTCAACACATGGCCTTTTCTTCTCACACTTGAGTCTTCCATCCATTTGGTCAAGGGGACAACATCTTGATTCTCTCCATCTCCACCATCCATTCTTCTTGTTTGAATCTGGACCGAACTGATTATTTCCACCTCACAAGATGCTTAGAAAAGGTTATAAATACAACCCTTTGTCATTGTATATGGCATCCACTTTTGAATAGAGTTATCATGCAGAAATATAGTTTGAGCTTGGGAGCACTTTGGAGTCTTATAGTTAATTTTTATATCATGTTTTGCATCATAGTTAGATCTTAGACTAACACTTTGCTTCATAGTTTCATTTTATGTCATCCTTTGCATCATAGTTGCATTTTATATTAGCATATTTAGAGTTTGCATTTGAGCATATGTAGAATCATATATGGAATCATATAGATCACTACCATAGTATCCACCACCGTTTTTCCATTCATCATAATCATCATCATTCATTCATCATGGTATCCATCATCATTCTTATCATATAGTTTCATGTAGGAATTTAATTAGCTTGCATGTTAAATACTAATCTTGTTTCTTAAGTGTCATTCTAATAGCCTTTGTACACATAGAAATTTGAGGGCCAAAGGGTTAAAGGAATCATTAAGAATAGAGGACAATGAGACGTTCTTGAAAGATTCATTAAATTGCAATTTAGAGTAGCTTCTTTGCTTTGAATCTTTAATATAATTTGTTTCATTAAGGTTTGTGTTGATAATAACATTTCCACATTTCACACACACAATAACAAATTTGGAAGGAGAAATAAAAGAAAGGAAGAGGTAGAAGAAAAAAAAAGGAAATAAAAGAAGGTTGTGAAAATAGGAGTTTGAGCTAGAGGAAATATGATGGAAATTAGAGTAGTATAAGACAACTACATATTGGAAAGCAATGAAAAAAAAGTTCTAGTGAAGGCATTCAAGGGTTGTGAGAAGGTGAAAAAGTGTAATAATAAATACTCACCTTGTGAGAAAGAGTTATTTTTATAGAGAAAAGAAATGCAACTAGGATTACCCAAGGGTTAGAACTACTAGAAGAGAGATAAGTTAAATCCCTTGACAAGTTGGTAGAATTATTAGTGGATCTATGGATTTTAAATGTGATTGGAAAAAATTTTGAGATCTAGAGGAGATAAATTAATGGGATGAAGATGAAGAGGATGAGTGGGATGTAGAGTTTATTTGTGTTACTTTAAAAAAAGGAGAAATATTAGTGATTAGAATTGAAGACGATAAGTTTTCAAAGACTACAATGAGGAGGAATACAAACTATCACTAGAGGTGACCCAAGATGTTGCAACTATAAAAGTATCATATCTTATACATGAAGATATTGTAAAGATGGAGATCTTTTGGAGCCCCTCATTTGATTAGTTTATATTGGTTTCAAAAAACAAGATAGAGAAAGAGAGACTAGAGGGATATCTTAAAAATGTCGTTTAATTGATGAAATGAAAGAATAAGACCATCTCTCCCTTGAAGAAGAGGTGAGAAATATTAAAGGAAATTTTCATTTTCATGTAAAATTTTGTCTACTTTTATTGTATTTGTAAAGAATTGTGTAATAAAAGGGGATGGTGTAAAGGAATATTTTCCTTGTGAGCAACCAAAACTTTATAGACATCATCCAAAGTTAGGAATGGAATGCATCCTCATAAAAGATGATGAAGCTGAATAAAATGGTGGCACCAATATTGGAGCAACTAATTTATTCCTCTTTCTAGAAGACAAAAAAACCATTGAGAAATATAGAATGACAAGTGGAGGTGGGTCTAAATGCACAAGATATGGGAAAATAGGAGGAATTTTGACAAGGGAGGGTGATGTATAGTCCAAAAAGTAGTTGGAAGAAAAGGAATAAAAATATAAAATATTCTCGAGTTATCTAACTTAGTCGAAGGGAACATCATAGATTAGTTCTTGATCAAAAGGATGGTTTTATTATCCAACTTTGTTAGCACTATGATCCCAAACAATTACCTAGATGCTTAATGTAGTAGTACCATGGGTTAAAATAAATTATGCACATTACCATGATTTTTTTAAGAAAAAGGCGAAATATATTAATATATAATAGGTAATTACATTGTGTGATAAAGGAGGCGAAGAAAAAAATCTCCTGCTTAGAGAAGGGTGAGGGCCATGATCAAAAAATAGCCTAGAGAGGAAGCTAGATAATTAGCAGATAGAGGTGGTAGTAAAAATAGAAGCAACCTAACTAATAAACAAAAAATCCCAAACCCAGATTACATATTACTTTCATATTTTAAGTCGAGGACTAGTTAGACTCAAGCTTCAGTGTTGGTGTAGTTGGAGGCATAGGATGGTGGGGAACATGTGAAATTAGCACAAGAACAACCTTGTAGACCTCAAAGATCCTCCCACACAGACTTGTGTTGATTTCCTTCTTGTGATCCCAGAATTCCTTGTTTATCTCCACCTCTTCATGGACTTGTAGAGCTTGTTTTAATACTATATATATGTGAAATATAGAAAATTGTCGCTCTATGCTTTGGGAGATAGAACCAATTTCCTTCAAGTTTCCTTCAAGGAAACCTTAGAGATCTCAATCTAGGGATGGAAATTATGAGGGAAAGAGATCTGCAATAAAGTTTCCTATGGTGTGATTAATAAAGGGGGTTCACTACTAAGCAAGTGCTTAGAAAGAAAGAGATTCAAATGCAATGTGAAAACCTAACTATATGGCATAGAGTATGAAAATGAAATACAGAATAAAAAAACACTGAGAAGAGGGGTACCTGGAAGAAATATGTGATCAAAACAAGCTCAGAAACCCTAAAATTCTGACTTTTAATGCTCACTAGGACTCATACACCAGTCTGGGCAATTTAGTCCCATACTAGGGTTTCTATACAGAAACTAGAATCTCTCAATAACTGATCTAGATCTCCTAAAATATGGAAAAAAGGTAGTACTAGGACTCATATGCCCAAGGTGGTGATTTAGTACTAGTTTTAGGGTTTGGCTAAAACTTTGGTATTCTCTAGTCATCTCCTATAACTTCTCTCTTGTCAAATCTCTGAGTCAGAAACCCTAAATTCTGGCCTGTAGGTGACTTTCCATGATGATGACAACCTTGTGACAACTTTAAACAACTTTCTTCACTCTTGCAACTTAGTCTTCAAAGGATCTTCGAGCTCCAAAACACCTAGATCTACATTAACACATGTAGAGAGAGAGAGAAAAAAAATTGTTGATTGTTAGATAATAGGTGTTTCCTTCGTCAAACCCCATTTAGGTAATTAAACCTTATGATGAAATAATGCAACATGAAACATGGAAGATGAACAATGATACCTTGAATGATGTCTTGAAATGTAAATTGGCAATCTAAAATGAAGTGGCCATGTAGAATATAGATCTTGATCTTGAATTGGATATGAAACAATGCTTAACTTGGATCTTGAATGCTAAATCACAACACTAGCTCAACAACATGCTTGATGCTTGATGATGATAGATCTTGAATTGTTGCAAGAATCTTCTTCAAATCTAGCTTTGAATGCTCTTGAAATGCTCTTGAATGTCCTTGAATGCTCTTGTGAACTCTTGTGAAAGTGCTCTTGATTGCTTATGAGGTTCTAAGATAGCTTAGGATGAAAATATGTGAAATAACCTTGTATTTATACTTGTTTATACCAAATTTCTTGAAATTACAACACTACAAGTTGACATCAAATCTAGGAGGATAAAATCCCGCCAAGAATTATGTTCAAAATAGGTCCTAATTAGAGTGGGACGCATACACCCAAGGTGGTGTATGAGTCCCAATGGCTCAAAACTATGACACAAACTCCAAGACAAGTCTTGTTTAATGTGAATTCAAAATTGGGTCCTAAGACCTAGGTTGGACTCATACGCCCAAGGTGGCATATGAGTCTCAGATCACTAGATCTAGAACACATGACCCAAAACATTGAATTATGATTGGTTATTTGATAGGTGTCGGGATTATCCTTGGAAGATGCATTAAATAAGGCTTGTGGATGCAAAATGGGACCAATTAAGGAATAAATAAGACCAATTAATTAATAAAGCCCTAGATTAGTGTGAAAGTGTTAGGATACACTTTACAAGGCACAATTAGGTCCATTTAGTTTAAAAGTGTCCTAAACTTAATGTGAAGGTGTAAATAAATACACTTTACAACACTAAATTAAGGAAAAATTAGGTCTATCTAGCTTAAAAGGTCCCTAAACCTAATGTAAATGTGTAAAACACATTACGACACTAGATCAAGGCAACATTAGGTTCATTTTAATGTTAATCCTAGTTATATTACTAGGTTACTAAAGCATAAAACTACTCCTAATCCAATGCTAATGATTAATATTTTTCATTTTGAACGGTTGATCCTAATCATTTATAGACCAGTTCCTATTTATGGGAATTAGAGTCAAGTTGGCAGGAATGAGATGCAATGAAAGATAATATATCAAACATTTAATCCTAGCACAAGAATGCATCAAATGAGAGAATTTTAGAATTAACACACTTAGTAATGCACAACCTAATCGCACAAAACCACATGTAAACAATGAAATATCATTATGATGATTGTAATTTTTTAAAAATTTATCACATTTTCTACCATATTTTACATTCACAATACTAAACACGCCAAGTGAAAAAGGGAACTTGGGAGTACACTAGCGAGATAGGCATGTCCTTGACCATGTGATATCAACAAAAGCTAATGTCATATGTACAAAGACCCATGTCTTGTGTACGAAGTATCCATGTGTTTGTACACTTTGGAGAGTGCAAATGATTTGAAGGGGTTTACCAAGGTTAGTGTGTGTAAGTAAGAGATTAATGGGTTAATTAAGTTTAGCTCACTAATGAAAAGTGGATGGAAAAGAAAATTAAATAAATAGGTATGTTTATTTAATTTTTGGAAAGGATGTAGGAGAGTTAGGTAAATAAACAATTAGATTTATTTACCTAAGGTGGAATATAGAATAAGATTGATTAAATAAATTTTAGGCTAGAAATAGTATTGGGTGAATAGTGATGAATAATGACTATATGTATTAAATAATAAAATATTATTTGATTAATAGGATGATAAAAATTAGATAATTAATCAAATAAATAGAGATTTTTCAATTGATTATAAATGAAATGTTTAGGTTATTAATTGACGCAGTGATGCGTCAATTTTAAGTTTTCTAGAACTTGGACTAAAAATTAAATTTTTCAAACATTACATAACAAGTGTAGTGTAGAACCAATTGAATAGGATTTGGAACAAATATTGAAGAAAAAATATTACTATCACTAGATAAAAATATATATTTTGACTACTTAATGCACCTATTTGCTACAAATGATTTAATGAGGCTAAACAATAAAAAAAAATGATTAGACAACTAAATCTCCCAGTTGCACATAGTATTACAATAAAAACACATGTAAATAAAACATTGATAGTGATTCTAACCAACCTCTCATTGATATTATGTATATAGTTATCTCTAGGCCATTTAATTTACATTTATATATAGTGGTGTGAATTGATAACTATAATGGTTAACCATGAATCCAAAATGACCTATAAATTATACTTATAATACCTATATCACTAGGTAATCATAGACAAATACCACTATTTATGGCATGGGAAATTATTATACATAAATCACATGGATTAACACAACAAATCAACAATTGATATTAGTAAAATAAAAGGATAGGCTTAACTTGGACAACTATATTTAAAGTTAAATAAATAGAGGTACTTTATATAGAACCACCATTCTCCTCTAATAGATATCCAAGAATGAAAAATATTCCACACATTAATTATCAAGGAAAAAAGTCTTGCTTTTTTTTGTTTGCATTTACTCTCATTATAATGATTTTAGGTATGCAAATTTGAATGCAACATTTCATAGATAAATTTTAAATCTATTATTTTCATTACCATCTTCACAATATGTGGTTTAAAAAAATCTAACATAATACATTCCCAAGTTCATGATGTGCAAGTTTATGCTTGATAATTTACATTAATGCATCAAGAAATTTTTATACATTATCAATATTATATTTTGTTATCTTTATTTCCTTTTCTTAATACAAACTAGTTTTCTATTGTCTACAACATAAATCTTTAACATAAGAACAAGCATGCATTTATGATATAAATCCAATACGTTTTTGTTTTGATACTTAGGAATAAAATAAATAAACAAGGAGCTCATTCCACACTTGTTTGATAAAAGGAAAGGAAATTGTCGATTGTATTCTAAACAAAATTGAAGTTGTTCCAAAAAATTTCTTCAATTGGTTATAAAAAAATATGTAATACAAGCATATTTCAAATGTCACAGATAATATTGTAGACATTCCAAGGTTTTGATTCAAAATTGTAATACAAAAAATAATATTCTATACACAAAAATGGTAAATTGAACTAATGTACTTTCCATGCACATATTAGATTGTAATCTTCACCATATTAGCTTACATATAATTCCCTACCAATGTAACCATTGCACCTATTCTTGATGCAAGTGTTAGTGTATGCAATTGTTGAATTGGTTCTATAAAATTTGGTGATTGTTGTGAGCCTTGATATGTGGTTGAGTGTATCTAGAGAGGAAAATAATCAGTTGGGTATTTATAGATGAAGAAAGAGTGGTCCTACAAAACACTTATAGAAACAAAACTTTGGTAGAAAATTTGTGTTCAATAAGCCTTGTACAAGTATTTTGACTAGTAAGAGGATTGTTTTAACTATTGTTCAAATAATAAGTTATAAAAACCTATTCATGTGGCAATTTGGAAATGGGAAACTTTTGGTGAATGTAGGCTAATTTTTGGGAGTTCATGCCTCTACAGACTTTAGTAGAATGTTTTTCATTTGATTATAGTAATATGCAAGAGGTGATCATGAGGTATTTAGTTTTTATATCAATTTTAATTTTAATTATTTTTTACAATGAATAGAATATTATATAAAAGTGAATAAGAAGTTCAATTCATTTAATGCATATAGATCATAAATAAATTTTTTATAATATTATAATTTTATTATAAAGATATATACTTATTGTACTAATTTTTCTCGTACAAACAAATGATTTAGAAAATTGTATAGATTTTATATTATCGTCTACATAATTAAAAATTTAACCATGTATCTTTAATAAATTTTATTGTAATAAAAAAACTATAGGCATGCCCATTGAACCTAGGGGTCCAATTGCTAGTTTATTCGTCTTCAAAGATATCTTGTGATTAGGCACAAGAGACGTAGTTTTATTTACCAGCGCAGCAACTTGTTAGGCTTCTCTGATTGCAAGAGATGTTCACTCGGTAGATTGAGAAACGGCATGGCTCTCCAATACTCTGCTCCTAGGAATCTCAGGAGCAGAAACCTTCATTAGTGTCTTTCTTGGCCTTGCCTGAGAAGAGATGGATGCTTTGAAGCGAGCCCGCTTTGCCAGCTCATCAGCAGCTTCCACAACATGCTGAATCCTCATTACACTTTCCACCAGAAGCCATGCAAACGTGACGAGGGGAAGCTCTTCTGCATATTCAATACTTTGCCCCATCACTTTTTCTTCAGCAGAAGCATGAGATTGTGTCCGTGCGAGCCTCTTTTCTCCATCCCACCGCTCTTCTCGTATCAACATCGGTCTTCTGAAGAGCCTTGTCGTGTTGGCCTCCTCCAAGCTCGCTGAACTATACCACATTTCTTTGTTTGTCGTGTCGATGGACTTTCCTTGTTCATAGACTTGGACTTCAAAACCTTGGATTTCATCAGAATGCCATCTTCGGAGATCCATGAAATGTCTCGGCAGACCATGCAAGGCTGCCTGCAAATCCTTCAATGCAAACTGTAAGTGCTCCGTCATGGTCTCCGAGCCGCACTTTCGCATGTGTCTGATAGAGTACGACAGTTCTCGTAGTATTTTTGTCGCTTCCTCACTGAGCTTGAGGCATGGCTTCTTCAGCACCAAACGGACAGAAAGCGGTGTCTGTTGTATTGTTTTCAAGAAGTGTCTATCAGTCACCAGACAATCAACGCCCATTTATGGGCTCTCTACTTAACATCATATGTTTAAGGTCCAACTGTCTAAAAATAATCGTAATTTTACATTTCATAAAAGTGATAAATAATTATTATATTTTAAGAAACAAAAACCTGAACAGTCATAGACAGGGACTTTAGATATATACCTGAACCTCGGATCGTAGGCATCCATGCAAGGCTACGATGGAATATGCTAAGTGCCGAAGATTGGCTCCTATTTTCACATACTGTTTCCATGGATGCCTATAACAAAATCGCCCATGCCTTGGCTCCCAGCCAGCAAACGTCGCCTGCAATTTATTATCTTACCAATTTTAGTTTTACGTCCATGATTTCATAAATGTGCAGAGTGATTAAAACCCAAATAGCATACCAGAGACTCGTCTGTGACCTTAGAATCTAATACAGATTTGTATCCTTCGTATATGGCATCTTCTGATGTTTTGTCAATTCCATCTTCATCCGTCTCATCAACCCGTTCATCAAAATATTCCCAAACACATCCTGACAGCTCACAGAGATTCAATATTAAGTTTGAAATGATTGAGTATGGGAATAGTTTAATAAGGAGAATTTTGTTTGTATCAAATAGAAACTATATATCAAATCGCCATTACCTTCAAGGGATTGAGCCAGGCCTTCAAATTTGTCAGCTGTAGAGTTGTGAAGATTCTCCCCTGCCCAAATGGGATAAACAAGCAGACTGATGAGGAGGCACACACAACAACCAATAGCTATGGTGGAGAGACGTTCATAAGCCATCCGAAGTATGTTGTCCACTCGATATCCAGAGACTGTTATAAGATTGAATGTGAGAAGAAATGTCACAACTCCATAGTCATATCTTCTCTTGATTGTAGGGAAGAACCGAGTAAAAGAAGCTGCTGCGCCTGCACAAACAAGATAACCACTTACTCCAGTCCAGGGGAAAAAGCAATCACTCAAGTAAGGAAAGAATCAAGAAGTTAGTTAATGACCTAAAACAAAAACTGAGAAGCCAATGATAATAGCCTCCCCTGGTTCGCCCGCGTGCTCACACAAGTAACTGACACAAGTGGCTAAAAAACCTGCCACCAGAGTGCCTAACCCTCTGTTCAACCCTTTGCTCAGAGTAGCTCCTGCTAAAACACAAGTACAACTCAAGCATTCATTTGTCCATTTACTTATCGACTGCTAACCAAAAGTGAATAAATATAAAACCACATCTATATTAGTTTACTTCATCCCAAAGGTCCTAAAGACTCTTCTAGAGATAACCTACATGTAGGAATTTCAAATAGTTAATATGGTTTATTACCTGCAGTGAATTCAAGGACGACCACAACTGTCAACACTGCCCAAATTGCATTATCGCCGACGCCAGTGAACAAAGGATCAATGAGATAGAGGAGAGAGACCAAAGACAGTGCCACTCCAAATTTAATGGAATGTATAATCCTTCTTGGATCTTCTTTTCCAAGCTTCCATATTTTTACCAAGGAAGTCAGATTTTTGTTCACTTTTCTCGGCAGTCCCCTATTTCGAGACTTATCGCCATTCACGTTCACTTTACACTCGCCATTCAGAGCACTAGACTCCATTAATAAATAACTTTGTCAAATCACAGATTTTTTTCCCCACCCAAGAATATTGACAGTAATAATTTCAAAATCCCAAGTCGAAAAGATCAAACCGCATGAGCAACAGAGATAGACAAAGAAATCATTTGCTTTCGCTAAACAGCCCAAATGTCTAAGCAATTCGGCCACAGTATTATATCATTTATAAATGGCCTTGGGAGTAACAGAGACAGAAAAAGTAGTATATGAATCTGGCAGAAAGTGAAGGCCTTGTAAGCATCAATCATGGAGGCATAAGGACTTCCAAAAATGGTAGGCTTAATTTTGGAATCAAACACTGTCAATACTTAATTCCTGTGTGCAATCAAACACAAAAATGCTAGGCTATTAATTGACAAATCCTGTGTGCATCTTCCAAACCGTCCTAGTCAAGAGAATCCAACGTGTAGGCTTACTATTTTCTGTACTAAATACATGGGTTAAAATAAACAAGATCCAATGAGTTGTCAATAGGCGTGAAATTGACAGCTATATAAATATTACCTGCTATGAAGTTCTCCAACCAGGTACGTCTGCGTTTAATACAATAAATTTGTTTTTCTATAGTTAAGTATGTGTGGTTAACCGATTATATGTTTGCGTTTAATTTTGGAACATGCGTGCTTTGCCACCGCCTTGTGTCTCATAAAGTACTATCCGTGTACGAAAGTTGACTTGGACGCATCCCTAGATTTTCTTTTGAAATGCGACACGTCAGAGAGTTAGGTTAAAGTCTGGCCAAGAAGAAAATCCAGATTGCCAAGATCTGTGAAATCTGATCGATAAGAAAATTTTCCTCGGGATGCCCTATGAGTCAGCTCAAATGTAGAAAAATTAAAATGTGCTTCCATTTAAGATATAAAATTTATTAAAATTATCATAGTATTCTTTTGTGTCGTCACAGCAATGACCTATGGAAATTTCACAGGAAACTACGACCATGGAAATTGCAGTTTGCATAGATTAATGCATTAAAAATCTAATTTTCGTGAAATAATATGGCATATGGCAAATTCATTGTCAATAAGATGGAAAATTCACCATCAACTAAAATTCATAGAAAATTAACGGCATTAATGTTTTTAATAAAATCAAAGTTTTGGAAATATATATTAAAATATATTAATGCGGTTAATTTTCTACCGTGGGTGAATTTTACTTGGCGGTGAATTTTCCCCCACGGTGAATTACTCGCAGTGAATTTTCCTTCAGTGAATTTTCCTAGAGCCAAATTATATATTTCTATTCACAACGTTCACCCTTGAATCTGCAATCCGCCACACAATGAGAAGATTTATTCTACACAGTCCACCTAAATAATATGTAACTAATGTTTATTTTTGAGGCCTTTATCATTTGAATATGAATATTTTTGTGTGTATATATATAAAAGTAAGTGTGTTATGTAATGGGTGTTTGAAGTATTGTAATAATAGTATTTGTTTTGTAATAAAAATTGTAAAAATGTATTGAAAAGATAATAATTATATAAATTTGTGAATTTAGTTTTTAAATTGTTAACTAACACATATATAAAAATTGAGGGTACATGAATAAAGAAAAATATGACAAAGTGATTCTAGAAGACTTAATTATTCACATTGATGAGTTCAAATGACACATTATAGACAAGGGTCAACACAAAAACACTTTGAAATGGAGTACATAAAGTAGCTTAGAGCTAGATTCTTGCAATCAAATGTATGGTGATTTTATTAGGCTAGTGAAAATCATAATTGCTCCCATTAAGCTTGATATGTTTGATTCTTATTGGGCACAACTATGAGTACTGTAGTTGATGTTGAATTTGTTTCTTGCAATAAATATTTTTTATTGATTAATAAATAATTTCTTATTAAAACCCTTTCATAGATTGATTTCTTAATTTAGATTATGATAGTCAAATCCTTACTAGCATAGTTGAAGTGGAGTTTATTCCTTTGAATAATTATTTGTTAGATATTGTTGACCAAGTGATTTCTTAGTAGAGCATCTTTGTAGATTGATTATGTTTATTTTTGAAGGATTCAAGGTATAACAAACACTAATTAATTAAAGATAAATATTGATTACTTTATAATTATTTTGCAACATTGATGAAAATATAATTGATAATAAATGATTAAAACACTAGAAAATGTTTTTTTGTATGATTTTTCTAAGATGCAATTGATGAAGGGAAGCCAAAGAACTATGTCTATAATAAATGATGCAAATATAGTTGTTATCACAGGGATTTGCACCCGCATGCAAGGCTGGAAAGCTCTGCAATCCCATGTAACATTGGACTAATTTCAAGTTGTGGGTACCTTATTGTGAAACTAAACCTCCGGATTATGGGTTGACTCCCCTTTTGATTCTCCTAGAAACTACTTAATTGGAAGGAAAAGGGTGAAAAAGATTGACTGAAAAAGGAAACTAAATTGATTATAGGAGGTGATTGTACCAAATATGATGATCTAAGGGCAGATTATTTCACAATTGTAAACTTCAGGGAAAACTTCACACAACTCACTAATTGCAATCTTATGAAAAGAAATGCTTCAAAGGAAGGCTAATTAGCATTTTCAAGAAGGAAACAGATGCTTCACAACCTGAAATTGATAATTGCATGCACAACCTAAGACCTAAAACTTGATTGCATCCAAGAATTTGTAATAATGAAAGAGACAAAATTTAAAGGTTTTGATTAATAAAACACATTAAACTTTCATCAAATCAATCATTTATTGCATAAACTCAGTTATAAGAAGGTAAAACATGAATCCTTAAACCAACAAAAGGAGAAACTACAATGAAATAACAGAAAAATAACCTATAAAACTTGTTGTATATTAAGCTGTCATAAAAATGAGTTACAAAATCTCTTCTCTCTCAAAATCCAAGAGAGTAAAGGCAAGAACTAAGGAAAAAAGACTAAGTCTTTTCCTTATATACAATAAAGGGCTTCAAAAAACCAAGAGGAGATAACTGAAGTCAAAATATCTGCACTGTGAAGCCATCCACGAGCAAAAGAAAAACTGCATGAAAATCAAACCCGCCAATGCTATAAACTGAGCTTAAACAGTTCAAAACTCTGTGTCACAATGTATATAACTAAACTGCATCTTAAAATAGATCATAAATGCAAGGAGGTGGCACTGAAAGTGATCTGAAAGTAAAAATATCTTCCTCACAAGCAAAGAAGAAAAGCCTCAAAAAGAGGGCCCACCACTGAAGCAAAATGAACTCAAAATGTTGAAAAATCCTCCCCTTAATATGCATGATCAACAAGACTGTAAAATTGATGTAAAACTGACAGAATCTCCATGAATAATGGCCATACTTCAGATGACTAATACTGACTTTAGTCTTACTTCACTTGTGTCTTTTGCATGATTTTAGATAAAAGGGAACCGTTTGATTACATACTAAAGATAATCAGTGTGATTACTTTAATATTTATCATGTGATAGTCCTCTCCTTTTTCATTACATGGTAAATATTAGGATAATAAAATATTACCCTTAATATTCAATAATTACAAAGTTTGTTTTGTCAAAATCATGCAAAATATACAAACGAAGTGCCCTTTCACTATAACATGTAATGTTGTTATATTCTCAATTGTAGCTTTCACCAAACTCGTGTCTTAGTGTTAATAACTTTCAAACTCGAATGATAATATTGAAGGTAATATTATCACCCCTAAATCCACAGCTCCCTAATGATGATTAGGTCTTTTTGACTTAAAAGTCATAGACCATATATGTAATAATGTTAAATGATTTTGTTAAAAACAAAAGTCAAAAATAACACTAAACAAATTAGGGGAGTAAAATACTCGAACCCTAATCATTTCTCTCATTCATCATTTTGCATTTTTTGGAAGAGAACTCTGTTGCACCACCACTGAGTACGGTTAGAGCTTGACCTTTAATGGACATTTCTAGAGCTTTGACTGTGAGATCTAGATGCCTCCATACTGCTGGTAAGTTACTCTTGCTGGAAATGTTGAGATTTCGTTACTTTCCTTCATATTCAGCTCTATGATAGCAACATTTCAAGTGCTTCTCTATGTTGTGACAGAGAAAAGAAGAAATTTGCACTAATCTCTATTTTTCCTTGATTCATTGCTCATGTATTACTAGTTTGAGAAATGCTTGTTGCTTTACTTGGCTTGGCTTTGCATTTCGAAGGTCATCCTTTTGATTATCTTTTGAAAATCATGAAGCTAGTTGCCTTTTATGGAGGTTTATTGTTCTTTGGTTTCATCCATAATCACTAGATTGTTATGCAACACATAACAATAAACGACCCTTCTCTGGTTTAAAATATTAATGACCCCAATCAAGGCAATCTATCTCTTATCTTCTTCTACAATGAATGTATTTATAAAACCTTGTGTTCTCAATGCTAGAAGTGATTGAAAATTTTACTCACTACACTGATAATCCTTTATTTTCTAGAAAAATTGATGAAAACTTACTCTATTATATGTTCTCTATAAGCATTTCATACTTTGTTTGTGGCAGCTTTAATGGCCCGAGGGTTTGCATGTTTTATAAAAATCTACCAGTAACTCATTTATCATGTCAGTGTCAATCATTTTACCATATTGTTCTGAAGATCTTGGCTTGAATAGAGCTTCAATCATCTCAATAATACATGGCAATCTGCCCCCCTACACACAGTCCCCTTCCATACTCCCTAAGATGCCTTTATGATAGTGAAATAAACAATTTCTTGCAACTTGTAACTACTTCTTTTGAACTGGTGAAAATTTCTCGAGAACTACAAACTGGGTCGGTGAACAATTTAAAGGGTTTTTTCACATTATTTTTTTCTAATTTTTGTATAAAAATCTCAAAAACACAAATTGTAAATTTTGAGATATGACTGAAACACATGACTGTTGTCTTGATCACTATTTTTTTTTTTACTCTTCCCACTGTTTCAGATCTATGTACATTGTTTTCAAACATTAGAATAAGGGAAAATGTATACATACAAAGCACTGTATTCATGTTGTTCTTAACTTGGTGTGATAGAGGTGAGGCTTTCAAAACCACTCTTGGATTGCATGTATGAGAATTGTATATTTTCTTATTTATGTTCATTTGAAGATATAACTAAATGGACTGTGTTCATTCCTTGTGTATCTCGTTAAGCTCTTCTCTTAGTGTTCCTTGGTTATCACTATTTGTTGTCAAAAGCTACCTCTTGATATTCATGACTATACTTCTCTTGGAAGTGGCAAACCTTTGTGCTTTCTACTTTGCCCTCTATGGTTATAGTCAAACCTTTACTTTGCAAGTTTGTGATCTTTGATATGCCTTTTATTATGTGACAATCTTACTTATCATAAGTGGTTGCTCCTACTTATACTCATATGGACTATCTCTTTGATTATGATATTGGAATTTCACTATTCATTTTGAGTCTTATGTAGACTGTGTATATGCTTTAAAGTTATGAGGAAATTTTTAATATTTGAGTACTCTATTTTCCCTTTAATGTAAAGGGTGCTCCATATTCTCTTTTTTTTTGTAAGTCTCTTGCAGACTATGTATGTACTTCAAAAGTTGTTAGAAATAGTTTTGATGACCTGATGCCATGTTCTCCCTTCAGTATAAAGGGGCTCAATACCTCATTGAAATGCAAATGTGAATGCAAGGTAGAGTTGAAACAAAGATAACAAATACAATTGATGCTCTCTTAACATGTCTTTTTTTTGTTCTTCTAAATGATGAGCAATAAGATGCTTTTCCCAATCTATTTTCATCATGTTGAATTAAAGACTACTTTATGATCTTCTCTTGTTACAGCAATCCTATCTAATGACTATTATGAATATTAATGACTCATGTATTGATGAGAGAGTTTCCTTCTGATATGCTAGGCTCAACCCTTGTGGGAGCCCATTTTGCTACACATATCTGATGAAATTGATCATGAACATAATGAACCTTTTCCTACACATTAAACAAACAAGTTAGCAAAATAATTGAAGTTGAAGGCTTCCATTGAACTTTGTGCTCCCTAAACATCTATTTTTTTTATGACTTAATCATCTGATGAATGTCTAATAGGATGCAGATTACATTTTTGTTGGTAATGTAGGGATAAGGTAGAATGTGATTTTTCATTGCTCTAACACCACCTTTCAACAATCTTGTAGGTAAACCTTGGAGCTGGAGTTGGACTTAGAGCTAGAGCTAAACCAAGATCAACACAACTGTAACAATGATTCGTTATTCTAGGCAATGACGAATCACCTTCTCTCCTTGTTCTTATATTATCTTCAGTTGTGTGATATACATTTCCTTCTTGTATTCAGTATTTGATTAAGTAATCAAATCAAGCTACTCCCACGGCTTGTGTGGGACTTTGGTTTTTACAATATGAATAAAACAACATTTCTTATGCAAACTTATGAGTTTTTCTATTACAAACATTTTCATAATAATATTAGAAATTCAAAAGTAATCAGATTTGTACAGCAATGAATACTTAGCAGAAAACTTTGAAATTACTTGTGTACCTTTTAATGATGAATGCAATTCAGCTCTACCTATTTTGAGTTGTAGCTAAAAATAGGTAACAATAGTAAAAAAATTAAAGTCATAAAAATTAGCCACAAAAGATTTAGTTAAAAATTAAATTTGTAAAAATACTTGTATTTAATATTTTAATATTAATAAATAAAACAAAACTTAAATGAACAAAAGAAACCAATAAATTGTGAAATTTATAAAACATTACAATTAAAGTTATAACTGACAAATTTATGAGAATACCCAAGCTAGCATATGTAATTTTGTTTTATTTTTTTTAGATTGTCAGCATAGCAAAATAATATAATTGTTAGCATGAAACAACATGATCGTTTTGCTTATGTACAAAATTTTATCTTATGTTCTAGTCTCCACTCAATACAATAGTGCAAAGTAATAACAACTACAATGTGTGTGAAAACTAACAAACCCTGATATGGGTTGATAGTGATGATTAAAATGATCATTGGTTGAAATATAATAATAATAGAATTTTTTTTTTCTAACATTATATTGTTAAAATAAGAATTGTAATAACAAGGACAAAATTCTACTCATTCATTGTCCATAAGTAATGTATATTTTCTACATGCACAAATTTTTATAATAAGCTTATTTATATTTTCTACTATGAAAGTTTGATTAATGCCCATAATAACCAATAATTTCATAGTTGCTAGGATACTCTAGTTTTATGACAAAACTTAAAATCATTCACTTAAATATTTGTTTTGATATGTTTGTAGACACTAAATTTAACAAACTTCAAGCAATTAACCACATTAGTATTGTTAGTCCATTTATAGCAAGTAAAACTAGCATCTCTATGAAATATTGAATCACATTAAATAAAGCAAATAAATCACTAAAATACCAAAGAAACTAATTGAAAGCATGTGAAGTATGTTCAAACCTCTCCCATAGTGGATTGGTGCTACTTTGATGTGAAAAGTAGCCCTTTCCCAATCATTGATAAACTTGATAATGGATATGTCTTGAAGATGCTATGAGTTGTGATGAAATGCTAACTTGTGGATCAAGTTGTGGATGAACTGCCTAAGATTGTGGAGGATTAATACAATAGAGGAGGCCTCTATTTATAACAAAGAAGGATGGAAGAATGCAAAACATGGAGGATGTGGGACAAAACATGAGCCAATGACAAGATGCCACTTGTCAACATGTCAAGGGAGGAAGGTTGAGCACATTTTGGAGAATGTGTAATGAGGGGGGAGATTCAAATTCAAAAGATGGCTTGAAGGATGAGGTGAAAGGTGGAGTTAATGCCACATGGCTCAAGAAAAGGACATGTAAGAGATTTTAAATGCTTTGTTGGATGTACAAACCCTTTTAGAGGGATTTTTCAAATTTGGGGAATATTCCAACCATTGATGCCTTTTTGAAAGAAAATAGATGATTTAATAAATTGATAAATTGATTTTCATGAGCAAGTGGCAAAAGCTAGAGGATTTGATTAATTTAATGAGGGATTAAATGATGTGACAATTTGATTTACATTTATGGATTGATTTAAATCAAAGTTGAGAGGAATATGAACTTAGACTTAATTAAATAAAGATTTTGATTTATTTAATTAAAGAGGGATGAAGTTAGATTAAATTAAATAAAAATTGATTTAATTTAATAGAATGCCTTTAGAGATTTAATTAAATAAAATGGATTATTTAATTAAAAGGGGGATTACATAATTAATTAAATAAAGTTGATTTATTTAATTAACAGGAGATGATGACTTAATTAGATAAAGTTGGTCTATTTAATTAAGAGATGAAATGTGATGAATTTAATTAAATAGAGATTATTTAATTAAATGATTAGCAGGGAGATGATTCAGGATGAACTGGTGTTAGTAAAATCAGGATCAGGTGTGATTGGTATATTTTCCATGTCTACATTTTGCCCCTCTTTGAAGCAAAGTACTTGTTGCATTGGTTCAAAGAATAAATTGTCTTGATCAAAATTAAAAAATTCTCTAATTTTTTTGGATGCCCCACTACTACCCAAGCGAATGAAGAATTACGTTGGTATACTGCCCCCTGAGAGATCGAGCGAAAAGGTTCAATTTGAGGGTCGATCTCGTGACAAAGAGGTTCAAGATTAGTTCAGCTCAAATGTCTGATGTAGACAATCATCAGCGATGGGTAACCTCATGTCTGCTTTGATATATTACACACACTTGATCCTGATTTATACCATGATAGTTACATTATTGATGATATAAATTAGATGATTATGATGTTTATATGTAATGGATGATATGATGATGCATGGATGATATGGATGCACATGATTATGATATGATGATGCTTTTATGATTATGCAAATGGATGATAAATGTATGGTTTATGAGATGCTTAGAATAACCAATCTATATTATGCAATGATGAAATGCAATGTATGTGAGATGATCAATGTTTCTTGTGAGATGATCAATGTTTCTTATATGATATGATATGATATGCAGATGGTTTTTGGATGCAGGATGGATGCATTAGCGATGATTTATGATTAATTGTCATGGTACCATATTAGCGCGAAGGGAAGTAAGAAGAAAATAAGATGATGACATGAGACACCAACAAGCCAACTTTATTAGAGATGATGATAATGATGATGATTTACTTAACGAGGAGTTGGGATTTAAAAAGGGCCAATTACCTTATGTTTTATAAAAAACGTAGGAACAATGCATTAGGGTATAGAGAAACAAGATGGTGTTGCACCTAGTGCGATGGACTTTGACTCGACAAACAGATAGGAGTATTCTTGTTCACACCTGACATACAGAAACCTTGCTAGGATGCACTTCAAAAGTTTCAAACATCTCAGACCAAAACACATAAAGGTATAACCTATCAATGCAATAGTCAACAAGTTGCCCAAAACACCCTCCATACATACCTAACAAAGCAAGTATTCTCCAAGTTATATTACAAGAACGTCCAACAAGCACATCAGACAAAAGATAATGATCAATGCCCCATTCCTTTCTCTCTAAATCCCTTCATTTGGGACATCATTGAGAGCTCATCAAAATGAGCACAAAAAGATAAGTCAAAAGACAAAGATAAAGTAAACAAACAAGCTAATGTTCTTCATACCGCTAGCCAAGACTAAACTACGATGACTAAACTACGATGATGCCTAATGTTGATGTCCATTGTAGGAAGGATGCATCCTAGGACATGATGTTATCAAATAATTGATTTGGGACTGATTGGATGATAGGCTATTGACACAAAGAGTTGACTAACTTGTTTACATACTGACCTAAACCTTAGACCATGACATTTGAGTTTCCACTTTTAACCCGTTAGACTTGTTTCTGACTGTTTCACCAAAGTTTGAAGATGACAATTGATTTATTATGAGTGATGTTTATTGTGGGTGAAAGCAAGATGAGACGGATGGATTTTTCAAATATTTGGATGTTTTTGATGTTCTTGAAATGTTTTGAGGTTATTTTTTTGGTATTTTCAAGATTTTACAAATGTTTTGATTTTTGAATTTTCTAATGTTTTGGAATTTTCTGATATTTTGACCAAGAGACTAACCTAAAGACCTATCCTAGGGGCCTTGGGGGCTGATCAACAGATTAACCTTGCCTACATTATACACGTAGATACCACGTAGTTCGACTGACACAGACTTGATTATTGATGAGATATGAACAAATGGATTGCCAGTTTATTATGACAAACTCCTAAAGGACTGACTTAAGTATCTCGAGGGATGATCAAAGATCAACCTTTCCTACATTCAAAGCTCAGAGATGATGTAGTTCGACAAGACGACTCTGTTTTAGACATTTTCTAACTCTTTTGGACCTGTTTTTGGATTTTGATATGTTTTGAATGTTTTGGGATTTTCTTGGTTTTATGAATATTTTTGGATTTTTCGCCCGATTTTGACGTTTTGGATATGGACATGTGTGACGATATCAGTGCTCTATTTGAGATTTTGTTGAAAACCAAGCTAGGGTTGATTGATCAGATCGATGGATTGATGATAATAACATTGTTGATGATACACAACAATGCAAGGATAGTGTTAAGCAACACAAGGATTAGGATGGATATCCCTAGATGATGAGGGATTGATTGAATTTGATTGATGATGATAACATTGTTGAGGATACACAACAATGCAAGGATAGTGTTAAGCAACACAAGGACTAGGAAGGATATCCCGAGATGATGATGGATTGATTGGATTTGATTGATCAGGATTTTGAAGCTTGATTTGGAACAAGATTTGTTTGAATGATTTGATACAATACTGAAGTGAAAATTAGATGCGACCAATATTGATTGTCTGGATTGATGTTCGATGAAAGATAAAGCTTGATAAGGAGCATCTTCTCGTCAAAATGTGTCATGGGCTAGTGATTTGGATTTTGGCTCACAAATGCTTGACCAATTTGATTTTACGTTTTCCAATGTTCAAATCACCACATAAGTTGGAAGGTATAGATCAAGATTTATTCCTGAAGCAAGATGTAAATATCTGCCCCTAGTGTCTAGCAATGTATGGAATGTCATGAATGGATGCCTGGATAGGTGTACGGATGGATGCATATGCTAAGCATGCAAAGGATGCCAAGGATTATCTTGTGATAAGATAAGGTGCTCAAACAAAGGAATGCTCATTTGGATAATGCTTCATGGCTCAGATAATGTTGCATAGGATAGGATCAATGAAAATGACTCATGTCAAGATGTTTACCATAAGCAAGTGTAAAGTGTACACCAAAGTTTCATCAAGATTAAGATAACTTGGACTATGGATGCAGATGGATGAAAATGGATTGGATAAATGGTTCATGGATGAATGGATTTATTATGGATAAGATGGATGGAATGTTGGATTTATTACGAATGGGATGAGATGCTTCCTCCTGAACTGGTGCACGTAGATGCTTGATTCTACACATGACGCCTGTTTGCCAAGTTTTCATCATGGTACCTGTCCAAATCGCCACCTTAGTGGTTTTCACTAGAGGACGATTTTTTCTCTTTAATTTTTTTCAATCCTTTTCCTGATTTTTTTCATTTTTTTTGGATTTTTTTGAAAGATTTTAAGCTCATGTTGAACCACCTAGTGGTGTCGATGTAGATTCTTTTGTCATAATGTGCCATCGATATCCTACTTGAAGAATTTGTTTTGCTAAGATACGTGCACTTGAATGCAATTTTTGAGATTCCTGATCTGCTTTGTTGATACCAGAGTTAACTTTGTCTTTGTGTGCACATCGCGATAGAGTGCCTTCTGAATCCTTATGATGAAGGGTTCCTGCCAATCCATGGTCAATGTGAGAATTGTATATCATGTGTGGAGGTGTGGATGGAGTGTGTTTAGGAATAAAATATGGATTGGTTGATAGTTTGGAACCTTTGACTCTCCAAACTTGGGAAGATGAGCAATGATGGGTGGATACAAAAAATGTGCATGGAATTAGGACCAACTGCTTGATACACTTTGTGCATCGCTTGGGAAGCCTATTTTTGCTTGTGTGGACATCTTTGATGGATACTTTTCCCTTTTTTATTTTTCCCCATAGTTTCTTTTACTAATGGAGTTTGATAGGGATAATCTTTCTTTGTATTCTTTGGTATCCACTTGTATTTGATTTTTCCATTATGCTTCCCAACTTCTTTTGCTTTGATGATGTTCTTCTTATTTTGATTCACATCCTTCCTTTGATATTGGTCCCAATTTTTGGATGGGGTGATGGGTGGATGAAGATGCATGGTGTGGCTGGTTATAGTATTGGCATCAGTTTCATCATAAGGATTCTTTGTGCTCCCTATGTTGACATTTTCTTGAGACATAGTTTCCCTCAGTATGGTGGTAGTAACACCTTTGTTCCTTGATTCTACTTTTTTTGAGATGTCTTGTTTAGTAAGCATCCTCTGATAAGTGACCACTATGGATGACGTTATTTCAATTTGTTGCTTTGTTGACTCCGGAATATCCTGTTTTGTCTGACCTATTTCCTTGAGTGGATAATATTGGATATCTTCATACATGATGTCCTCAGTCTGAATTTGGGATATATCTAATCCCAATTTTGACAACTTAGTTTGATTGTAGGAATTAATAACCTGCTCTTTTTGTGTAACAGAATATTTTTCTGAATGAAGATCATCTACGTGTCCATCCACAGAAAGCATCTCATGTGTAGATGGAGGAGTATGTGTTATGTGGATGTGATCATCTATGATATCTTGTATAGATTGGAGAGTGTCCATTAGATCATTGTAGTAGCTTGGAGATACAAATTCTTGATCTTGAATGATTTTGGAATTGCTTTCGACATGCTTTGGATCAAGTTCTTGACAAGGGTCAATTTCAAAGGATGGATTGCTTATAAAGGGTTCTTGGATATCTTCATTAGGAATGGGAAGTGGCTCAATATCCTCTTGATCTTTGAGTATACTTGGATCAAATGTTAAGTTGAAGATTCCTTCAATATCTACAACCATGAGGTCGAAGGATGTCAATATGTCTTAGAAAGGACCATTGCTAGACTTTGGTGAAAGATGTTGATCATGCTTTGGAATGAATTCTTGAGATATATGTCTTCTAACTCATTGGATGATGTAGAGGTATTGTCAAAATGATCATTGGTGGAAGGATCATTTATTATAGGATCAAATAATGTTAACACTCTTTGACATAGATCATTGTTGGATGTTGTTGAGGGGCTTTTATCATGATCAAAAAGTGACTCTTGATATATGTTGAGTTGGTCTTTGGATGAGGTAGAAACATCTTCAAGGTGCTCATTTATGGATATATATTGATCATTTTTTTCAACAATTGTGGTGGGGAGATTGTCAATGCTATCACTAGTGGTTGAAAATTTATTGTCCCCAATAGTTATTATTTTTTGATCAATAAGGTCTTGGATAAGATTTTTGAGCCCAATACAATCTAATGTTGTGTGTCCCTTGATTTTATGGAAATCACAAAGGTGATTTTCATTGTACCATGGTGTTTTCACCAAGGGCTCTTGATCATTTTCATAGGTGGGAATTGTGAAGAGTTTTTCCTACACCAATTATTGCATGATCGATTCGATTGGTTTCCCAAGTGGTGTGTATTTTCATTTGTTACCTTGTGAGATTTTTACTTTAAAATGACCTTATGGTGATTGATTTTGGAGATGTGATGATTGATCTTTGAGATGTGGTGATTGATCTTCAAGATGTGGGGGTTGGATTTGTTGATGTGGTCGATCTTGATATCTAACTTCTTGAAATTGGAGATATTGTTCTTGGTGTGGTTGTGGACACAACTCAATGCTTTGATGACATGGTTTAACCAATGGAAGAGTGTATTTATTTTTAGGTGGAGATGTCTCTTGGCGCAATGGATCAACTATTTTGGTAAGTGTAGCAATTTGATCTCACAAAATTTGATCTTGATTTTGATCTTGACACCCTTGATATAGTTGATTTAGTTTTTGTTCAAGCATATTTGGAATGTGCACTTGTGGTGTTTGTATGGGATCATGGACAAATTGATTTTGGACAATGTTTTGATTTGGGATGATGCTTAGATTTGGCATTATAGGTTGAAATTGAACATTGTCATGGTTGGGAATCATATTGCCTTGATTTAGGTAACTTTGATTTTGCAGGGTGTTACCTTAACATGGAGTCTTTAACATATTTTTTGGACTTTGGACAATATTTGTATGATTCACAAACATATCTATCCCAAAGTTTACCAAGTTTGGATTTGAAATTTTCATGTTTGGTAAACTTGTACTTGATATATTCACATTTGGCATGTATGGATTTGGTGGGATAATGTTGTTTTGTTGAAGACTCATGTATTGATTGTTTGGTTGATAGATTTGTAGGTTTGGACTTTGACTTAAATCTACCATTGGAAAAGGTGTTCCAAAATTTAGATTGGGCATACTCACATTTGTTGCACCATTGAAGTTTGTAGGAGATAATGATGTCATGTGTGGATTGTATAAATGTGAGTTTTAATAACCCATTGGTTTTGTAAGGCTTTGATATTTTGGTTGACTTAGATCACTCATGATGTATGGAGCAAATTTATATTCCATGTTATTCTTGTGTTTTGACCTTGTTGACCTCTAATGTATTTAGGACCAATGATGAGATGAAGGATGAAAGGGGTGAATGATATGGGTCTTGAACTTTTAGGAAACTTGGAGGGATACTAGACTTTAGGAATTTTGGATTTTGGATTTTGGATTTGATTTGGATTTGATAATGAACTCATAAACTCCAAGAGGTTGGATGTTGTCTTGGAATAATTTTTTCCACAAGGTGATAATTTAACTAAGTGTATGAAGAAGGATTCATCTACACACACCTAGTCAAACAAGATGATTTTGTTTTGATTTAGAGGATTTTCCAAAAGTCTAGTATGAAGGATTTTTCCAAGATTCTAAGAGTTGTTTGTGAGATGGGATTTGATTGATGTTTGAGATGGATGAAATGATTGTTTGCTTTGATCCTATGTGTACCCAAAATGACTCTTGTTCACAATACCTCGATTTTGAAGAACACACTTTACTCTAAACAAGATGCTCAAATTGTTGAAAAGGTCTCAAATTCTGACAATAATAAAATGAATACAAATTGGGATTGTTTCTTGAAGCTCTTCTGTAAAATTTGAAAAGTAATCTTTGTCTAAATTCATAGAGCGTTGAGAGATGCTTTTGATGAGATTTTGGACTAAGAGCTTTTGAATTTGGTTTCCAGATTTTGATTTATGTGAAATCATTTGAGACACATGTGTGGGGTTCAATTGTTCTTACCTTTGCTTAATGACTTCCTTTTACCAAAAACAATTCTTGATTAGGTTTTCAAACTAAATGTCCAATGTCTTAACTTTTTATCATCCCACAAAGTGTATTGTGTGGAAATTAAGGAAATCAAGCAAAGATTTCCTATTGTTGAATTTAGCAAGAAAATTGAGATATAAATTCATATGCTTAGAAACCTCTAAGGATAGAATCCCTAGGGCAAGCAATAGCACCTAAATTTTGTCAAAGATATTCACTTCCTAAAGGGTTTGAAATTTTATGACAATGTTGAATGTTTGTTTTCCCAATGTTTACGATCAAGCAAAGTGTTTCGTTTCCAAGAACATGCACAACCCTATGGATATTTGAGACAATATTTGTTGAGTCCCCACTTGGAAAATTCTAACTACGCCTAATTTTAGCGAATGGTTAGATGCTTGACCACACAGGCTCCCCCTTACATTACACTCTCTTCTTGGGTCATCCAAGCATCATTACCCATGAATCTCCCATTGCATACTTTCCATTTCTACTAAAAGTCATAAAATTGTGGGCGGCTTCAGAATGACCATTCTTGCACCAACAAATAGATCAAGTATTTTGGCCTTTTCTAAACAAGGGTTTTACTACGGGCATTTCATTCGTGGGGGACCATCCATGCGGTGAGAGACTATTTCTACCCTTCTCGTCGAAATAATCCTCATGATACTTTCCTTTCTTCAAGTACCCACACTTATATCCTAGGTGGAAGTCACTTGGCTTTAGCATGTTCCCGATTGGGTCGTTCCATTGGGTGATTACTTTTTCCCACAAGGCAGGACCCCTAAGATAACACAAAAGCAAGAAAACACATATGTAGTTCGATCAATATTCATTTAGAAACAAAGAGAGAACACACACAATATATTCCACTCACACTCACAAGACTTGTTCAATTTTTTAATCCCAAATGAAATGTGGAGACAATCACTTATGCAACTTAATATCGTCAAAAGCCTTTTGATTCTCAAGATCACCATGAGGTACGAGAGAAGCGCATATGTCTTTTGATGATATTATTTTGAGTAAGTGATTACAAAAAAAAAGATGCACATGTTCATTTTAAATCCTCAAAGCAATAATTTGATTATTTTTAAAGCACCAAAACAAAAGATGAAAGTTGCTTTGTTCAATTGTTAACCTTAAACAAAATCTAGTAAGTTTGCATAAAGTTCTTTTTAAGCCCTTTGTAGCAAAAATGAAAGCTTTTGTAGTGTTCTTTTAGGAATCCAAAAAGACGTGAGTTGGCCTAAAATAGAAAACAAAAGTATAAAATGGAAGCTCTAAGCATTTAAAAACACTTTTTCAACTTCAAATTTAATGCTCAATTCTCTTCAACTCCAAGATTCTTCAAAGATCGCTTCTTACAAAATTCCTTGTGCAAACGAAAATCCTTCCTCCTTCCTTTTCCTGCAAGATAAAAAAGACACTTATACAAGGATCAAGTTATTAATTAAAAACATTTTACACATTATCTCCAAACAATAGAACAATTTCAAAGGAAAAGACTAATGATTTTAGATGATTATGATAATAAATGGAGCATCAATAATTGGATCCTGCAATTATTAATTTTGCTTGTATGATTATGCAATTAGAAAGGAAAATGTTATCATAGACTTTTAACAAGTTCTATAATCCTCCAACTAGCACACATCCAATGAATGCATTAACTTATGCATTTATGAATCTTTTATCCCTAGCCACCAAGTGACTTCAATCTATTGATTCCATCCTTGGTTTCTAATTTTCAATCATTTGTCCAAGAAAACATACCGTGTCAGCTAAGAGATATTAAATATACAAAGTGTAACCCAAATATATCTCCTGCAATGTAATAAATTTAGCATTTAAAACCACAACACATAAAATTGTATTATAGCAGAATCAAGATTGCTAACTAAGATATGATTTGATGCCGACAAGAAGTTTCGTGCCCGATTCAATGAAAAAGGTGTGCAATTTAATGCATCAGCTAAAGAGTGTAGAAAAGATATCTACATTCATTATTTAAAGAGTGCATGCTCTAATTCATAAATGTGTGTAAGTAGGATCTGTGCAATCAAAAATAACAGTGTGATTCATAAATGCATGATCCCTAAAGTCCATGCAATCCTGTAAGATGAAGTAGGCCTGTTGATGGGTGTTTTGTACACTTTCTCAACACAGGCAATGCATACGTGCACTACCTCTCTTGAAAGGAAATCTCCAATAACAAGTTGTTGAAAATATCCCCAAAGTCTCTCGGGTGTCAGGTCATGACTTGCATGGAACTCCTCAGTTGATGTTTGATGTGATCTTGTTGGTAATCACAGGGCAGACTTACATAGTTGGATGCGAAGTGGATCTTAAAATTTGAATTTATTGAGATGAGAGTTTAAGGTGCACTTTGTTGTAGGTTCAAACAGCAGTCTAAAACTTCAATGTTTTCTTCAAGTTTTGGCTTTACAATGTGCAATGAACCTTAGCACAGGCTATTTCTAAAAAGAGGGGGAAAAGAGCAAGGAAGAGGGAAGTTTCCTGGATCTGCAACTAATTGTGAATAGTAATCATGGAGTTCCTACCATGGATAGCTTCCTTCAAACAGAATTTCCCTTAACCAGAAAATTCACAGTCTCATGAAATTTGTGCTATCTTCTAAGGCCTGCAGGTGTTTCACCATTCATTCATTGTATACATGCATGAACAAAGATAAAAGTGTGGAGAAGCTTTGAATCCAAGCCCAGACTAACCTTGCACAACTATTTACCAATAGAAAATAGCAAAAGTATGGACTAGGAAGGCATCTACATAGCAACAATTTCATGACTACGGAACAGCACTACCAAAATCTATCTAAGCATTTTGAATCTAACTAGAACAAAAATGTAAATCTAAATAAAGAATCTAACAATGGAGATTGAACCATGAAATATGTGAAGAAATCAGAAAATGCACCAAGTCAATGTATTTTCATTAGAAATTTCAGCAGCATGTCTTTACAACAACTCAACTCTCTTTTGAACTGAGAGAAGACCCCCTATTTATAGTGCCCAAAAAGTAGAATGAATGGCCAAGATTCAATCTCATTGTGTGGCCAAGATTCACTAAAAACTAGGGTTCTACCTACCCCCCCAATATATTACAATTTAAAATACAATCTTGTCTTCATCCATATTTTGTCCTCTAGTGACAGCACTGTAGCATTTTGTCTTTTGCTGATTGCTCTTTTTGTTGTAGCTATTCCTTTAGAAGTTTTTCACTGATAATAGGGTTTCCTTCCTGCTTCTTCAAAGCTGCATACTCCATGAATTTCAGAATCACCAGTTAGAGTTTCTCAATTTCCATGATCTTGGACCGTAGCACTTGATAACTCCATTCTTTTGAGTTGTCCTCAAGTCTTTTCCAGTCTTCATCATATTTGGCAGTGTGATCCCTGAACAGCTCTGACTGGGTGAAGGCACGAGTAGAAAAACTCATGAAATCCATTGCTATCTCATCAGACATCCCATCCTCCATCTTCTTCTAGAAATAAGGCTTCATTTTCTCCGGATCAATTTGCACTGTAGGAATGTCATATGTCGTCATTAGGCTCAAATATCACGCACAATCTGCCCTAATTTCTTTGACCCATTCGATATATGGATCCACTTTACCAATTATCTACTCCAGCCTTTCTTTTCTATTATCAAAGTCCCACTTCCACACATCCACTAGCCAATGATAGTCCCTTTTTAGTACGAGCTTGCTTTCCCAGGTGGCTTTTGGTAGTCGAAGGATGGCCTCGATCTTTGGATAGGTGGAATTATATGTTGTAGGGAAGTCGGTGCAGAGCTTCTTAGTGCCCTCTAGGGACTACTGTAAATCCAAGAACTTGTTGGTTGTTCGAACAGCCTGACAGATACCCATGTTGGTGACGTATAGGACTTATCAGAACCAGCTCTCTATAATTTTTTCCAATTTCTTTCTCTTTTCTAGTTTGTCAATATGTTCCTTGGACAGCAGTTGGGGTGGAGCCATGGACATGGTAGGCATGTCCTCTACTGAAGACCACTGTTGGATGTAATCTGTTAAGGTGGCTACCTATGTTTTAAGCTCATCTTTCGAGACCTTATCTTGTTGTATTAGGTGCACCACCGTAGCCACTGACTCCTCTAGATGCTCCACCTTCTACTCTCTGGTAGCAATCCCCAAGTTAATGGTGGAGACGTTATAGCTTACTCCCTCCTGGCCTACCACCGATGTTGCTATCTACATAGTTCGGGACCCGGAAGCATCCATCATCACCTTGGATCTAACTTTGGGCTTCTTCTCCTTCCTGGTTGAGATCTGCGCTCAGGCTAGGATAGCCTCTAGCCTCACTCTTGGGTCCTTCGGGGTAGGAGTCTTCTTTTCAAGCTACTTCTCCAACCATTCAGGCATGGTAGATTTTTCCTTGGGAAATTCTCAATCACCCTCACCTTCCTCTGTCTGGATCTTTGTTTGCTCACCCATGGGATCCCTTTCTTCCATTCTAGTGTCATCTCCCTCTTCCTCATCGGAGTCTTGGATGAGCATGAGGCATTTGATGGGAGGCTTAGTAGTCAATCACCCCCGAGGACTTTCCTCTATCTCAATTCCCTTTTATTTTCTTTCTTCAATTGGTTTGTGCTCGTGCAGGTGCTCCTCAAGCTTGTCCTCCTCTATATCTCATTCTTCTCTAGGAGCTAGCACAACCTCCAACTATTTTTCCCCTGTAGGGAGTTCTACTATTTCCGTTGTCCCGCCACCTTCTCACTCTTCTTTGGGAGGTGACATTTCTATCTCTTCCTCATCGTGCTTTAGTTTCCTGGCCATTTCCTCTTCGAGATCATCATCGAAGGTTTGTATGATGATTTTTCCGCCTGTACCCTCCTCTTCATCTCCACTCTTGGAAGACCCCATTTCTTCTTCTTTGTGAACCACCCTATCAATTGGCCGGTGTTCATACTCTGATTGTTCATGGTATTCGTCGGCTTCCTCCTCCATTTCCTTTGAGGCTTCTTTCTCCTGCCTCTCCCATTCTTCAGAAATTAGCATCGTGGCCTCCATTGTCGGCGGTCCCATTGGGGGTTGCAAAGGTGTAGTAGTGGTAAGGACTTGCGCTAAGGGAGCTTGAATGGTGGGGTCCAAAAATATCTAGGAGATCTCAGAGGAGATGTGTTGCATGTGTCATGAGAAAGCCTTCAGTAATGCAAGAGAGGGCATTGGTGTTGTCACCATTGCTAATGGGAGTGATGTAGTAGATGACATGGTGGCGGAGGAAAGTGAAGTAGTCACGGTAGAGGAAGAGTCAATCATTATGATGGGTCCGGCCAGGGGTGAAGAGGCGAGATGGACTGAGATATCCACCGCAGGCAAGGACGTGGTGACCATGGTTTGGGATATAGATGTCAGGGCAGTCAAATAAGGGGAGCGGGAGGGAGTTATGGCTGATCTGCCTTCTCTTCCTCACCTTCTTGAATTATCGGCTGCTCTGTGGCACTTGTTGTTCATTTGGGCCTCTTAGAGGGTGAGCCTCCTGAATCTTTCCTCATATACACCTTGGGATCTGGAGACTGCTCTATTTCAGTCCCTTTCCTTTTTATCTGGTGAACGGAGGAGATTTGGATGTCTCGCTCATTGAAGTTGTAGCAGCTACATCCTATGTGGCGCTAGGCTCACTCTTGAGCCCTTCATATGTCAGGACAACCCCTTGTTGCTTTAATTGGGCCATTTGTCCCTTAACCCAATCTTTAGTTTGGGCCACGATTGGTTTAGTTACAATGTCAAGGTCATCGGCCTCCTGTTCATCCCAATCTATGGCAGGTAGTGGAAGATTGGAGACTGTATTATATCTGGGGTCCATGATGGTGCTTTCATCCTCCTCGACCTGGTTTGGTATAGGAAATAGCTGCACCCTTCTTACGAAGTAGGCAGTCATCCTCATGTAATGCCTCTCTCGCACCTCCTTGTCATCATGGTAGTCTACCCAAAAATTTTCAACATGATGCAGGTGGGCATATTCCGGTCCCAGTTCCTTTCTCACATACCCATATGGGTCCACCCATGGGCGAGCATTGTGTAGGTAGAAATGGTACTCTGCCAATTCCTTTTTAGAATTCCCAGCACACTAGGAATTTTTTAGTTTATACATCCCCTGACCGAAGGCTAAGGGATAAGGGATCCCTGCCAAATGTTTGCTATCAAGGATGGTATGCACATTTTGCAATTGTCAGGAGAGTTCTAGTAGTATAATCTGGTCATTGGGGTACCGAGGCAGCTTATTCAACCTTTCAATGAAACCCTAGGCACAAATATAGGTGAATTTGGGGAACTATTAGAATAGGAAGGTGTACTATTTTAAGAACGCTCGTGCGCTGTGAGAGACCCTTCTCTCAAAGTCCCCTTCAAGCAACCTGATGATGTGGCCAATGAAGGCGTCATTCACCCTACAGTACTCCTTGAAATTCTTGAATTGGAGCTAAGGATATCTATCATAGGCTTTTAATCTCTGGCCTGGTTCCTCATCGGGGGCCACAAATAATCCGTTGTACTACCTTTTCTCTGCCAGTGAATAGACTAGATAGGTCATGTAGAATTCAGAGCTCTTTTTCATGTTCATAAACTGCTCATGGAAGTAATCACTTATGATGCCTCCCTAGTAGAATGTGGCTTTTGTGGTGACATCTTCGTCCCCACAGAGGATTTGTTCAACAAAGTATACCATCCACTCTTGAAAAACTGTAGTAGAAGGGAGTCCCATTACCCGACTTAGCATGGTTACTAGGTCATGGTAGTCTTCATGGAAATTGCTACGAAAGAGTTCTTGAGGAACCTTTGTAGTGCTGCCTCTTTTCTCCTTGAGCCAGTATTGATTTAATATCAACTTCTTGCAACCCATCGGGTTTTCATCCCACATTTCCTTTTCTTCTTCCATGGTGGGTACCTCCATCTCCTCAAAGGTAGGAATGTGAAAATTTCTTATGATTCCCTCAGCTGACATGTTAGCGAGGATGTTCCCATCTCTATCAACGATGGTTCTTGTCTGGGGCTAGTAGGCCTACTGGCAAGCCATAACCAACTCAAGGGAAATGAGAGATGGGGGAAGCCCACTGCTTTTGCAATCCCACTCTATCTGATTAATCTGGCATTGTCAATCTTTGGGTGAACCCTAACCCTTTGTTTGAATTCATTAATATTAACGTGGTTGATATTGGTGTATGTGATTTCCTTCCAGTCAGTGATAATTTTTGAATGTAGAGGCTCGCCCTGAAACTAGACCTTCATCTAGTCTTTATCCTCCTTTCCACGAGGAGTCTTGCCTAATTTATTTCCTTTGTCCTTTTCTGTAGCTGCCCCCGAGGGACCTGCACCCAATTCCATATATCCTGCAAACATAGACGTAATGAGTACAACCAATTACAAAAGCATTAACATTAGCAAAAATCCCATGAATTAAATCCAGTTAGACATCATACAATTAATGAAGTTAAATTTTCTCTTTCAGATTCTGTTAGTCACTTTCTGAAGGGATTTTGGACAATCCGGGCTCAAAGGGTTAGAATTCGCTGGTAAGAATGTTGTTTTGAAAGGGTGAATAGGCTAGGGAAATCTAGGTGGTTTCTCTTGTCTTCATATTTTGATGGTTTGAAAGGCTCGTGTCGAAGAGGGCCAAATTTTAGCATGTGGGTCGATATTGGTTTTCAAATTTGAGGTCATTTTGCTCAATTTTAGGGCACTCAGAGATTCAAGGCCAGAAAGTTGTTAAGACTTCACTGTCTAAAAAGGCCTAGAAGAAACGAAGTTCCGAGGTCGGAACTCCGAGGTTCAAGACCTAGAAGGTCAAAAGACGGCTGACAGTTCACTTTGGACTTTAAGGTGTTTGGGCCCAAGGGTACGGGAAGGCGTCAGGACTTCGCCGTTCAAAACAATAGTTGTTGCATGGAAGCCCGACAGGAGTGGTCCAGCGGACCGGACCCGGCAGAGTGTTTGTTCATTAGGCAATCGAAGGGTTGGCACCCGGGACTCAGGAAGGCATGTCTCTTTTTCCCTAGTGCATTGGATGAAGGCAGACAGAACCCCAGTGGGCGAAGGCCGGTGGAGGAAAGGATAGAAAATGGAGGGTCAGGACCCGAGAGGCGGGGGAATGTCACCCCACGGCCGTCGCGAATGGTGAAGTCTCCACAGCGTCCCACAAATGGAAGTCCACGGACTAGGACCCGGCGAAGCATTGACACAGCCTTTGTAAATTTGCAACTTTGGATGGCAACTGGGTAGATGGACATCGAAGGGTGGAAAGGCTCCCCCTCGTCATTTGAGAATGGCAGGGTCATTACAGAATTCTAGGGAAGGAAGTCCGATGAATCAAACCCGGCGTGGGAAAAGACAGTCTAAAACGTTACAAATCTCAATGAGCATAATTCGATGAGCCGAGGCTCAAGGTTTGCGAAGGCGGGATCCTTCCACCGTTTAGAATAGTGAACACCTAGGGGAATCCCAGAAAAGGAGTCCTGGCTAGTTGGGCCCGGGAGGCTGAAAAGGAGGCCAAATTTTGAGTGTTTGTTCGTTAAACTAGATGAAAATTAGTTGGTCGCAATCCGGAGTGGCAGGTCCGATAGGGAAATCCGCCATCTAAAAATTTTATGATTTTCAAATTTCTTAACGGTAGAGGGAGGGGTCGGGCCCGGAGGGCGCGAACGCCCTACGTGAAGAACGGCGGCGGCAGTGTTTGGTTCTGGCCCAATCTTAATAGGTGATTTTGGAGGTTTTTTTGAAATTTAAAGGCATGGGTTTTGTAGGTCTTATTGTGTTCTATCAATTAAATTCATTTTTAGCCCATGTTCATTATTTTAAGCGTAAAATCATAAAAAACCTCTCAATGGAATGGATGGCGAACCTACCTCAAAATTCTGATGGGAGAAGGTGTGGAATCGACTAAGGATGGTCGAGTGATGATCTCGAACGTGAAGGCGGTGAGCAACAGATGCATTGATCTCCTCTGGAAAGCACTTTGATCTCTTCTGGAAAACCTGACAAATGAAAATGACAGGTCGGCCCCTATATTTATACCCTCAAATGTATTTAATGCCTTCATTTAATGTCTGTACGATCGGCTAGTGGGTTGGTGGATTTCAAATTTATGGATGGTAGTGAGAGGTCTGGGGTCTGAGGGCTAGAAGGACGCAGGTCAATAGCCATTTGAAACCTCCTTTTCAAATCGACGATGAAAGAGGACCCAGAGTCCGGAGGGCAGAAAGACGTCGCGGGCCAGCCGTTGGGAACACCGAAAACTAAAAGGAACTCCTGGTACAGAAGTCCGATGGGACGAACCTGGGATGGTTGATGGTCATCTGAAACTTGCAAATTTTAAACCGGTGGAAAACAGGGAACCGAGGCCCGGGGTTCGGGAAGGTGGGAGCCTTCCACTGTTTGGAACGGTGAACACCCTAGGGAATCCCAGAAAAGGAAACCCAGTAGGGTTGGCCCACCAGGCCCCAAGGCCATTGGCAGAAGAAAATTGCCAAGGAGAGTCCGGAAGGCTCTAAGACTCAACTAGGATGGAGGGGACAAAACATGGTCAACCTAAGATGAGAGCTCAAAGGTACGTTGACCATCTGGGACACCAAAATGGGGGCACACAAAATGGGGCAGCAACAGAACGACCCGCAAAGGCGAAAGAAAAGAGGATCCCCATTCTGAATGGGGCGTGTGTGTTGAGGGCACAACAAGGCCTTCTGTAGGAGCTCTTTCTTGGTGGTAACTACATCCATTTCTGCCAATATCGAACCATAACCGGACATATGAAAGTTTAACATCCTAAGTTGAGCTAACTTGTGTATTATGCTTCACTATCATAGTAACAATGTTGCCACAATGTGATTTTAGCATATGAGATCATTTATGTGGTCGTCCAACACCTATATGGAGTGAATCTTGTGGGGCCCATGCAAGCTTTCAATCCTACTTCTAGTTTATAATAAACCATGGAACACCCACCAAAATGGACTATTATTTTGATGGTCTTACATTTTTCATGGCTCCTTTGGGATCCCAAACCCCACAAAATGGATCAAGTATGTGGCTCAGACTGTTAAATAGTACAACCTATGGTAAACAATCGACCCAAAAAGTTTCTATTGAATTTGATACATTCAAAAACTTGATAATAGATGAATACTATGGTGTCAATGCTTACGATCTGGATGATAATCATGTGGGGTTTGATATCAATAACATTACTTCTGTGAAGATTGTTTTGTTGTCTAATAGGCTAAACAGTGGAGCTATATGGGAAGTGTGGGTTGATTATGATGGGATACTTAAGGAGCTCCAGGTGCTTATGGCACATAATGCTTAGATGAATCATATTTGGTAGGCAGAGATAAATGAATGAGCAGATGAATCGTATTTGGCAAGCAGAGATAAATGAATGAGCAGATGAATCATATTTGGTAGGAAGAGATAAATGAATGACGGCTTTATCAATAATCATTCATGTGGCCTCTTCACAATTTAACATGGACCACCTAAATGAATGAAAAGGAAATCTTTGAGTGGATTGGTGGCACTCATGAATATAGTAAAAGACAAATGATTTTATCTTGCTCAAAATACAAACAACCTCATCTGGAGGTTCAAACTCTCTTTAATATTGGTCGCGTCCAGATAGTACCTCAAGGAATCTGCGTAAATGAATTAGCCTAAGAATTAGGTCTAACAAATTAATTTCCATGCCATTGACATCTTAAATCCGTTAGAAAAAAATTGAATTTAGTATTGAAGAGCCAGATGGAATATTGTAAATGAACAATAATGGACTTTTGACACTATATTTGACTGTACCTCGAACAAACTAACATTCAGGTGGATAGAACACTAACAAACCAAATTCAAGCATAGGTATTTATCAAATCGAGCACTGAGAAATCATAGATAAATAACATAGCCATTCAACAATATTCAAAAAAGAAGAATGAAAAAAACCAGAGCATATTAGTCTAGGCACGTGAACTATTTGACAGAATGACATCACAAACCTTTCATAAAAGGGAACGATGCAAGTTAATATTTTCATCACCATAGCTTTACTACTTCATAATCACCATTCATAAATGATAAATCATATGTGTGTTGCCATGAAATAATGCAAAATTAGGCAAAAACTTCTTACGCGAAGTGAAATTAAGAATGCATGTTCACATTAACTAATGCAATGGCCTAATAAAAATTCAGTCTCAATGCCTGACTCTACTTTCTTCTATATGGATAATTAGCTGGCTTCACATCTAGCTAAAATTATTCTAAATTCCAACTCCAAGGATTAAAGTAGCTTCCCTCCTTCTAGCGCCATGTTTGTAGACACTAAATTTCACAAACTTCAAACAATAAACCACATTAGTACTGTTAGTCCATTTAAAGCAAGTAAAACTAGCATCTCTATGAAATATTGAATCATACTAAATAATGAAAACAAATCACTAAAATACCAAAGAAACTAATTGAAACCATGTGAAGTATGTTCAAACCTATCCCATAGTGGACTGGTGCTACTTTGATGTGGAAAGTAGCCCTTTCCCAATCCTCTTTAAACTTGATAATGGATATTCCTTGAAGATGCTATGAGTTGTGATGAAATGCTAACTTGTGGATCAAGTTGTGGATGAACTGCCTAAGATTGTGGAGGATTAATACAATAGAGGAGGCCTTTATTTATAACAAAGAAGGATGGAAGAATGCAAAACATGGAGGATGTGGGACAAAACATGAGCCAATGACAAGATGCCACTTGTCAACATGTCAAGGGAGGAAGGTTGAGCACATTTTGGAGAATGTGCAAAGAGAGGGGAGATTCAAATTCAAAAGATGGCTCGAAGGATGAGGTGAAAGGTGAAGTTAATGCCACATGGCTCAAGAAAAGGACATGTAAGAGATTTTAAACGCTTTGTTGGATGTACAAACCCTTTTGGAGGGATTTTTCAAATTTGGGGAATATTCCAACCATTGATGCCTTTTTGAAAGAAAATAGATGATTTAATAAATTGATAAATTGACTTTCATTAGCAAGTGGCAAAAGTTAGAGGATTTGATGGATTAGGATTAAATTAATCAGGATTTGATTAATTTAATGAGGGATTAAATGATGTGACAATTTGATTTACAATTATGGATTGATTTAAATCAAAGTTGAGAGGAATATGAACTTAGACTTAATTAAATAAATATTTTGATTTATTTAATTAAAGAGGGATGAAGTTAGATTAAATTAAGTAAAGATTGATTTAATTTAATAGAATGACTTTAGAGATTTAATTAAATAAAATGGATTATTTAATTAAAAGGGGGATTACATAATTAATTAAATAAAATTGATTTATTTAATTAATAGGAGATGATGGCTTAATTAGATAAAGTTGGTTTATTTAATTAAGAGATGAAATGTGATGAATTTAATTAAATAGAGATTATTTAATTAAATGATTAGCATAGAGATGATGCAGGATGAACTGGTGTAAGTAAAATGAGGATCAGGTGTGATTGGTATATTTTCCATGTCTACAGTTTTGATATGTTCTCGTGTTTACTCCTTCAAGTTGCTTCTCTTAATAATTTTAACTTTTCATTAATATAATGTTCTATGTTAATTAATTTGTTAATTATTGAGAGAGGAATTATATAGTGACATCACATAGTCTCATTTCATGGTATGTATATCTTTAAAAAATTAAGACTAAAATAATTCTTAAGAAAATAAAATAATTATTTAATAAATAAAATAATTTTTCAAATAAAATTAAATAATCCTTCTTGTTTATGGCATATTGTGATAGTTAAATAATGGCATTTTTTTTTGCAGTCACCAAGGTTCAAACTTTCACTAGGTCATTGTGATCATTGGCATTTTTGCCCTTGTTAATCCATTGCACTTATAGATTTAAAATTTTGCATTGAATTTGATGGCATTCAAGCTAGTGACTATATGCTCCAAACATTCATTGGGACGAAGTGCTCACAAGCTTTGTTCCCTTTGTGGGATATTGAGCTTGTAGGTTTGAACTATTCATGTTAATGTTGTGTGTTTTTATCAGGGATGAGGTTCCCCATTCTTGGCTTCACCTAGCTCGAGCTAGGTTACTAAAATTCATGTTACTAATTAAAAAAAAACATAAATAGTTTTAAGACAAAAAATTATATGATGTAATAAATAAAATAACTCTAATGTTAAATTAATAGAAAAACTCTTAAGTAAATATTTAATTACTCAAAATTGGTATTTTAAAAATTTTAAGATAGATGTATTTAAAATATCTTATACCAACTAAATTATATTTATATAATATTATTGTACTAAATATAATACAATAGAAATACAACACAATTATATTAAATAGATAACATAATTATTGAACCAAAGGAAATGAGGTGTCCACCTTTTAGGAGATGGAACTAAACCTATTTTGCACTTTAGTTCATTAGGAACCAAGACTTCTCAACCAAGTGACTCAATTGAGCGAAGGACTAGGGGTTTCCTTGTGTGATTAAATGGGGGTTCACCTTTAACATGAAGCTTCAAAGGAGGAATGCAAACAATCATGCACTAAACCTAAAAGGATGAAAATTTCCGCTCTATAGTTTAAGACATAGAACAACAAGTTTTCTTCACTTCTCATTCAAGGAAACCCTAGAGATCTCAATCCAAGGTTGGGATGAGGGAAAGAGATCTGCAATAGGGATGTCCTAGGGTGTGATAAAGGACTAAAAAGGGTTTCACCACCAAGCTAGGGCTTTGAAAGAGAAGTAAAATGCAAGACCTAATGTCAAAACCTAATGATGTGCAAAACTTCACTAAATGACCTAGAAATGAATACAAATTATATCAGTAAACTGAGAGATTAGAGAGGTGCATCTAGAAACCTGCATGTGCTCAGAACAAGCTCTAAAATGCTAAAAAATATTGATTTTAGGGCACACAAGGACTCATATGCCATGCTAGGCATATCATTCCCAGTCTAGGGTTTTTGGGCTGAAATAGGAATCTAGCAATGTTGACTCAAGATCTTCAAAATTATGGAAATTTTCCTATACTAGGACTTATGCCACTTGTGGTGTATCAGTCTCGTCCTACTTTTTCAGAAATTCAAAGTCCAGATCTGCTCTTTCTTCCCAATTTGATTTCCAAATTTGAACTTGCAAAAAGACCTACAAAACAGAATATAGTGTTGATTTTCTTATGGGATTTTTTCCTCAATCAAACCCCTAGTTTGGTAATTAAACATTGATAGAAACAATGGATCTTGAAACTGAATGTGAATATAAACCCTAATCTTAAGTGCATCTAAGATTAGAAAATTTGAAATGCAATGCAACCATATTCTAATATGCTAGAATGAGATGCATGAATGAAGCATGAAGATGATGACTCACTTTGGGAGATGTCTAATCACCATAATAAGCCATAATGATGCATGTACCTTCCTTTAGGCTGAAATTAGAGTGATAAGGGAGGATGGAATCACTTAAGAAACAAGTCATTAGGCTTGGTTTGATGGCTAGTTGCATCTCCCCAACCTAGAATCCATCATGATTCACCATAGGCAACCATAATCAATCCTTGACAATGTTAGATCTTGAATGAAAGTGAGCTTGAAGACTTGCAAAAACACAATAATGTTGCTCCAAGAATTCAACTTTATTTTCTCTTGAAAACTTGTGGATATCTCTTGAAGACTCTTGCTTGAAACTCTAGAATGACTTAGCTCTTGAATCACTTTCTCTAATGTGAAATACTGACTTAGAAGCTTGTTTATATAGGCACTACACCTAATTTACCATTTATTAGATCTCAAAAGCTGACATCAACCAAAATTTTAAATTAAGAAACTTGAATTTCCCCCTCAAACCCTAAAAATGGGGCAAATAGGACTCATACGCCACCTGTGGAGTATGGGTTCCACCTAGGGGGACTCATACGCCAAAGGTGGCATATGAGTCCCACCCTAGTTTTTCGGGGTGGGCCAATGATGGGTTGTTAGAAAATTTAATGTTTTTGTTGATTTTATCAAGATTTTAGTTGAAATAAGCCTTGAGATCTCAAATAAAGGGTCTTAGGGGCCTATTAATGATGATTTAAAGGGTATTTCATGCAAGGGTGTACTAAAATAGGTCCAAACTAAGTGTGAATTCATATCATCAGGTAAACCCACAAAAGTGGTTTACGATTTGAATGAGGAAGGAAAACTAAAAAAAATGACTCCATGCCAAAAAAAATCATTCTTGGGGTTCGAACGAACTCATTAGTTTGCACGAACCAAAAGAGGGTTCGCATGAACCTAGGTTCAAGCGAACCAATTAAATGCATCCCACCAAAAAAGCACATGAAAACCCCTTTTTTAAATGGGGTTCAAATGAACCCTGGTTTACTCGAACCCCCCCTGGTTCGAGGGAACCCCCCTTTTCCCTAATCCCTGCTCTTTGCCACCAAAAAAATCAGAAAATTTTCCCTTCAATGCTCAAGTTGAGGATGAAAATGGAGGATACTTCATGAACCCAACTGGAATTAGGTAGTCCTCAAAAGCGAGCTATCCAATGACTATAATTTTAATGTTTTGGTTTTATTATCTATTTGTTTTTTTAGTTTTATTAAACATAGGTTTTTCACCGAAAATGAAGCTCTTTGCTCCGCACATGTGGAAAAATAGAAGATTATCAAAAAAAAAATTGAAAAATATGAGTGCACTAGATATTAAAGTCCTTGATCCAATAAAAAAATTGAATTTTGATACATACAAAAAAAAATTCGCATTATACAATGTTTGTCTAAATTGTAATTGGTTTGACTTTGAAACTTGATTAAAGAAAAATATTCAATAAAAAACTATCTAACTAAGTGGAAGCACTAGATATCAAAGTTACAAATCTAAATTTGAAAGAATTAGAATTGTATCCTTCATGGAAAAAAAAGTTATGCGTTATGTGAGCATCACTTTTTTAAAAATGTTGTTTTCTGAAAAAAACTAGTTTTTGAGGAGATGGAAAAAGAAGTACAATCTTATTCCAAAATTTTTTTGAAAAAAATATATTTAGAATCTACAGAAAAAATGTCATGAAACTCTAGTTTGCATCATCTTCAAATTCCTCACGGTTTAGCCGCTATAGGTGCTCGAAAGTGAAGATTTAGTTTTAAAAAATTATTTTATTGTCCATTTTGGCCAAAAATTGTAAACCACTATTGTGGGATCACCCATCTTCAAAAGCATACAATTTTCTACACTACATTTAGCCCCCACTTTAGCGTCTCTATGACTCTATGTGCATATGCAAGCTAAAGGAATCCTAACAATGAATTTTATAAAAGGATACTCATATAGTTTCATTCACAATGTTGGAGAATGAATCCCCCACTATAGCTATCTGCAAAACCACAATGTTAGGAACCGCATCCTACAACACATTTGTTAGTCGTTCAAAAATCCTATAACTTCTTCTAGCAATAAATTTTGAGGGTAGATGTATGCCCCCCTTGATTCTGCTTGCTTTATGGAGGTGGAATCAAGGTAACAGTCTAACCATATCAAATTAGATAAGTTGTATAACAGGGTATTTCCAAGTACCATACCACATAGTGATAGATATTTGATGAGAACGGGAGCAGAATCACGAATCCAACACAACAAATGACATAAAAAATGGAGCTCACTAGCCCTTGATATGCTAGTTTAAATGAAAAAACACTTTTAACCCTAATATAGTAAAAACCTAATTTGATCATATATAAGAGTAAAAAGTGAAGTAATTTAAACTAATTCTATCTTTTACCTTCTTGTAGCTTCATTGGAGAGTGAGTGAAAATGTCGAGTGTTCGAGAGTACGTGCACCCGAGACTCAATAGCTTGTGAGAGGAGGTAGCACGACACGACCTTCAGCATCAGGTAAGTTGATTTTTTTCCATTAAACCTTTTTTTTTACTTATTTAATTAATATTTTATGCATTTCTACATAAATTTAGGACCCTAGAAGAAAATTTCACAAAGCGTCCCTTTTTTCACAAAGTGTCCACTTTTTTTGTGAAGTGTCTGCTTTTGTCACGAAGTGTCCCACTTTTTTGCAAAGTGTCCTACAAAAGGGGAATAAAGTGTCTAGGACCCTTAGAAAAGTACACTAGAACAACTTTAGTACACCTTTTTATTGTTGATATATAGATTTAATATTTTAGAATGCTTATAGGACATCTTTTTTCTTTTCTATTAGATTCCACCTCAGTCACGATAGGGTCTGAGGAGCCGACAATTCTATTGCTTACGAGACCTAGTCTCGACATTATCAAAGGTAGAAACATATTTTACAGACCACTAGTATTTACTAGGTGTACCTTATGCCTCCCATGAGGTACCATGACACCATTTTGATGGCGCTAGCAAAGAGATGGGATGTTGATACCTGCACATTTCATCTACCCACCGCCAAGATGATGATCACCCTAGAGGGTGTACATCACATCCTTGGAGTTCCCATCTGAGGCGAGACCACGCACTTCACAAGGGGTCATACATACGCACAAATGTGAGCAGACATAGGATACTTCCTGCGAGGACCAGTTCAAGAGGAGATCCTAGGGCCACGTATTGAGTTAGTGTGGCTACTCTATGTACGATCATCACTCTTAAGATGGATCATGATGCTTACAATGGCACTAGTACTCATCCTTGATGGTTGGAGAGCACACCTAAATGAAGGTCTTGTTCATAGGATCAGGTAGATGGAGCACCATAGAACCATATATGCCTAGGGTCGCAGCATTCTTGCACATCTATATTATGATCTAAGGTGTTTTGCGTATAGCGAGGTGGATAGCATGGTACATTGTACACTACTACAGGTTTAGTGCTTAGAGCATATCACATGCACCAAACCAACAGGGTTCCCTTTGATATCTTCCCTCAGATACCCACATACATTCAGTTTGTAATAGAGGGGGACCAACCACGTTTAAGGCCCTAGGTCATGGAGAGCCAAGAGCGAAAGGCTGCCCTAACTTACCTTAGCTTAAAGGGATGTTAGGAAATGTGAGATTAGAATAATGAGGACTATAAGGCCCTTCAATCATTTTGCAGTCCCGAAACTCATAATGGGGCTAGGCAAGCCAGTTTTCAAGTTCAACACTGTGTCTCAAGAAGCTCTCTTCCTAAGGATGAAAGCACAGTTTTGAGATGACAGCACAGTGTGTTGGTGTCTCTTAGGTGCACTGGCATCTGTATGGCCAAAGGACTAAAGAGACAAGGTTAAACAGAAGAAAATAGACTAACGGCCTAGCTAATTACTTCCAAAGAGCCAAAACAAAGCTATGAAGTAGGCAAGATATGAACGAATATGATAAAGTAAATACACAAGATTTAAGGTGGCAAGAATAATCTCACTGAGGTACTCATTTGCCAGTTAGCTCCAAGTAACACCTCCACCTACACACAATAAAGAGGAAAATTGTTGGGTGGATGTATAGGGTCTTGCCTCAATCAGACCCTCATTTTGGTGTTTCCACCTCCATGGATAGCCACGATAGTGATAATGGAGAAATATATGATAAAGAAAGAAATAAAGCAAAGAACACAAAAGTACTACAAAAACAGTAGGGTGCTACCCACCAAATCATAGAGGAGAGGAGTAGAAATCTTACCACCTCCACCAAGAGCTCACTAGGTAATGGAGGAGAAAATGAGAGGACTCAAGCCCCTACTACAATGGTGTTTGTTCCACACTTTCTCTACGGAGTTGACAGAGTGTTGTTGTTGCTACTATGGAGTGCAAAGTGTTGCTTGAAGGCTGAAAGTGAATGCTAGAATGCTTTGGAAAGTGTGCTTAAGGATGCAAAGAGAGTAACTGAATGCTTAGAAGATACAAAGAGATGAAAAGCATGTAGGAGTGAATTTGAAGGAGAGAATGAAGAAAACGGCCATATTTGGGTCAATTAGTCAGAGAGGCTGTTACAAATTGACCTCCATTAGGAAGTGTAACACCTCTGTAGACTCTAGATGCAAGAATCTTCCAAGGACGTAAGTGCACCGCATGGATGTCTACACGTCACATGGGTATCCCCAACAGTTATTCCTCTACATACACACAAAAGAACCACCAAGTGGAGCAAAGGAAACAAGCTTATGTGTAATTTAGCGTTTGAATTTTGTTTTCTAAAGTGAAGAAGGGAAAAAAGGGAATTTGCATAAGGGGTGAAAATTTGCTCCTATAAATTTTGCCCCCACTTTAGCGAGCACAAATACTAATGAGTTCTTCGGTAAAGTAGATCAAAGAAGTAGTAGAGTTAGAAATATATACCTGAACCATCGAGGAAGCAGACTGCGATCTGCCAAACTCAAGAGCGCAAGACAAGCAAAGGACTTCATAGCCTCACAAAACTATGAAACTAAAGAATGAAAGAATCTTACAAGCTCGCAGACCTACAAAGAGGCAACCCCCAAGATCTCTCGCATGAAGGAAACCCAAGAAAACACCCTACAGACCTACAGACCTATAGGGAAGGTGTCCTTCAAGATCTCTTGCATGAAGGAAACCCAAGAAAGCACCCTACAGACCCACAGACCTATAGGGGAACCACCCCCAAGATCTCTCGCATGGAGGAAGCTCAGAAGAAGCATCCTATAGGCCCGCAGACCTGTAGGAAGGTATCCCCCAAGATCTCTCACATGGAGGAAACCAAAGGAAAGCAGACTTGGCAGAGTCAAAAAGTAGCTTCACGGGCACACCTGTAAAGCCACATGTTTACTCACAAATAGAACATGTCAGAAAGTGGCCACGTAGGAAATTAGGTGGATAGTCACTTGGAAAACTTTCAAAGGGGTCCCTCGAGAACCCTGGTGTGAAGAAGGGGTCCACTCAAGGGACGCATTGTTCAAAAGTACAAAAGAGATGTTTCTTTCTCGAATCGATTCATCATCAAGAAATCCTTTTGAAAGATATTCACTTCATCAAGGAATTCAAAAGGAAGAATATGCCCCCATGCGAGGGAAAGATCAAATATCTTCCCACTTCGGAGGAAGATTCTCAAGTTCTTTCTTTATGAACCTGTGATGAAGGAAACGCGTTCCATTAGAGTTTCAAGTCGAGAATGTGATTCTTAAAAAGAATATTCTCGAGAAAATATTCATTGGCAATGAATGCATTTTTTGAAAATCAAAATGTTGAAGAAGTGGTATTGTCACACATGAGAGGGACAACTCAAGAAAAGAAGAGAGAAAGATAAAGGAAAAGTGAAAGAGAAAAGTAAACACGAACAAAGGGCACAGGGGTAACTACTCATAAATATATATATATATGTATAGTAATAGTATATAAAATGAACTATCATCAACCCCCTACTATATCAGACCATGTGAAGAATGCACAAGAAGATAAAGTAAAAATAAAAAATTGGGTCAACATGGAAGGGAAGCCTAAATGCCCCTAATGCTTTGCATCATCCCCATTTTTTTGAAAATCAAGTCACAAACATGGAAGAATGATGATACAAATAGAAGAAGGTTTACGACACAAAAACCATGCCTATATCCAAGTACCAACAAGGGTGGTGAGGGTCATCCAGGCATACATAGCACGATCATGGGGGATCATGTCTTAACACACACACACACACACATCTAATCTAAAGATAAAGAAGGGGCCCTCCCCCTTACACTGATTGACCAAGAGGTTGTCTGCTTCCCACTCTAGACCATCGTAGGGGGAAGGAGGATGAGCCTGCAGTGGTGGAATGTTAAGAGGAGGAGCATCTGACCCTCTCACAACAAGGGCTAAGGAAGAGGGCCCTGCAACCTCTTGTCCACTAAGCTCCTCTAGAGCTAAGGTCAACGATTTTGTGAAGATCGTCAACAAGGCCAGAACCTCTTACAAAGAGTTAAACATGCACTTTACAAGAGTGACATGTTTTACCTCAATGGATAGAGAAGGTTGCACCCAAGATTCACTGCTAGGCTCACCAAGTGATTCGAGAGCGGTGAAAAACTCAAGAGAAGTTGGGACTGGATTCGTCACTAGGACAGAACAAGTCATCGTGGGACTACCTTTTGAAGAAGGTGGGATCCTCTTACATCCTTCATTGTTGGAAGGACCACTTTCTACCTTCTGCTTCATCGGAGGAGGCGAACTCCCCACAGATGAGGCAAGAAGTGGGGAGGAAGAGGAGGAAAGAACCACAGTAGATACAACCAAGGTGTCTATCATATCTATGGGATTTAGGAAAGGCTAGACATCTAGAAAGTACATCAACAGAGGCAGATCCACCGAAGGAACGATGAACACCTACACCTTTTTAGGGTCAGGTGCATTTGCACTCACAGCAGAAGCCGAAAGTGATACAGAGTTGGTTTGAATGGAAGCAGAGGGGAGGAGAGAGGAGGACGAGGAAAGAGGCCCTAATACAGGGGTGATTGTCTCCTCTTCCTTCCCCTATAATGCAGCTTGCTCAGCCATGAGATCCTTTCATCGGTGTTTGCGCTCATGCGCAAGGCGGTTTCTGTGACTCTTTGAACCAGAGACCAGAGGCTATGAGGGAATGGAAGGCTCCTGCTCAGCCATGGGAGTTTCCACTACATCCATTTTCAATGGAGTAACAAACTCCTGAACCGGAGCAGAAGGAGCAGGCTAAGAAGCAATGGGGGGAATTGACTCAAGTTCCTCGGCAGCAAGCCTCTTCCCATTTATTGCTTTTGGAGTAGGAGCGATTGGAGGCCACGAAGGTCGAGACAAAGAGGAATCTTCATGGGGACCTTTTCCTCTACCATACTGGTAGTACCAAGGTCTAGGCAGTTTAGTAGGGAGGTCTGATATCCTGATCTTGGGTCTACACCAAGGAGAGACCATCGGACTTAACAGGTAGAAGCCAGGCTTGATCATCCAATACTCCTCCCAAGAGAGAGGAGAAAATGAGTCATCCTGAGGGGAGGCAACCTTCTCCCTCCCTTTTTGGGAAGAAGAGGCAGTCGGTTGTTGTGCTACAAGAAGAGCCAATTTTGGATGTCCCTTGCCTCTGGTCTTGTACTTCACATAGTTCTTGTAAAGTAGGTATGTTCTTGGAGGAAGTGGACCAACCAAGGCGGGCCAAAAATGGTCTAACAAATATCCTCCATGGGACACCAAAGGCTGGTATCCAATGTCATGCACTACGTGCACGGAACCTTAATGAGAGAATTTCAGAAATTTATGAATAACAAGGGTGATTCCATTCATAGAAGCTAGCCAAGGTATGCCTAGCTTCATCTTGAACAAATATGACTCTGAAATGACATCAAAAACTATGTCAATAGCCCTAGGTCCAACTAGGATGGAAAAATTTATTGATCCATAAGGTTTCAAACAAAGACCATCGTGTGTACGGATGGTAGATTTCATTTCTTCGTATTCTTTCCTATGTAATGAGTTAACCCACAATGTCTCTTTTGTGATAACATTCACTCAACTCGTGGGATCTACTAGGACTCTTGTCACAATGTTTCCATTGAGGTGAGCAGGAATATAGAGAGGTGAGGACTTTTTATTTAGGGGAAAGTCTTGCAATGTGAACATTATATCTAGCGAACTAGTCGTAGGCTATGTGGTAGAAGTAATTGTGACCATGTTAACATAGGCCTCAGGCTAAGTGATAGAATCAATGGGATTGACAATCATGTTAGCAAAATGTGACAGAAATGGGTTCGTGTATATCTGCAGTTCACTATTTTCTTTCGCCACCGATTTGTTTGTATTTTGTTTGCTACCATCAAGATGAATAATACCATCCTCAGTGCAGTCCTGTATCTCATGACATAGGTGCATACAGCGTTCAATATCATGTTTGTTAACTCGATGGTTCTGATAGTAGTTACTTTCATCATACTAGCTAGGGTATGGTTCCTTAAGAGGTTTAGGGTTTGGAAAGGTTACGATCTTATCCTTCAACAGTTTTTGCAAGATGGAGGAATAAGACTCTGATAATTTTGTGAACTTTTGGTTGTTTCTAAGGCCATTGTCATATGTAGCAGCTACTACAATCACAATAGCTTTACCTTTTTTAGAGATTGACACAATGGACTTTCCTTCAGAACGGGAGTGTGAGGAGGGCCCCCCAAACTGAACTATCGTCTATTGATACTCTCATAAGGATACACATAAATGTACGAAAGAAGGGTATTTCATAAGGGAAAACTTTTCTTTTCAAGGCTTTTGCAAGTTCCCTATGAATACCTTTTGCACATTAGAATCAGGCAATGGATACAAGATTTGTGAGAAAAGTGCTTGATACCATGCTATGAAATTAGTAATCTTTTCGTTATCACCTTGTTTACACTGGAAGAGATCCGAAAAGGTCATCTTCAGCCCGATGTTAGCTTGGAATTGTCATAGGAACTGGTTTACAAGTTGAACAAATGAGAAAATAGAATTTTCAGGCAAGGAACAGTACCATTCAAGTGTTATATCCTTGAGAAATCAAGGAAATAGTTTTTTCATCAACGCATTGTGATGGAAGAAATCTATGCACAAGGCGTTAAAGGCGGACACATGTGTTTGTGGGTCCCCTTTTCTGTCGTATTTCTCAAATTTAAGAATCTCCATTCCTTGAGGGAAGGGAGTGTTTAGAATTGTGACCAACAATGAGCTATGTTGGAAGAAGGTTTGAAAGATAGGTTGGGCAAAGGCTTGGGAGACACTCACTAACTAGCTTTGCATCTTACCCATATTTTGAAGAAGAGTGTTCAAAATAGGGTCATTAGAAGATAAAGGGCCAGAGGGACCTCCTCTAGAACTGCCACCGAAGCTACCACTAGAACCACCAGTGTGAACATCACCGGAACCACTACTGAAGCCACTGCCACCTCCGCTTCCAAATCCACCACCATGACCTCCACTGGAACCACTTCAACCAGCACCACCCCCACTACCGAAGCCATCACCACTACCAAAGCCTCCACTGCCCATCCCGCCAATACCTCCACCACTAGAGGTGACAAGACGGGTGAAGTTGAAACCCAAGGGGATCTTGTTCACTTTGACAATGTCGGGTCCCTCAAAGGCAGAGGGGATGCTAATTGAGGGTATAGCATCAGCCATGTATATAGACATAGGAGGCATCGACAGTCCTAGTTGTCTCCTCGTATAATATTAGGGTTGTTTGGAGGATCACATGTGTCAGTTAAACTAGAGAGACTAGCCAAGAGTTCTATGCCTATTCGGTCTTTTCCCACCATGTACTTTAGTTCACTAATAACTTGGGCAACCTTAGCCAACTTCAAGTCTCTTTCCAAGTGATTTTCCAAGTCACCCAACCCTTTGCTAAGGGCGGAGACATATTCTGCAGGTATGTGAACAGCCTCATGCTCATCTATTGACGATGGTGTAGGAGACGCAGGAGGAGTGGGGACATGATCGGTCTCATTAGATAATCCTATCTCACCCCTTGACAACCACTCTTGCACTACCAGACCAATGGTGGGCCTATAGAGAAACCAATAGTGACCTTCATCCTTTCCATTGGAAGGTGTCGTATACTTCTCCTAACAATATACCTAGAGGTTGTGGACTGGGTTGTGATGCTCATAAACCTTCACAACACTCAGGGCACAATGGTCACAAGGAATAAGGGAAAAGCTTCAACACCAACGGATGAACAAATGTTGGTTCACATCAGGTTCACCAAAAATGTAAGAGAGGAGGACTAGCCATGTTCAAGGCCCCAGTTCACGGAGAGCTAAGAGCATAAGGCTTCCCTAACTTACCTCAACTTAAAGGGGTGTTAGGAAATGCAAAATGAGAATGATGAGGACTATAAGGCCCTTTGATCACTATGCAGATCTAAAACTCAGAATGGGGCTAGGCAAGCTAGTTTTTGGGTTCAACACTATGTCTTAGGAAGCTCTCTACCTGAGGATGAAGGCACGGTTATGAGACAATAATGCAACGCATTGGAATCTCTCAAGTACGTTGGCGTCCGCACGGCTAGAGGACAGAAGAGACAAGGTTAAACACAAGAAAACAGACTAGCGGCCTAGCTAATTACTTCCAAAGGGCCAAAACAAAGCTATGAAGTAGGAAAGATATGAATGAATATGATAAAGTAAATACACAAGAGTTAAGGTGGCAAGAATAATCTCACAGAGGTACTTGTTTTCCAGCTAGCTCCAAGTAACACGTCCACCTACACATAATAAAGAGGAAAATTGTTGGGTGGTTGTATAGGGGCCTACCTCAGTTAGACCCCCGTTTTGGTGTTTACACCTCCACGGACAACCAAGACAATGATAATGGAGAAATATATGATAAAGAAAGAAATAAAGAAAAGAACACAAAAGCCTTACAAAAATAGTAGGGTGCTACCCACCAAATCATAGAGGAGAGGAGTAGAAATTTTACCACCTCCACCAAGAGCTCACTAGCTAATGGAGGAGAAAATGAGAAGATTCAAGCCCCTGTTGCAATGGTGTTTGTTCCACACTTGCTCTACAAAGTTGACAGAGTGTTGTTGTTGTTGCTATGGAGTGCAAAGTGTTGCTTGAAGGCTGAAAGTGAATGCTAGAATGCTTGGAAAGTGTGCTAAAAGATGCAAAGAGATAAATTGAATGCTTAGAAGATACAAAGTGATGAAAATCATGTAGAAGGAGTGAATTTGAAAGAGGGAATGAAGAAAATGGCCATATTCGGGTCAGTTAGTCAAAGAGGGTATTACAAATCAACCTCCAATGGGAAGTGTAACACATTTGTAGGCTCCAGATGTAGGAATCTAATAGGGACATAAGCACATCGTGTAAATTTCTATGCACCACATAGGCATCCCTGAAAGTTATTCCTCCACTGACACATAAAATAACCGCCAAGTGGAATGAAGGTGGCAGGCTTATGTGGAATTTAGCCTTTGAATTTGGTTTTCTAAAGTGAAGAAGGGAAAAAGGGGAATTTGCATAAGGGGTGAAAATTCACTCCTATACACAGTTATTCACTAAGATAGGCGTGGTAGTATGGGGATCTTTTATACTAGAGAGTCAGATTCGATCACCTGGATCAAGAGGAGATCTTGTGGAGATCATACTAGTTGATACCACAGTGGTTGAATGAGACCTGACAGTTGAGGAGGATGCAAATGGATAGATTTCTTCTTAGTAGACACAATTATGTAGTAAGACCATTCTACTATGATCATGTCATGTGGAAGTTTAGGCATATATAGGTACCACCAGTAGCATGGCCCTTTTATAGGCGATCAGTGCGGAGTGCTCAGAGACCTAGAGATATGAGATGATTCACCTTAGATGATTTCATCTTCAGTGACTCAGATGATGATGACCTTGATCTGCCCCCAATCTCCAATGTTTATGATGTCAGTGCTACGAATTCCTATCAGGAGTGGTGAGCAGTAGCACGATCAGCTCCAGTGTTCCCCATGGATCAGCCTATAGGCTTCGTAGGACCACTTCCAGACTAGAGGGATGAGGAGGAGGAGACAAGTGAGGATATAGGGCTCAGGGTTGCAGATCTATTTTTAGATGTGATAGATGAGGACTATGATGATAAGGCAAACCTAAACTATGAGGGAGAGGAGGATGAGGATGAGGATGAGGATGAGGAGGAGTAGTTGATGAGTGAGGGCAGTGACATGGCAGATGAGGGTCTGATTGCCCACAAGTAGAGAGATTTGGCTCCCACCCATGTTACCAGATCACAATTGGCAACCGCGGCACACACCAGCACTTACGAGCATGGAGAGGATAGCACATCCTCCATGCCTCCTACATAGGATGAGGTTGTTTTCACATAGCCATCTGGAGATCTAGGTGATGACACTTTATTTACTGTTATGGTTATACTTATGTTCATGCTTATGCTTTTAATTTATATATGTATATCTTGATGTGTACTAATTATTTTTATGATTTCTATCTTGCAAGTTCTATGAGAGATTTACAAGATCTCTTCTGAAAGGTAGTTTTAGAGATAGTGCCTCCTTTAGTCTTCGATCAAGCTATATATACTATGTTCCCCCACCCATCATGGAGCGAGACCCAAAGTTGTTTGAGCCTTATTTCAGATTGAGAGCAGTGTGTGAGGGCGCTACTAGGCGCACTGATCAATCTAAGGTAGCATATGAGGATATTTGGTCATCTCAAGGTCCAGCGGAGGTTGAGAGACTTCATGTAGAGGTATCCAAGCTATAGGAAGATAGAGACCGCATAGAGTGAGAGTGCCTATAGGCCATCATACGGGAGACCATAGCTATTGGACAAGCATAAGGCCTACATTATGCATTAGATTCTCTTATTAGGTCACGATAGCATACTACCGTCTCTTGATAGACCATTTCTCAATGGATGTGATCACCAAATACCGAGGGATCTGGTAGCCACAGGCTACATTAGCATTGTATACCTAATGACATGTACTCAAAACTTTATGATATATATATGATCATTTGATGTTTGATTATTTATTCTTATGTGTTTTAAGTTAAATGGCAATGTGATTTATCAAATAATCTTTGTAAGACTATTTAATAAAAATCTTTATGATTTAACATGCTTTATGTGATATAATTAAAACTATTCCAATTTCTTTTAGATGTGACATTGTGATTAAGTTTGTTATGTGAATGCACCTATGATCCAATTAAAGAACATTAAATGTGTGTAAGTATCTAATCTAACACAAAAAACAATATTATCTTGAATAGTATGAAACCTATTTAGTAAACATTTAAAATTAATTTAAATAATTACCTTAGTATTCAAGTAACACAAATAACTGTTTGTCAAGAACGAAGAAATACGAGAGAACATAGAATGTTATCTATTAACTTTATCACCACTGCTCTATTAGTCACACTGTTCAAGAAGATTTATACATAGTACCGGTGAAAATGTGTGACATTAATAGGTTCTTTAAGAGGTGTAGCATCCATTTCTATTAACGTATATGCTCCATACCCATAACTTTCATTAATTATATAAGGTCCTAACTAATTAGGGCTGAATTTTCCTTTTTCAGTCGGGGTGGCATTGACATTACGTTGATTTTCAAATAACACCAAATTACCTTTAGTGAATACCCGAGGAATGACATGATCATTGTAACTATGTTGCAATTTTATAGAATAAGCTTGGAGATGCTCAAGAGTGTTAATGTTTTGTTCATCAAGCATTTCAAGTTGATGCAATCGTTGTTCTTTATAAATATTGTCATCAATAAGTCCTTGAAGAGTGATTCTTAATGAAGGAATCTCTAACTCCAAGGGAATTATCGCCTTAGTACCATAGACAAGGTTATAAGGAGTATTCTCGATGAATTTTCTTATACTAGTATGATAGGCCCATAATGCATATGTCAACTCTCTGTGTCAGTCCTTATTATATTTGTTTACTATTTTATGTAATATTTGCTCAAGGGTTCTATTAGTTGATTTAGCTTGACCATTAGATTGTGGGTAGTAGGGTGTTGAGAAACAATGTTGAATGTTAAATGTTTCTAAGAACTTCTTCACATCATTATTCTTAAATGGTGTCCCATTGTCAAAAACTAATGCGGAAGGAATTCCAAAGAGAGCAATAATGTGGTCCAATATGAAATGACATATTACCTCAACAATTTTTGAATGAAGGGGGATAGCTTCCACCCATTTTTTGAAATAATTTGTTGTGGTAAATATAAAGGTATGTCGACCAAAAGAAGGAGGTGAAATTTTTCCAATCAAATCCAATCCCCATACTGAGAATGGCCAACAAATTGTTATGTTCCTAACATTTGTGACATTTATTAATGTATTCAAAGCAATATTTTTCCATATGTCTCAAATAATATCCTATTCCAACAAGTTTTTGAACTAATGATCTTCCTCCAAAATGACCTCTACAAGCACCTACATGAGCTTCTTCAAGTGCTATGGGGATTTCAGATTGTTTAAGGCATCTAAGTAAAAGACCATCAAAGGATCTTTGATATAGCATGTCAATAAGGATTATATATCTAGACGTGATTTTGTGAAGGAAATCTCGAGTGTTCTTAGTTGTCAGCTCAGGAAAGGTACCTTCTTTTAAATAATTAAATATTGGTGCATACCATTCACTAGAGCTTTCCATAGTTGTTGATAATACTTCTTCGACCATAGATTTTATTGATGGGTTCATAATTCTATGGACAATAAATGTGAAATATTTTGAAGGATCTTGAGGGGATATAAGAGAAGGCACACTTTCCATTGCATCTGCATGTTGATTATCTTTATGTGGGATGTTGTCAATGGTAAAAAAATCAAACTTATCTAACAAATTCATTGTGAGATCCTTTTATTTCGATAATTAGTCAAGCTTTGCTTGATATTTTCCATTTATTTGCTTAATGACTAATTGAAAATCACCGAATATCTTATTGTCTCGGGCTTCTAGAGTTAAAGCAGTGTGTAATCTAGCAATTTTTTTTTTTTTTTTAGACTGCAGGAATCGGGTAGCACAACCCCCTATAAACTGCAGTGCGCCTGGTAAACTTTTTTAACATGACCGGCGGCGCTGGCGCGACACGCCCTCCGGTACCATGGGACGGGGGGAGACTAGAACTCGTGACCAGCAGAGCCGCAACGGGATTACTTAGCCAACCGAGCTAGGGCCCCCGCCCGTGTGTAATCTAGCAATTAATGCTTCATATTCTACGGCATTATTTGTGCATACGAAGTTTAAGTGATGGGACAAGGGAATAGGTTTTCCTCCAAGAAAAACTAGTGCCAGAGCCAGTTTTGCACTTAGAGTCGTCAAAGTATAATTCCCATGTTTCATCATTTTTTTTGAATAGTCAACACATTCTCATAGGAAATGCTTCTATATTAGGTAATTCTAGGGGAGAAGGGGCATCATCTAATTGTTCAATCAAGGCTTGTCCTTTAATTTCCTTTTGTGAGACAAACTTAAGGTCAAACTCAGTTAACAACATAACCCATTTAGCTAAGCATCCTGATAAATTTGTTTTAGTGAAAATATGTTTTAAAGGATAAAATTTTGTCATCACATGTATTTCAGCATTCAGTAAGTAATGTCTCAATTTACTAGTAGCGAATACAAGAGACAAACATTGTTTTTCTATCATTTTATATCATGTTTCATAGTCAATCAGAGTTTGGCTAATGTAATAAACAGGATGTTCTTTACCAGTTTCATCTTGTTGAGCCAGCAATGTTGCTAGAGCATGGGCCGATGTTGTTGTATGAAGGATGAATGGTTTTTCTTGCATAGCAGGTTGTAAAACGGGTGGATTAGCGAGATAATCTTTCAAACTCTCAAAAGCCTATTTTCAATCCTTATTCCAATTAAACAACACTTATTTCTTAAGCGTATGTGTAAATGGTAATGTTTGATCCACTAGGGATGCTACAAAATGACGAATAGCCTGAATTCTTCCTTGTAAAGTGTATAATTGTGAAATGTTTCAAGGAGGTGGCATGTAAACTATAGCATCAATTTTCTTCATGTCCACCTCGATGCCTTTGTGAGATATGATAAAACCTAAAAAAAATCCACTATCTACACCAAAGACACATTTTTTCGTATTTAATCTCGTGTTATATTTTCACATCCATTCGAAGATTTTTCGAACGATATTCATAGTCTTTTTTATTTAAAGATTTAGAGAGAATATCATCAACATAATCCTCCAAAATCTTATGTATGTAATCATGAAATATCAATGTCATAGCTCATTGATATATTGCGCCTGCATTCTTCAATCCGAAAGGAATGACTACCCAACAAAATGTTCCCCAAATTGTAGTAAATGTTATTTTGTATTCATCTTAAGGGTTGATAAGGATATGATTGTATACATAGAAACCATCCATGAATAACAAAACATGTCTCGTAGTCGAATCCACGATCATATCGATATTAGCAAGGGGAAAATCATCTTTTAAAGATGCTTTATTTAAATCACGAAAGTTCGTACACATCCTAATACTATTGGTAGGTTTTATGACTGCAACAATATTTGAGATCCAAGGAGAATAATCTATAGGTCGTATAAAACCAACATTGAGGAGTTTTTCAATCTCGCCCTTAACTAGTAAGGCTATCTTAGGATTCATCTGTCATATCTTTTGTCTAACTAGTTTAGTATTTTTGACAAGAACTATATTATGTATTACTATCTTAGCATCAATTCCCAGCATATCCGAATAAGTCCAAGAAAATAGTTTGGGAAAGTCGTGAAGTAAAGTTGCATGGTCCTCTTGTTCATCTTTGTCAAGGAACTTTCCTATCTTAATCACTTTTTCTTCATTTTTAATATCCATCAATATGTCAATTGTATCTTCCAAAGGAAGTGCGCCTTGTTTCTATATGGCAAGGTTGCATTCTTCATTGTCTATATCAATCTCCTTACCTTCCTTTTCTATGTTTCCTTTCTTAGCACTAATCACAACACATGCAACCCATTTCTTTTTAGGAGTAAATGGCTTGTCATAAACTCCTAACATTTCTTTGAAGGTTTCATCATCGTCAAATTATTCTAATGAGTCTTCGCAAGTCGTATGAAGTAATTCAGGATGCTTCAAGGTGAGACTTATTTTTGGTTTACACATAATGGTGTTCATGTTTAACGACATTCTTTTGTTTTCTTCTGTTATAATCTTAGAAGGACAATACCCCAAACCACTTTTCGTCTCCTATTTGTTAGGCTCTACAGGAACACGAATGCCTTGTTCTTTCTTTCCACATCCTTTTCCACTATAACCAAGTTGTTTCATAAGCTCATAACCTCTCCCATAAAGTCTTTCTAGTTCTTTCGTGTTTCGTGGTTGTTGATAATCTATCTCATCAAAGTTTGTTGTATAGATTGTGTCTTCTTCTATAGTAGATGAGGTAAATGCTTGTGAGTTTTCTTTCAAATTATGTGTTGACATTGTGTGCAGTGTTTTTCTACTAGTCTAAAATGCAAAACAAAATGAATGCAAAACGAAGGAAACACAACAAAACATCAAGATGAGTTGAGTTAAACTTGAACAAAACAAATAAAAATAGAATTATTTACCTTTTCCAAGTCAATTAGTTGGTTGGCCTTGTTGATAGCTTGATATGTGTGCTCCTAGATTTATTTCGGCAGAATAACGGCTTTTTGTAGCTTGATTTGGATGCAACGATGGATGAAGATGGCTATGGTGCAAGATGGATGCTTGAGAGATCATGAAAAATGATTGAGAGCTTGAAAATGGTTAGGGTTGCAAAAATGGCTAAGTGTTAGTCATGTAACCAAGGGAGATGAAATGAATGGTGGATATTGAAAGAGGACAAGAGATTAATGGATCAGATCAAAGATTTGACTAAAGGAATTAAAAATTCATTTTTAGTGTGCATGGGGATGATAAAAGGAATTAAAAATTCCTTAGAAACCTTGGATAAATAAAATGTAATTTAAAATTCCATTGGTAAGGACATGGGGATTGTAAATGGAATTAAAAATTCCATGAGAGGACCTTGGGATATTGGGAGAGTTGACTAAGGGGTTGATTAGATTAGCTAATCAATGATTAGGGGAAGGTTAGGTGGCTAATGAGGATTATGAGCCAACTTGCAAAAGTTGGAGGATGTGACACATCCTAATCATGGATTAGGAATGTGCACATCACTAATGATGAGATTAGGAGGTGGATTAGGATAAGGTGAGTGGATGAGAGATAAAGGGAATTAAATAAATGAATTATTTATTTAATTCCTTTAAGGGAAATAATAAAGGGTAAAGAATTTAATTATTTAACCAAATACCTTAGGGGTATTAATTAAATAATAACAATATTACTTAATTACTGCAAATAAGAGGATATTTAGATGAAAAGGGATAAATTTGGACAAATGTAAGTGTCCAAATTTAGGTGTCTACATTTTGCCCCTCTTTGAGATAATGCTATGAAGTAGCATTATTTCAAAGAAGATTAAAAGATAGAACCAAGAAGAAGATCATTGGATTGAGAAAAATGCCCTAGTCATTCAAAGAAGTGACTAGGAAGAAAGATGATGGGGGTGAAGATGAAGATTAGGGATTGAGGATGCCCCCTCAAGAGGACATGCAGGTTCAAGAGAACATGAGTGTGCTCTTGAAATGGATGAGATGATGAAAGGGAATATGGGGAAGATGATGCAAAGTAATGGATAAGAGAGGATGATAAGTGATAGGATATTGGGAAGAGAAGATGAGAAGAAAGGAATGCGAGAAGGGTTCTAACATATTTGATGCCATGAAAAAGACCAGAAGCGATGCTAAGAAGCTCCCTAAACAGAAGCTGGAGCCCGAGCTTGTAAGAGACAAGCAGCCACTAGAGAATGGATTCAAGGACAAATGTGATGTTCCCTAGTCAAGCTACAAGCCAAAATGGATTGATGATGGATGGATTATTGTCGATGAGGGAACGATATATCTCGAAACAACACAAGGATAGGGAAGGATACATCCCAGTGATGATGATGAGAGTTTTGTTTATGAGGGATGGATACATCCCAAAACAACACAAAAGGATAGGGAAGGGCACATCTTGATGATGATGAGTGGATCGAGGCTTGTAGCAAGGTTGAGAACAAGACCAAGGATATGATTAGATGATTTGTGCTAGATTGAATGGATTAGGATTGGATGGAGATGTGAGCTGGTTGAAATAAATGAAAATGATGAAGGAAAAGATGCTTAGAATAACCAATCTATATTATCCTAATATTGAAGAGAGGATGGAAGAAAAGATGGTTAGAATAACCAATCTATATTATCCTAAGAAGATTGAAGAAATGATAATATGATGAGGATAGATGGAGTTGGGGGGGTGAAAATGGATAAGATAGAGAGATGAGAGTGAGGAAGGATAAATGGATAGTAACCAAATCAAGCAGGTTAAGTGTTATGAATTATGCATTATGCATTATGTTGCCATGTAATGAGAACTTAATTTGATATAGCATGAGATACTATGCACCAGGGTATGAAGAACCAAGGTGACATCATACCACATGCATGGGACTAACACAACAAACAAAAAGGTTAGTCCAACATCCCAAAGTCACGAGGGGCTTTGGTAGGGCCAATGTTGGAAAACCACAAACACAAAGGATGCCCAAACATAACACAAGACCACAAGGATCTTGGTGTATACTGCACGGGACAACCAAGTAGATAGCAGCAAACAAAAGATCAAGATATGCCCCTATGTTTACCCATCAAAGTGCACTATAATATGATGGATCATGGAAACCTTGGTAAGGTATGATAGGAAGCTCAAATGATAAACAAATTTCCAAAAGCACCATAAGATAGCAATCAATTTCAATTGTCCTTTGCTATAGGATCAAAAGGTGGATAGGATTGATGTGGTCTGATGAGGAAGGATGCATCCTATTAAGACCAAATATGGAGACTAGACTAAGTGATCCCCATGACTCAGGATATTCAAAAATGATTGGACCTCATGATACTAGTGGATCTCATTTGTTAAGAACCAAATAGATAAGGATATAACTTGATGACATGACACGAGACACAAGAGACAGGACACAAAATAGGCACACCCTTAAGACCTAGGGGCTTAGGGGCTAATCAAAGATTAGCCTTGCCTACGTGAAAGTGTAGAGCCCTCGTAGTTCGATAAAAGACCATGGATAAAAGTGAAAAGAGGAAAATGGAGACAAGTGATGGAAGAAAAAGACTAGACGGACCAAAAGGAGCCCTGGGGTGGATCAAATGATTGACCTTTCCTATGTGAAAGTGCAAGGGCAATGTAGTTCAAACAAAGGCCAACTACCGAGTATGGATAAAGGATGATGAGATGACCAAGATAAGCGGATAAAATGATGGAACCGATACGATGAGACAAGATAGACCTAGTGGATAAGATAGGATAATGGTGATTGCACGAAGCTCAAGGATGGGATAGTTATCCAAATCATCAAAAGATGAATTGGGAGGATGACATGATAGAGAGATGAGTTATGAGAAGCGATAAGAGATTAGAAAGATGTGTGAAAGAAGTGGGAGTGATGATGATGAGATAGATGGCATTGGATTGCATGGGGAGAAGCCTATAGCCAGATACCAATGACAAGGGATTATGAGATGGGATGAGGATAGAGATGAATGGATAGGGAGGTAAGGATGGGGGATGGAAGGGATGTTATGATGGATGGATAGGAAGATAAGGGTAGGGAGATGGAAGGGATTTTTTGGATGGATGGATGGGAAGATAGTAATAGTGGTATGGAAGTGATGATAGGATCGATGAATAATGTCTCCAAGGACTATTTCACAAAGAAGGAGATGCCTCACTCGAGATATGTCATATATGATGAGGCCATAGGGATGGAAGATAGAAGGATGGGAAAATAAGGGAGTGAGATGGATATGGATAGGATGCATGGATAAGGAAGGAAGATTGATGATAGCATGACGGGTGGACAAGGAAGGTAGATGGATGTGAATAACGATTAGGATAGTGTATAGGTGAGGGGAATTTATGCCAAGAGGTGTCCAAAGCATGTATATATTTTTTCCCCTATTTTTATCAAGATCATAAGAAGGATGGAGGGATTGGAGATAAATGGGATATGACAAGAAGGATATGTTAGGTGGGATGGAGGAGATGGGTGAAGGGGATGCAGTTGCCCCCAAGTGTGGAAGTAAACTGGATGGGGAATTTACTCATGACACCTATTTTCTAGGTTTTCATCAGGGTACTTATCCAAGGTGCTTGTTTTCCAAGTTTTCACCATTGGAAAAATTATTTCTCTTTACTTTTTTTTTGTTTTTTTTTTTGGATGGAGATGGATAAGGATAGGGATGTGGATAAGTGGATTGAGAAGATATGTGATAAGGAGATTGATGAAGGACTCCAGCATCAAGTTCCATACGAGGTATTAAGAGCCCATGTGTGAAGTGACTATTAGATGTTGGTACAACCTTATTAGGATAAATGGATTATGCACGTGAATGGATTAAAGGAATTGGATGAGGAAGATATGTATGGGATGTTGGAAAGTGTATGGATGGAATGATGGGGTAGGTTTGTGATGGTAAAATTTTTTCAGGACCAACATTGGCACATATGGCGATGGATATGAAAGGATAGGAGGATTAGTGGATGGATGATGTGGAGATAATGGAGGAGATGGGATAGTGACTTTTGGGACATAAGGATCCAAATTTGATTTAGGAGATGGAGGGTGTGTATGATTAGATTTTGGATTAGCAACATTCGATATTGTTACGGATTTTTCATTTGAAGGCATTACATTTTTTTTCTTTGGGATCCACATGGTTCTGATTTTTGCTTTGGTGGGCCTTTATGGACTATGGGTTTGATTTGGATTTTGGATTTGATCTTTCTTTTCATCAACATGTCTTTTTAAGGGGACATGAGGAACTTTAGATTCATGTGGATGTTTAGATTTATGCATTTTTACTGTAGCATCCAAAATGCTCTTAATAGCAACAGGATGGGTATGAGGATATGGACGATGCGGAGGAAACATGAATGGAGTGATGGAGGTAGGATTTTGGGGATGATATGTGGATGGGGAATGTGTAGGTATGTGCCTTTATTGATCTTGATTAGGGAACATGAGAGTGGGATGTTTATGAAGGGTGACATGGATAGGTGATTGGTGGATAAAAGGATGAATAGGACGAGATGTAGGAGGTGATTTTGGGATATAGGGGCCCAAAATGGACTTAGTATGTGGGGGATGTGTGATGGTGGATGGAGGGACATAAGGACCCAAAATAGATGGAGTATATGAAGGATGGGAGATGGTAGATGGAAAGACATAAGGACCCAAAATGGATTCGGAGGATGAAGGAGGAATATGTATGGTTTTTTTGAGGTGATACGATGGAGGAGGGATGGTGGAAAATGGTTTAGTGGAGTGACGGGAAGAGCCTATTATTCTTTTGGAGGAGGCTCATTGATGACGTATAGAGGTTGTACCAACATTTTTGGATTTTAATTCTTGAGAGATATATCCAAGATCTTGTGTACATGAATTTTCTTTGACATGGATGGGCTCTAAAATACCTTGCTCATGAAGGCCTAAACCTTTTCCTTGATAATTCATGCTCTTGAGCATTCGATCTATAGTAGGATGCTTTTTATTTTGGAAGAATGATGTGAGTCCATTATTATGTGGGGGGAGGATGGGTGGTGTATATTCTTGGTTCCTCTTTTGCAAGGAAACCACCATGAATGAATGTAAGAGTACCGAGGGCATATAAAAGTGGTGTGGGGATAGTAGGGTTAGGTGGAAATGGAGGATCATGAGATAGAGATGATGGGGTAGCAACATCTTGATCGGGAGGCATGAGTGGTAAGGGATCAAGAGAGAGATTAGGTGATATGATAAGATTTGGATTTGTGGCAGCGGGTGATAATGGCTCATGAGATGGAGTGGTTGGATCTTGAGTGTCAAGAGGATCATGGGATGGAGTGGATGGGGGACTATGATCTTGAGGTGGACTAGATGGGATGGTAGGATCTTGATGTGGAGAAGGGGATATGTTGGTATGCTTTGGATAAAGCTCTTGGCATGACTCATCTTGTATGGGTGGCATGATGATGGAGTGTTGGAGGGACTCCTTAAGTGGGGGAGATGGAAGGATAGATGATTCAAGAAGTTTATGGGAATGGATTTCAGTGATACTAGGAGTGGGAGGATTTGATTGGATTTGAGTGTCTTTGATGGATTGGGTGGATCTAGGAGTAGAAGATGGTGATCGGGTTTGATTATCTTTGATGGGTTCGGCGGCTCTTGGAGTAGGTGATGGGGGTTCAATGGATTTGGTGGGTTTGATGGTTTCAATGGTTTGAGTGGTGCATTGTAGTAGGTGTATTGAGATAGCAGATTAGGATGGGAAGATTGGGGTGGTGGATTAGGATAGGAGGACATGGATGGTTGATTAGGACAAGAGGATGTGGGTGGTGGATTATAGTAGGAGTATCAGGCTAGTGGATTAGAATAGGAAGACGTGAATGGTGGATTAGTGTTGGAGGAAATGGATGGGGGATTAAGGTAGGAATATTGGGATGGTGGATTAGGATGGGAAGGTTAGGATGGTGGATTGGGATAGGAGGATTGGGATGGTGGATAAGAGAAAGATGTAGATGGTATACGATGCATATGCGGATGGAGAAGATAATGGATATCCCTTGCCAAAGGTAGCATAAGGATTGTTATTAAGTGTCGATGAAGTCGTGATGGGATAGCTTGGATGAGTGATTGGATTTTGGATGATGTTCAGGGAAAGCTTACTAGAAATGATAGCATCAATGGGGTCTATATCATACTCATCTTGATCAACAAGACTTTCATTATCATCGTCAACGTAATTGGGATTTCCCTTTACTACTATTTTTGGTTGCATTGGTGAAGGATAAGGATTCATGATGTTGAATGGGATGGATATGGATTGAAGGTATGGGAATAGATGATTAGAAGGAAAGAAAAGATGATGAAAAAATAAATAGAATAGATTGGAAGAAGATGGAAGAATGGATCTTAAGATTTGTTTCGATATCAAAAGATCTTGGATGTAGATGGACTAAAGCTCATATTGGGATTTAGATTAAGCTCATATTGGGATTGGATTAAAGCTCATATTAGGATTGGATTAAAGCTTAGATTAGGATTGGATTGAAGCTTAGATTAGGATGATTGGAGGATGTGATGGGATTGATTCTAAACTGAGTTCAGGGGTTTAACTAGATGACATAAGGTGCTAACAATCGGATTTTTCCAGATTTGGCAGTTTTCAAAAATTATCAAATTTTGCCATTTTAGGTAATTTCACATGCATATCTTTGAGATTCCAAATTTTTCCCAAAAAATTCCAAGAACTAAGGTACGATGAATCACCAACTAACATCCTAAATCCAAAACATGAGTTTCGAGTTATTAACAAAAGCAACTTTTTAAAAACTAGAAAAAAACACTAAATTGTCTTTTTGAGGGCCAAGATGAAAGTTTCAAGCCCCGAAAAAGTGCCAAAATGGGGGCCAATCGACTCAAGGTCGGTTGAGAATCAACATGCCACCTCATAACGCATTCACCCATAAAATTTTAGCCCAAACGGGCATCTGAGTCAAAAGTTATGACCTCCGGAAGTTCCTACATCAAAATAAAAACCCCTAAAACGAAGTCTAGGTAATTGGGATCGATGAATCAATGATGGATGTGGACTCTAATGATGTTCTAAGATAAACCTATGTGATTTGGTTGAGGAAATAATGACTTTCAAAAAGTGTCGCTGGATGGGAATGGTGATGATGGGAAGACAGATGAAGGTTTGTCCTAGTGGAAAATTCACCTATCTATGAAGGAAAATTTTCCTGTTCAAGGATGATGAAGCAAATTCGACTATCTGTGAAGGAAAATTCACCCAAATATGGCTGACATAAGGAATAGGAAAATTTGCAAGGAAAATTCACCCAAACACTAAGCAAACTCGCCCAAAACCTAACAAATTCGCCCAAATACAGAGCAAGTTCACCCAAACTTTAAAGGACCTAAGGAATAGGTAAATTTGCAAGGAAAATTTTCCCAAAATGACAGTGGGTTCGCCCAGACTCAAATGAAGAATAGGCGAATTTCCTAGGAAAATTCACCCAAACTGATTGCAGGTTTGCCTAATCAGCTACAAATTTGCCCAAATAGCTACAAATTTGCCCAAATAGTTGCAAGTGCACCCAAACAGCTACATTTTTTCCCAAACAACTGCAAATTTTCCCAAACAGCTGCAAATTCACCCAAGCACTAAGCAAATTCACCCAAACAGCTGCAAGTTCACCCAAACAGCTACAAATTCGCCCAACCAGCTACAAATTCACGCAAACAGCTGGAAAATTCACCTAACAGATAGCAAACTTGCCTAAGCTGACAAGAACAACAGGGAAATGGGCATATTTGACTTGCAGGATCGCCTAACGGGGATGAAAACTTTTCCTATTTCTTGAACGGTATGGATGAGGACGGATTCGCCTAAAAATGGGATTGGTTGTTCAACAAACAGGTTCGCCTAAATCTTGAAACAGATAGATGAAAGACTTAGACGGGAAGCAAATTCACCTATCCCAAGAGAATGGGTGAATTTGATAGGAAAACGGATAGACGGACAAACAGACAAGGACTGACAACAGGTTTTCCCCTAAAGGAGGCAAAATTGATAGGGGATGACTGACAAGATGACTCAGACTAAAAACGGGATCGCCCCTGAAGGAGGAAAATTCGCCTGTTCTATGAAAATGGGAAAATTTGACAGAAAATGACTAACACAATCACCTAAGGGATGGATGGACTCATCTATTTCAAGGAACAGGCAAAAACAAGGTCACCTAAGAAAGTGACCCACAGGCGAATTCGCCTCTAACAAAGACAAATTCGCCCAAACGGATGACCTGGACTAGACTAGGATGGAGAATAGCTGACTATGGCAAAGGATGACAAGCACGGAAAACAACAGACAAAAGGCAATGCTGACTCAATTGAAAAGAAAAGCACTAGTATAGCACAATGAAAACACACCAAACAACACAAACCTAGAATTAGTGATAAGGATTTGCAAACACGGGTCTCTATCTAGGCTGAACAAGGCTATCTCGTACATGAGGCACAATATACACACTATACATGAGGCACAACCATGAACACCAGCCCATCACAAGCATGAGTCGGGAGCCCTAGCGAGGTACTAGAAACTTGAACCAACTCTTCACGTCTTATCTAGTTATCACCCCAGATTCAATGCTCTACCAAACATGACACGACTAGATTGAGGTACAGCTTTTTCTCCCCCCTCTTTATATACCCTACCGATAACATGTGGTTGGAATCATCCCCTGGGTGATGAAATCTTAGACAGGTCCCACTAAAGCAAGAAGATACTAGACATTTTTAGTTGGTCCCCAGGCTTGCACGTAGCGCAAGGGGAGAGCTTAGACGTATTAGCACCTCCTTGGTAGACACAACTAGACTAGAGTAACTACGATTTCTCATTACCTAGGATCACCAAATGACACAAGGGGATTGGATACATCAACAACCACTCCCAAGCATAGTTAATTGACCCTCTAATTAAAGCTATGTGTACCTAGATTAGTGTGAAAATGAAAAATAGACTACCTAAGGGGTCTTTGACCGATTGTCCTGCAGCAAACACATTAGTAGTTTCCAACACTAGTCTTGGACAAACGGGGACAAGCTGAACAAACTGTTAGTGAAAAGACACACTCGAAAACAGATAGGTTAGAGAATTAGTACCTAAAAATGGAATCGAAATGATGCTAGAAATAGGAGATTCAGGTCTCATATTTACCTCAGATTCACCTCTATAAGAGGCAACTTCGACTATCTAATTGAGCAAATTCACCCTTGTCAGGAGCAACTTTGGTTGTTCTTAAGAGCAAATTCACCCAAACTAGTAGAAAATTCGCTTGTTTATGATGGATGGGCGAATTTTCCTTCAGTACAAATTCGCCTACTTAGGTGGATGGGTGAATTTTCCTTCAGCGCAAATTCACCTGAACTTGCAAATTCACTTGTTTGAGAGGCAAATTCACCCCAGAATCCTAATCAAATTCACCTGAAATGGAAAATTTTTCCCTTTGCACAGAAAGGGTGAATTTTCTTGACCTTACTATAGGAAAATTTGCCCCTGTAATAGGAAAATTCGCCCCTGTAAGGTGCAAATTTTCTTGTCAGAGCATATTCACCCTTGTGTGAAATCTGAACCTACAAAACTGAAATAACAGCAAACATGAAAGAAAAGACCTGTGACGTGGGTCCCACTGGGCATGCCAAAAATGTGTGCAGCATTTTTCTCCTAGTCTAAAATGCAAAACAAAGGAAACACAACAACACCTCAAGATGAGTCGAGTTAAACTTGAACAAAACAAAGCAAAATAGAATGATTTACCTTGTCCAAGTCAATTAGTTGGTTGGCCTTGTTGATAGCTTGATATGTGTGCTCCTAGATCAATTTCGACAGCATAACGGCTTGTTGTAGCTTGATTTGGATGCAAGGATGAATGAAAATGGCTATGGATGCAAGATGGATGCTTGAGAGATGATGAAAAATACTTGAGAGCTTGAAAATGGTTAGGGTTGCAAAAATGGCTAAGTGTTAGTCATGTAACCAAGGGATATGAATTGAATTGTGGAGATTGAAAGAGGACAAGAGATTAATGGCTCAGATCAAAAACTTGACTAAAGGAAATAAAAATTCCTTTTTAATGTGCATGGGGATGATAAAAGGAATTAAAAATTCCTTAGAAACCTTGGATGAATAAAATGGAATTTAAAATTCCATTGGGAAGGACATAGGGATTGTAAATGGAATTCAAAATTCCATGAGAGGACCTTGGGAAGATAAAAAAGAATTAAAAATTCCTTGGGATATGGAGAGAGTTGACTAAGGGGGTGATTAGACTAGCTAATCAATGATTAGGGGAAGGTTAGGTGACTAATGAGGATTAGAAGCCAACTTGCAAAAGTTGGAGGATGTGACACATCCTAATCATGGATTAGGAATGTGCACATCACTAATGATGAGATTAGGAGGTGGATTAGGATAACATGAGTGGATGAGAGATAAAGGGAATTAAATAAATGAATTATTTATTTAATTCCTTGAAGGAAAAGAATAAAGGGTAAAGTATTTAATTATTTAACCAAATACCTTAGGGATTGAGAGGAATTTAGGGTTATTAATTAAATAATAACAATATTACTTAATTACTACAAATAAGAGGATATTTAGACGAAAAGGGATAAATTTGGACAAATGTAAGTGTCCAAATTTAGGTGTCTATAGACATTACCATTGGTTTCTTTTGTTTTTCAATTGATATTGTTGTAATTTTGTACTCTCCTATAAATGTTGGTGTGAACTCTAAGGAACCCCAATCATCTTCCAATAACTGTGACACTTTTTTCATCTCTTATTTCTCTTCTTTCATAAGCTCTATGTTCGAAGTTGGAATTAATGTGCTCAGGGGATTTGACATTCCTTTTTCAACTTGTAAGTAACTTTCAGGATCGGGGTCTATTTCATCTTGGTATACTTTATTTGTATAGACATACTTCATGATACAATGAATAGTCGAAGGAATCGCATGCATCTCATGAATCTAAGGTCTTCTTAAAAGAAGATTGTATGAAAGGTCACGAGGGATAACATGAATAGGAGTTTGTAAGGTAGCCTTTCCAACTATAATGGGTAAAGTAATCACACCAAGTGGTTGCTTTCCTACATCTCCAAATCCTCGAATGGATAAGGAATCAGGTTCAATTCTTGATTTATCTACTCCAAGTCTATCCAAAAGATTCACAGTACACACATTAAGAGCAGAGCCATTATCAACAAGGGTCCTTTTTATTCTTGTCCTATTGAATCTAGCTACTATCTTGAAGGCATCATTTTTATTTCTCATCTCTGTTACAACCCAATTGTGTATTTACTATTACTATGTAGGTTAAATGTGAATGTAATGTGAATTCTGGAGATGAATAAATTGTGCTTGCACTATGTTATTGATGCATTATGTATGAATGTTATGTCATTTCATGTTATGTGAAGAAATGAAAATGTGTGAAATGGATGCTTATTGAATAGATATTCTAACTTATGAGATTTATTATATGTAATGCATATTTTGTTGAATAGCTAACTACCATAGGCATATGTTAGTGGATGTAGGTATATGTTCAATTCCTCCAAGTGGAGGGGAAGTACCACTCAGGAGAAGATCTTGGTTGGGTAACCAATAACGTAACCTATCTGAGCTTACACACACCATAGTAGAATAATTGAGTCAAGTTATTATGTGGGAAGTTGGTAAGTCATCCTTAGTTTATATGTTTGCATTAGTAAGAGTCTCATTTACTATTGAGTGATGATTATCTATTTGAGCTTATGATTTCTTTCTTATATTACTATGGTTGCATTGATGAGTAGGACGTACATGGAGTATGTATATGTATACATGTGCATGTTGATGATAGACCATACGCATGAAGGAACATGCACATGAGTGTACATAGGTAGATGTACCTATGCACACTTATGGATGAGTTCCTTATATGTATGGAACTATCAATTGGAACTAACAACATGTATATGTATATATATAGATATATATCACACATAGGTGCTTATCAATGCAATAGTAATTGTGTATGATTTTAGTGTTTAATCGAAGGTGTATATATATATACATACATGTACATATATCCATATGTATATATGTATCAATACATGCATATGGTTGGCAAATGGATATTCCCATAAGAATGTATCGATACATGTATGCATATGTATATGTATGTACATAGAAGAATATATATAAATATATATATATATGAACACAGTCGATATTATTATCATTACTATGTGAATGACATATTGATTATATTCATTTAATTATTGAATGTATACATACATCAGGGAAAACTTTAAGAAACCCCACCCCCCTCGACGAAGGTGTAAAATCCTGGCGAATCTTGTATACTTCCTGATAAAAATATTAATTTTAGTGGCAAATTTTTTCATTTTTCGTGAAAAAAAAATAATTTCCATTAGCGAATATTTTCTAATCGCTAGAAGTCTGTGGAAAATCTTGGCGAAATGCAATTTTTTTAAAACCACTAGAATTTTTTCATTAGTGATTAAAATATATTTTCAAACCAATAAAATATTTCAATTAGCAAATTAAACCTGTTTTCAAAACAGAAAATATAATTTTGTTGGCGATTAAAACTTTTTTCAAACTAAAAAATAAAATTTATTGGTGAATTAAACCTATTTTCAAATGATTAAGAAAAAAACATTGGCAAATTAAACATTGTTTAGTAAGCGAAGGAGGTGTGGAAGTTTTCATAAAAAGTGAAGCATTTATGAAGGTTTTTTGCTGGTGTTGGACGTATGTTTTGGAATTGGCATCAATGGAGATCGTTGGGAAATTGAGATGTATTAAAGACACACATCTCATGTAGCCGGTCGGCGGTGGGTGGTTGTCTGGAAGCCAGTGAACCAGAGAAACAATGGAGGTCAGTTTCACCTTGACATCGCGGAGGAAGCTAGACCCTTTCATTGGCAAAGCATCTGTGAAGCGGTTGTGGGGTTTATTTCTCTTCAAGGATGTGCAGGTGGCGCAAGCAGTTCAATTTATTTTGGGTAATGGCTTTGAAAAATTAAAGCACAGATATAGGACCAATATGGTTATTTATTCGTTGGTCATGGCTTGGGGTCTGGACTTAGGAGAGCCAGTGGATGTAGTGAGGAAAGTCATGAAAACTCTAGTTCACAAAGATTTTTTAGAGGATATGGAAGGCATTCTGGAATGGGCGATACCAAGAGTGGGGCTTGTTAAGGTTGAAGGAATGGATGGTGGAGGCCCAGAGCTCGTGGATTTAAATTATCTCTTTATCAGGTGGCCAGAAGGACACACCAAAGATTTGTGGCGAGAAGGTGCGGAGCACGGGTGGCAAGCACTCAAAATCTGCATTGAGTTAATGGAGGTTGAGGAGGTCATAGAGAATCTCAAAGACATCACTAGAGCAAAGATGCATGAAAAGAAGGGTCTGCCTCCAAGGAAAAAGATGAAGTCGTTAATGGAGATAGAGTCGTTGGAGACGGGTAATTCATCAAAGGCGTCTGAGTAGTATAAGTTTTTAAAAAAAATAGATTACTATACTAAATCTTGTCTGTGATTTCATTTTTTGGGGGTTATGCCTGGATTTGCATTGTAATTGTAAAACACCTTGGGGCACGAACAATGGTTGGAAGGGTAGATTTCAGGCGGGTATGATTAGGGATAATTTGATATGTTCGAAATGGAAACTATGCTGGTTAATCAACTTTTTTGGTAGTTGATGGATGAACATAAATCTAAAGTATATTTTATAGCATTAGTTTAAAACTGGAATAATTTTTGGTAGTTGATGGATGAAGATAAATCTAAAGTATATAAAAATGTTTATGATAAAAATATAAATTAGTGTAGAATTGGAATAATTCTTTCTAATTTCACTTTATATTAATATATATGATTTATTCAACAACATTTATTTTATAGCATTTTGTTTACAGTGATTCTCAGCTTTTATTTTTTTCAAGATAATATAGCATTTGGTTTTATTGGTGAGCATGTTGAAATTTTATTTGCCTTTTACAAATAATTTATGTTTTTAGATAGATGAATTTAAGGATTAAACTATAAAAAAAATTCAACAACATTTATTTTATAGCATATATTTAATATGTGTGATTAATAAAATCAATAATATTTTAATATAAAAGATTTTATATAAAAAAATATAAATTAAATATTTTTTTAACAGTTAAATTTTTTCATAAAACATAAAGTGACTGGCATTTAAATGAATAAAACCGTCACAAAATTTTCATATGACAAGTAGGGGTGGCTATCAAAATCCAAGCCTAGCCAAGAGGTAATAATTTTCCAAACTCCAAATGTACCGATCTTAATTACCCATCGATCCTCCAGTCATGTCCACTTGCTAAAATCTTCCCATGATCTTCACTTCATAAATGCACCGTCCTTGCCACCTTTCCTATCTTAACTCACCAAAGTCGAGGTTTTGGTGCTTTTCCTAACCTTAGTTGCAAGTTTTTCTTGGTCATCTATGTAGTCGATAGGTCGGAAGTTTTGACAACTTCGAAACTTTAGACTTTGGTTCTAAGGTTCCAAGTTTCAGCGACCACGCAACATTATGGACCACTGTCGTTCGATGAATTTTCAATGGACGTCTATAGTTGCATTCCGGAAGTATATCTCTCAAGCAGTAGATTTGTGAATTGAAACCTTTGGAATTACACTAGAACTGTTAGATGCAAACATGTGGGGAGATCAAGGCTCATCGTCATGGTAATGAACACAATGGGTTGGATTTTGGCGATGAGCGATAGAAGAACTTAAGTGGCAAAAATATGCACGTGCAGAAAGTTTGTTTTAAAAGAGGGACCACCTACAAAGAACGTAGGACCAAGGCTTAAAAACTTAAGAACATTTTACACAAAGGATGTAAAGGAAAATTAATATAACCACGACCATTCGATGAATTTTTGATGGACGGTTGTAGTTGCATTCTGGAAGTAAATCTCTAAATCAGTAGACTTGTGAATTGAAACCTCTGGAATAACACTAGAACCGTTAGATGCGGACACGTGGTGAGACCAAGGCTCATTTCTCTCTTTTTCAATTCCTCGACATATTACATTTCATTTAATTGAAATTCTCAATCTTTTAGTTTTGAACATCCGAAGTGATTGATTGGATAGCTCATAGCTTTAATGAAACAAAATTTGTAATGATTTCATATCATTTGAGTGGCACTGGTAGTGTTGATTGGAGTCTGGTGATTTTGACAGCTTGTCAGATTGAGGTACAATTTGCATTTAGCCAAACATCAATCAAATTAAACATTTTAATTTTTAATTGTACATGTAATGCTTAAGATACACGAATTGACTAAGTTGGTTTTTTGTTTTGCGCGAATCAAGTTGGTAGTGGCACTAGTTGCCCATAATTTATTAAATAGGGTAGGTAATAGTGATAGTAATAATGTGACATTGTAATTCAGTTGTAATAAAATAAATGGTTATAAATTTACAGCAAAGAGTTATTCAAATCAAATTTTTTTCCTTTGAGAAATTAAGTATTAATTACATGCAAAGGTGGAGTAAGTAGCCATTTATCACATTCCATTAGCAAAATTCGAAGTAGTGGTAGAAAATTCTAGAAAGGAAAGTTGTGGGCGAGGAGTAAAATGGAAACATCACTTGTGTTGGACACGGAGAAGCAACAGCAAGCCTTCAGAGGGGAAATAACCAATAAGCGACTGCAAGGGTTGATGAATTCAACCCATCCACTCATTATTTGGGAAACCAAGCAAGTGGTTTGGTCAGAATTTATGAAGGCTTATCACAAAGCCAGAGCAAATACGGAGATTCCAGCAATGTTCTTAGTAGTCCTTTTACATATGGGAGTCTCAAAAGAGATAAGCAAAAAATTGACCCAAATGGTCTTTATGCACGCATTGTTGGGCGAAATTGATGCGGCGCTGGATAATGTGGATGAGAATAGGAAAATCCCCATGCCACAAAACTACTACATGATGCAGATAAGAGGGAGAGAGGTAATGAAGTTTCCTTTGGTCTGAACCATCGACCCAAAAGGATTTGAAAAATTGTGGGTTGAAAGGGACCGTAGCATTTTCTTTCTCCTCAGGGTAGCAAAGCTGATGACCAATCTCCTGTGTGGGTGGGCAATGAGATACGCAGAGGACGAAGGTCTGGTAGAGGAAATTGTAGCAGGTGATGATGATGATTGGAACCTTGGAGATGGGGAAGAATGGCTTGTGAATTATCACAGGGACCCGGAGGAAAAGGCCAAAATCCAAACGCACCAGAAATGTGGAGCAGACTATTCGGTGATTGAAAATTGCAAGGCGTACCTGAAACGCATAGAGTCAGAGGATGATGATGATGATGAAGAGGATGATGATGAATGATAAAGTCTAGTTGGGTATGATTTCAGCTTTTTGTTGTTGAATAGAAATAGTAACAGTAATAGGGTAATTGATTCAGTCCTGAGTCTTGGAGTGCCTGTACTAAAATTCAGGCCAATTTTATAATGAATTCTATAATGCATAAAAATTTGGGTGGGCTAGCTGATTAGGGAAGGTCACTTGATAGAAAAGGCCTTCAGGGTGGTTTTCTGAAAAACAAAAACTCATGTAATCCTTTTTTGATAATCAATACAGGGTGCTACCCCTAGCAGTGTTTTACCTAGCAAAAATATAATAATTGCATGCAGATTTAAAAGTAAAACATAAAGCAATACACATGTATTACATTTATGTTTTCACCAGCGATCCAGCAGAAGCTTGGCGCTTGCGCTTACATTTATATTTGTACTATGTAATAATGTGACATTGTAATTTAGTTGTAATAAAGTAAATGGTTGTGCTATTAATTTGACATTGTAATTCCTTTTATTAAGTCCTTTGCAACGTTAAGTGTTACTGTGTATTAATGCTTGTGCTATTAATGTGACATTGTAATTCCTTTTATTAAGTCCTTTTTAATTGCAATGTTAAGTGTTATTGTTCTTAGTGCTATTAATGATTGTGCTATTAATGTGACATTGTAATTCATTTTATAAAGGCCTTGATAATCCGAGCACATTAATGGTTAAAAATTAAAAAACTTTAAAACACATGTTTATTATTTATATCAAAAATTAGTCAACCATTCGATGAACAATAACATTTCATGTATGGTTCTAGACTCAAAATAAGGGAGCAAAGCAAGCTTAGTCGTTCTAGGCCTCCGAGTTTCATAACCATGTGACATGTCACATTGTCGCAAAGTTCTAAATTTTCATAACTACCTGATTCCCCAACTTGGTTCACTTTGTTGAGTAACTTAAGTTCATGCATATGTAACCTTTGAGTTACAGTGTTTGGATTTAGTTGGTGGGTCGAAGGTTTCGAAAACATTGAAACTTCAAACTTTGGTTTTGAGGTTCCAATTTTCAGCGACCATGCGACATGTTGGACTTATCTTTCCTTTCAAAGGCATCGTCATCTGACATCTCATTGAATGTTATGTACAGAAAAAACTTGAGTTGTCTTTTTAGGAATTTCCAAAAGCATGCGAGTTTAAAGGCTATCTTTTCAAGGTATGAAATTGAATGCCACATTTAAAGCATGTCCTATCAAAAATAACGGCATAAGTGGGTGGTGAAGTTGTACTCAGACATTTAGCCTGCATTCTCGTTCTTTGCCAAGGCCAGTACTTCTCAAGTGAAAATATTCTTTTTACTCAAACTTGTATCCTGCATTCTCGTTCTTTTCCAATGCTAATACTTCTTAGAATCTCATGTGCAAACATTCATTCTCTGTGAATTTCTGCTCATGCAGAGTGAACGTTGGGTCAGCGTAAGTGATGCGATGCTCAGACCTTTTAAGTTAGATGAATTTTGGGCGCGCCTAGAGAGGGACAAAAAGTCTGAGTTGGATATAAAACTCTTAGAAAGCGGGCTAGCTTAGGCTGGAGGGTTTCCAGAAGTTGTGTTAAGTGTAGACCTAATAAGTGCATGTGCGAGAAGGTACATTCCACAAACGAGAAATTAAATCCGCGGACAGAATTGTAATTGCAGAAATTTCTCCTGAAGTTGTTTCCCACGCGTTGGGGATTCCAGATAGGGAACCTGTAGAAGACATGTTTGTCATAGTGGTAAGTGAATTTTTCAAAGCGAATAAGGACTGGTGTAAGATCTTCATGGCCAAAACCTGGTTGAAGTCTGAAAAGAAAGGTAAGTCGCAACTATCGAGTAAACTCAAAAGATTGCATTTTAAGGGAGAAATTGTAGATGTTATTGCTTTATTGCATCGCATTGTTGGGAATCCATAGGTTGAGTTATTTGAGGATTGGATGTTCTGATTTATCTTGATAGTATGTAATGAGAACATTTTCATTGATTGGGTTGAAGTTATTTGCTTCCATTTGAATGAGCAATTAATTAATTTCCATAAGGTTGATACTTTCTGTATGTGTTCTTGCCTGACATACATTATAGGTAGTCAGAGGTTCTTTTGGCTTGGGTTAGAGCCACAAGGAACCCCAGCTTCTGATATGCCTGTGTATAAACACTTTCCTCAATTCACTAAATAATTTGGAATGGGTGATTTTTGTCGTGTTAATGATGCATTTTTAATGGAGGTCTTGAGGAAGCTAGATGGAAATCTAGAAATGAGCCTTTCCCCTGAAACGATTTCTCTTGTATCAAAATTTGGTAGTTTTATATCCAATTTGATAAATTTTCCTATCTAAGAATAGGGTGTTTTGAGAAAGCCCCATTTAAATTACCTCGATATCCTAAAGATTTACTAATATTTCTGAAAGTTTGTCGACAAATGGCCATGGTTAATATTAAGTATACGAACATGGGGAAACGAGGGTATGTCTTCCCATTGGAGAGCCCTTCTTTTGTGTGCAAAAAAAACTAGATGGCCAAGGGAGCTGAAGGAATTTTCAAGGAATATAACCTCTAGAATTTGTCTATGAGAGCTAATTTTGACAGTAAGGATTTTGTGAAGCATAATCTCTATGGAGGGAGCTTATATTAGCATCAACCATTTATCGAAGATTTATGGGAAGATTGTGTCGATGAGAATGAAGTTTTGAGAAGAGATTATATGAGGCTAACGCTAAACCAGATACAGGCTTTCGTTCTGCCATTTCAGATTCCTGAAAAATGTATCTAAGGATTCAACAATCATAGATCCTGCATATGAAAAATTGCTTGATAAATCCCACCCTAGGGTTGATTGGAGCCAAAGTGAAATTTCAGATATGAGGGTGTGTGTTGCCCCGGTGCTTAAAAGAACCCAGGACTAGTTGGATGGGAAATGGTGGCAAGTTGCGGGTCTTGTTCAGGAGCCTAAGTCATCACAGAAGAATGAACAGGGTCTACGCAAGCATCTGGTGCAAGTGTATCATCAGGGAAACCCTCTATTAGGTCCTCTAGTGTGAATTCTCAGTTAGGAGGTGATGGTGATAGGCCAGAAGAAACACTCAAGTTGAAGAGAATTTGTGAACAAGACAATGTGCTTTCTCCTACCCCTAAGAAGAAGACCAATCAAGAAAAACTTGTGGTTGTAGATTCTGAAGCTATCTTTAATCAAATCACTGAAGATAATATCTTTCCTCCTCTGAATGAATTCCCCCCTTCTCTGCCTAATAATCCACCTTTCACTCCTAGCGCTCCTAAAGAAACTATTAGTGGAAATGAAGATTCTTGTCTAGTAATAGCCTCCCCAGGATGGCTGAAAAAAGCAATGGAGAAGAAGAGAAAGCATATTCCTACAATGACAGTTGAAGTGGATACAATTTCAAAGTTACTTCAAAGCTCTTCAAAACCTAAGAAAGCCAAGAAGATGTCAAAGATGGTGACTAATGCTACTTCTAGAAATCAAATGTTAGAAATTGCTAACCCTGTGAAGGATTTAAATGAAGATAAAATAACGGAGGTGGATTACAAAGTCACACATGTTGATATGGGGCCTCCAACACTAGAAGGTGATGTTTACCATACCGGTTATTCAGTAAATTTCTTGTTTAAAAGAGTGAAAGAACAAAGGAAAGAGAATATAAAACTGCAATCTCAAGTCCTCGTATTGAGTAATTTTATTTCTTCCATGGCCACTCCAACTACATCTGATAAAGCCTCAAGTTCTCAGGTAGAGGGCATCGATGTGCTCACCATAGAGAAAATTAAAAAGAATTTGAACTATTTCAGAGTTGCTTGTGAGGGGATCGATAAAACATCTCAAGAGGCTATCTTCTTTTTGAATAAATTTGTGCTCTTTTACACTTGAGTTGTTAAGAAGAGGAGGGAGTTAGTAACAAAACTTCAGCAAGTCAAAAAAGATCAAACTAGTCTCTATGTGCTATCTCAGGAAATGAAAGAATTGAACTCTATGGATCTAAAGATATTAATTGGTGAGCAATTTGTGAATAATCCTAAGGAGCTAGACCCTTCCTAGTCCAATTCATTGGAATGGAAATTGAATATGTATGATAATCTGGTGAAGGAAATTAATAACAGACTTGAGCTATATTATGAAATGTTGGTGGAAATTAAAGAAGATTGTAATATTCTGGGAATGGAAATTACTGATGAGTTTCATGAAAGGATTCTAGATATAAGAGAGATCTCTCTGAAGTTTAGAGAGATATTCAATAAAGAAATAGCTGGTCCTACTACAGTGACATGGGAGTCCTTCTTGAAACTCTATGGAATGCAGATCCACTTGAAGACTTATAAATCTAGAGAAGAGAGAAGATCTCAAATGTTGGTTGAGTCTAAAAATGCTTTGGGAAAATGGAGAACCAGGTTACAGATTACTACAACACCAGGGAGAAAAAACATCACCACAATTGTCACCAAGTATCGGGAATACAGGAAAAGAGTAAAGGCACAGGAGGCGTTACTGAAGGAGAAGGAGGTGGAAATAATTGAAATCGAAGGAGTTGATGTTGGGAGAGGGAACACTGTTTAGTTTTTAGTTTTTATGTTATTTTCTTTAATTTGGCTCTCTTGATACTTCAAAGACTTTTTATTTTAATTTCTAAAACGGTTGTCTACTTGTCTTCAAGAAACCATTATCAAGACAAAAAAAAAACTCTGCTATGTTTATTGCTTTTCTGTTATTTCAATATAGAAAGACAATGGTGAAGTTCATGCATGAGTAATCTTTGAGTTATGGTGTGTACTATGTGTATTTTCCTCATTAGAGAAAAAACTATTTTATGATTTCAAGTTTTTTTTACAGTTATCTTTCAATATAGAAACTCATATGGTGAAGTTCATGCAGACATAATCTTTTTGTTGTGGTGAATGAATTTATTCTGTTTATTCTGAATATCTTGCCAATGGTTATCTATGTTGGTGTTTTGGATGTTTAATAGATTGTATTGCTATTGGATGTTTATCTTTGAATGAATGCTTATGGCAATGGTTGAGTTTAATTAAAGAAATGTATTAGTTCTGAAGTGATTCAATTATTTGTGCTTTATTTTATAGTTTGATATTTGCATGCCTTTCAAAGCTTTCTAGTTAAAAGCTACACCTTTCTTTGCTTTTTGGTTAAAAGCAGCCTGAATTTCTATTCATTGCATATTATAAAAGGTAGCTGCCACCTTATAAAATAAGCAAAGAATCGGTATGAAATTAAATTGATTTGGTAGTTTAAACTTTTATTGTTTAAGTTGGGTGGATGCCTTTATAAGTTATTTATGTTGAACTATTAGCTTTTGTTAGCTTATAACTTATAAGTTATGGATGTTGAACTGTTAGCTTCTGTTCAAGGAATGGATTAATAATATTCCTTTTAGTTATTTATCAAAGATTGTGTGAATGGAAATGCAATAGGAATTTATAAGTAGTGTGATAAGTGTTGTTCTTTAAAAATGATGTAGAATCACATATCAAATTCAATACCATGGAATACAATATAAAAAATTTGGCTTTTCCTAACCTTAGTCGCTAGTCCTCAGAGTTTTATAACCTTGTCGCGAAGTTCTAATTTTTCATAACTTCTCGATTCCCCGACTTGGATGATGGTTCATTTTGTTGAGTTGCAAGTCTTTCTTGGTCATCTTTCTAGTCAGTGGGTCGAAGGTTTCGAAAACTTCAAAACTTCAGACTTTGGTTCTAAGGTTCCCTACTCAATATCATCTTTAAGACTAAAGCAAGAATGGAAAAGAGATAAAGAAAACTTATTATTATAACTAATAACACTATGAAGAAATGATCACTCACATTTAAGTCTATGTTTTCGGCTTTCGCTGACTTCTTAATCGAGAAGTAGAACCGAAAAAAATGTGTAAGAATAAATGATACTTTCGATTGTATTTATATCAATCCATGATTCCATATTTGGTGAATTTCATGGGATTTTTAAATGGTATATTAAAAATTGGGCGAATCCTGCGTGCTTATACAACGATACGTTGTAATTTTCAAGGAAAAATGTGTCCTCAAATGTAATTATTTTTTAATGTTATTGACGAAATAGGTCCTCATAAGCAACTATTTATAAATTTTAATTGGCGAAATGGGTCTTCACAAGCAACTATTTATAAATTTTAATTGGTGAAATGGGTCCTGATACAATGTTGTTTTAATAGTATTAGTGAATATGTAGGTGCTTTATTAAATGCTTTCAGGATTCCAGGGGAAAATACTAGTCTGTCCAATTGAAACGTGTAGTTTGACAATGGTGAATTTGTTGCTTAAATATGCCTCATAAAAAAATGCATTGGCGAATGGACATGCATTGGACCTATAGTTCGTAAAATTGGGGTGATTGGACACCATGTTGGGTGCGAGAAATTTTCCAATTTTGACTTGGCTAATTCGTAGAATTCGCCAATTGGCGAAGATTCGCCACTAAAGTTTTCCTTAACGTACATAGTCGGCATAGGATATATATAGATATATATTAACATATATGTATGTATATATATGTATGTTGATATACATATGTATATGAATATGTAAATATATTTATTAATATATATTTAAATATTATCAATTGCTTGGGAGTTAGTTAGCATTAGCAAGCTTTGAGGCTAATTTGTTAATTGAATCAAAGGCCAAGTATATTATACTTGTGACTACATTTCAAAGGTTGAATATTACTCAAGTTGTTCACGCACTTGAAACAAGTATTCAGCAAAATAATTTGTAGTCATGAAGTCGATATAAGAAGGAGACTTAGTCGATGCCTTATGCGGAAACATCTTGGACTTAGTAAACTCTTAAACGCCATGTCATTGAGTAAAATATTAATAGTAAATAGAAGCATGCAAGATTATGTATAGCAGGTCGATGAATTGGTCAAGCGTATAAATGAGATGAATCGATTCATGTAAGACTAATTCGACGTGAGCTATGTGCTATATATTTGATATTGACTAATTCAACAAGTGAAAAACCATGCCAACTCTGTAAGAGGTTTATGCTTTATTTGGTGCCACCTTATGAATCCTACTTGTTGTAGATGTTCATTTTCAAGGCAATTTGAATTACACCTTTTTCATCATGTGTTGATTTGAAATGGTCTTATAATGTTGTCATCAAAAGAGTTCAACCTGTAGCATTGTTTTGTTGAGTATGTTCTTCTTGGTGCACCACCTTTTAGCTAAGTTGAGTGAGTGGTTGTGCATGGTGATTGCTTTCAACACTCATGTCTAATTTGTAGGATGATAAGTATCTTTTTTGTTGTATAAATAGTAGAGAAAACTCACTTTTTTGGGACACATTCCATATGCACTGTGCTCATCATTTTATACATTTTTCTTTGCAATTCTTATCTGCAATAGTCTGCTTTATTTAAGGGAGAGAGAGTTGTGAGTATTTGAGAGAGTATTAGCATATTGAGTGAAGTACATTATCAACTTAAGAGAAGGGGATTTATTGTGGCATAGCTGAAGGAATCAAGCATAATCTAGTTGCTACTGTGGGAAAATTGATTTGCAGTCAATCTATTGGATAAGCGAAAACAGGCATGAAGATAATCTTCTTTTATTGTTTTAGCTTTTGAACGACTATTTCATGAATTCTTTAAATTTTCTATTATGTATACTTGCATTTAGGGAAAATAGTATTACTTTGAAAATGAATTAGAAGCTATTATAGTGTTTTGTGATGTGCTTGTAGATACTCCATAATAGGAGGATTATTTTTTTCATAAGTATTAGCATACTATATATGATTTAACAAAGGTAGCTTAAGGGTTACTTATAGCTAGGATATTGATTTAACTAGGATAGCTAGTGGTTTACTCCTAGGATTGTTTATCCATTATGGGAGGGAGCTTGTACATTTAATTTGTTAAGTAGATATATCCTAAGTTTTTAGAATTGGTGATAGGCTATCTTTGGGGTTATAGATTATAGTATCCTTAAGTCAAATCGAGCCTAAGTAATGTATGTGATAGAATGACCTTCACTCGAAGTACTGAGTAAGAACACTTTGGCCAAATTAGTGTGATTTCCTTTGGCTCCACTGTCAATTAACTGTTATCCATTTATTGCATGCTAGTCCTAGATTGTGAGTTTACAAGTTCTAGTCATGTAGGAAATAGCACTAAGCTCAGTTGGTTGTCATTACCTGGTTACTCTACTAATCTCTTTGTCAAATGGAAGGGCCATCTATCAAATGATAGATGTGTGGGGGACCGCATATGAGTATGTGGTTGGCGGAAAAGTGCTTGAGTGATGCTTCTCCTCCATAGTAGGTGACAAAAGACCAAGATCTGAAAGGAGGATCCTAGACCATCTATAACTATTTGTTTCAAAGCCCAATTGAGCTATGTATGTAACTGTGTACATTCTTGTATTATTGTAACTTGTGAGATTATTGTATTTAAATGGAATCCTTATTGTATATTTTTATGGCATCTCTATTTATATATTCTCAATAAAGAAAAGAAAAAATTTATTGCAATGGATTATTACATAGATTATTTACTCGCACAGTGAAAACTTAGGAAAATTTTACTTCAGTGAAGGGTTGGCATGTTACATGTGGTATCAGAGCTACTAGGTTTAGCTCTAGAACCTATGAGCTCATCATTCTTTCCATCCAACATTATCTAATGTTTGGAAATTCTTGTGCCAGGATGGTGCATCTAAGATTAACGGCTCGAAAGTCAGTAATCAGAAATGAACGCTACCTCAAGGCCAAGAAGGAAAGAGAAGTCATTTCTAGGATTTAATTGAGGGTACCAACTTTGACAATACCATCTAGTTAAGCGACACTGAAACCTTTAGTCATGCACTTTTTTGAATTAGCGATCTAAAGAGAAAGATGATGGAGGCCAAGTACAACTACCTACCTTCCATCTCACCATAAAATTCTGAGTCATTATCACTTTCCAAGGATATGCCCTCGAAAGGAAGTGTCAGTCTGGCATTTATCTTTAGGGACCCTAGAGTTCTTCCAATGGCAGAAGTAATTGTAATTTCCTCGAGTAATGAATCTGAGGGATATGTACCTCTTAACTATGTATTGGATGACAAATCTGAAGGCTACTATCCATTTTGGGATAGTTATGAAAAAATGAGAGATGAGAAACAATTTCAATTTGTAGGATATACTCCATTAAGTTATGTGTCAAAGCATGAATCTGAGGGATACTCTCCACTCGAATATCTGAATAGTCACTCCATGTAATCAAAAGGATATTGAAATCCTTAAGAAATGGATAAAATCATGTGTTTATCGAAAGCATATGCTTAATCTTATGTGAAATTATTTATGTGTGTATGAGTGCCATTTCAATGTTTTCCATAAGATAGCTAATAACATGATTAAATCTAACATGGATAAACATTCAGGTAAAATTCATTCTTGTGAAGATGGTGAGGACATGAACTTACAGAAGCCAAGAAGTTGGGCAAGGACCCACAAGAGTTGAAACTAGACTTGACTAGATCTTAGCAAGGTTGGAACACCTTCAGCAAGAAAGTGTAAAAACTAGGGTTGAAAAGGAAGTTCTTGTTAACTAGGGTAAAGACTTGAACTCAAATTGATAAATAGAAGGATGAAAAAAGTACCTAGAAGAATGGAGAGCTCAAAACAAGGTCTAAAAACATTGGAAATTATTGTTTCAAGGTGCACTGGGACTGATATGCCAAGCTAGGTGATTTAGTCCTACTACAGGAATCTGGGAAAAATCTGGAATCTTTTGGTGACTGAGCAAGATCTACAAAAAATTGGAAAAAATGGTATATAGGGACTCATACGCCTAGATGGGCGATTTAGTCCCATTACTAGGATTTGATTGATATTTTTTTATCCACTAGTGATCTTCTGTAGCTTCCCTCCTGTCAAATTTTCAAGTCTGAAAGTCTAAATTCTGGCTTGTAGGTGAGTTTACGTGAAGATGACAACTTTGACAATTTTTTCAACTTTGCCTTCAAATATCTTCAAGCTTCAATTCACCTAGATCTACAAACACACATCAAGAGGGAAAAATTTTGTTGTGTTAGGGAATAGGGGTTTGCCTTGGTCAAACCCTGTTTTGACAATTAAACCTTGAAATGAAAAGAAATAGCATGAAGGAATGATGAATGAACAAATGCAATGTTGCAACTCACCAAACCCTCGAAATAAAGGTTGCAAACTTATGTGAAATGGCTAGCACGAATTTGGATCTTGACTCTTGATTGAATGCTTTAATGCTTGGCTTGAATGCTTGCTTGAATCATGAAACCTACATCACAAATGTTATCTCAAAATCACACATGATGCATGAAGACTTTGACATGATGCTTGGATCTTGAATATTGCTCCAAAGGCTTGATGATTTTCTATTGAATGCTCTTGATCTCATAGACTTTCTCTCATGAAAATTGCTTAGATTGCTAGATTTCTTGTTAGGAGAAATTATGTGAAATAACCTTGTATTTATACTTGTTTATGCCTAATTTCTTGAAATTACAACACTACAAGCCAACATCAGATCTAGGATAATAAAATCTCACCAAGAATTTGAATTAAAATAGGTCCAGGTTAAAGTGGGACTCATACGCCAGTTTGGACATATGAGTCCCAATGGCTTAAACCTAGGACACAAACTCCAAGAAGTACCTTGTTCAATGTAACATTTAAAATTAGGTCTTGAGACCTAGGTGGGACCCATACGCCCAAAGGGGTGTATGAGTCCTAGATCCCTAGATCTAGAACACATAACCAAAAACATTGAATTATGATTTGTCATTTGCTAAATATAAGGATTATCCATAGAAAAATACATTTAATTAGGCTTGTGGATGCAAAATAGGACCAATTAAGGCATAAATGAACCTAATTTCAACAAGGAGGGCCCAAAAAAGTGTGAAAATGTAAATGGATACATTTTTCTACACTACAATTATATTGTTTGATTTGTATGTAATCTATTTTAATATTTTCTATAATATTATTACTGTATTGTAAATATAATCCAATTACTTATTGTTCTAAATAATGACATCATAACTGCATGTAATCAAATATGTTAAATTTGAAAGGAAAAGAATTAGTGAGAATAATGATATAAAGAAACAAATGATATATCAACTCAAAAATGACTTATAAGGAAAAAGAGAACTTAGCTCTACTATGGTTTGTATCTTTTCTACTATCCTTTGCTATCCTTATGTCACACTATACCTTCAGCATAGGAAATCCTTTGATCTTCGACACTTATTTTAGGTTTTTAGCTAGTCATTTTCAGGTCCTCAAATAGATTCAACCCATTAGTTAATGATGGTGTTGATCGTTTGATAGCTCTACAGAATGGCACCTCTAAGCAAGCATCCCCAAAAAAAATTCTAAAAGTATTTCATGTGGTAAGCACTATGCTTCTCTAATAGATGTGGTTTAACCCATCCCTAAGTTTGATAATGTATGTAAGTGGTTAGAAGATTTTACTTTGATTGGGTATTTAATTTGAAGAACTCCCCTAAAAAAAATGCTCCAAAACCTTACTAAAGGGTTTTTATTTTTCATTTTGTTGAGGCGATTCTCAAGCATGGCCCATGGTGTTTATGTGCATCTCTATTATTCTTTTAGTCATGGATGTGTGATTTCACCATCTTGGATGAGAAGATGCTTTGTGTACCAATTTGGTTTGAGTTCCTTGGTCTACCCCTTCCTTGATGGAACATTTTAACCACCATTGTTGCTTCCCTTAGGAAGGTCATATGTTTTGATCCGATGTAGGAGCATCGAGGTATGTGCGCAATTGGCATAACCCAAAAAGAATATTTCATTTTGGCTTGATTGCTTAAGTTTTCTTTTCATCTTCAGAGTACACTTTGGTTTAGGTGGTCATCGACGAAGATTGATTGACATTATTAACATTGATTGTCAAAATTTCATACACTGATTTTAACTCTAAGAAAGCATTGCAATATTTAATGGATTTAATTTCATTTATCCAATTGTTGACCATAGTTTAAAAATGATATTTATTTCTCTAAACATTTCTCCATGATTTTAATGTCAAATTGACCATGGGAGGCATATGGTTACTGACCATTGTTAGTGTATAAAAATAAATAAATTTTATTAATTAATTATTAGATTAAGAGGAAGGTGGATATGAAGGGTTGCCTGGGAAAAAGAAAAGAAATTTTTGGGTGAAAAGAATGAAGGGACAGATAATTGAAAAAAATCTAGCCGATAGGAAGAAAACAATATGTAGCTATGAGAATGGAAACTAGCACAAAAGATGGAATTGAAAACAATGTAGAGAAGATGCCTTTCAGGGGATAGAGGAAATGAGGGGTTATTTAAAGGAAGAGAGATAAAATTGAATGGGCTAGAAGAAAGGTCACGATATGAAAATTAGAAACTAATTTAAAGTGAAAACTATGCCCCATAAACTCTAAAATGAGCAGATGGAGACAAGAACAGGTGGTAGCAAGTTGAGTGTTGGAGGTCACGGTTTGGGAAAGAAGCTAAGGGAATGAACAATTATCTTAGTCGAGACTTGTAGACAGTAAGATGTAGTTTGGAAGTTAAAATGTAGATAAAAATAACAGGGTGTGAGTGGTTTAAGGAAATGAAACAAAACAAGGAATGGTCGATGGAAAATATTCTAAGTAGAAATTGCTAGCCAATTGGAGTGGGTGAAGTATGAGGAAATAATTCATTGTGTGGAAGAGGGAAGATAATGTATGAAAAGATGTGAAAAGATAAAGAAGGGTTTTTCCATAAGTAGGGGAAAAGGGTTGATTAAATTGAAATAGAAAATATTTGCAAAGTGCAGAATGGAGGCAACAAGGTAGAAGAAAATTTTCCAAGTGAAATTCTTCTATAGAGATGATGCAATAAAATTGCAGAGAAGAAGAGATTTGTAAGAGGAGGAAAAAATAAAATAAATAATAAGTGCAGATTGAAGGAGAATCAAACAAAGGAGTGGGGATTAAAGGAAAAGGTTATAGAATGAGGACCTAAACCGGAGGAATTGACAATTGAAGACAAAATAAAATTTGAAATAGTGTTGCTTGCAAATTATTTAATTGCCAGTAGACTTTAGAAATAAAATTGTCTCTAAAATTTTGTGTTGACATTTGTTTTAAGGAATGTTGAATTGGATGATTTCAATTGAAAAATGAAATTGTGATATTGAATTATTGTCTAACTGTGAGATTAGGGGTTGTTAGTTTTCATTAATTGGTATATTTTGGGTATGTGATTTTTTGCATCAAATGGTATCAAAGCCAAAGGTTCTAAGTGCATAGGTAGATCGTCAAATGTGAGGCAATCTATGCAAAGGACCTGTGCATGGAGAGAGAACATTTTTAAGTATATAGGAAGAGCACCGAATATGAGGCATCCTATAGTGGAAGCATGATGAAGAAGTCGTGAAGATGCAGAGCATAAGATGTGAGATGGGGACAAGTGAGAGGAAGAAGATGAGATGGGTCATGAGGAGACCTCGAGAATTTTTTTTGGGAACAATATTGGGAAGTGGAAAATAAAAAGTTTGAAGAGATGGGAAAGATACTTTGTGAAGAATTGGGAAAGATCCAAGCTAGAATAGATGTATTGAAAGGAATATTGAAGAAGATGAGAGAAGATTGGACAAGAGAATTGGGAAGAAGAACTTCTCTTGAAGATTGGATATGAGAATTGGGAAGAAGAAAATTCTCTTGAAAGAGAACAACAAAAAGAAGAGTACAGGAAAAGAGTCTTATAGCCCAAGATGGAAGAAGAAAGATGTGATAATAGCCCTTATAGATGTACATGAAGAAAAGAAGAAAGGAAATGAAGAAAATGAGATTATGGACTTGGAGAGTCCTAAATTTGATGCGCAGATTAGTGAAGTAGAGGATGATCTCTTATTGGAAGAAGAGATGAGAATGATTGATAGTTTATTTGAAAATAAAATGTGGGATGGAAGTGATAAGAGGATGAAGGAAAATGAAGTGAGCAGCGAAGAAAAGATAGCAGCAAAGGATGAAGATTTAGTTGTAGTTGCAGCGATAGAGCTTGAAGATGTTGTAGCTAATGATGATGCAAGAGATGTCATAGTGAAGGATGATGTTGAAAATGTGGAGAAGAAAGAGATAAATGTAGATTTTAATTTGTTTACAAAATGGAAGTAGAAGATGTAGTTGTAGAATTTTTTGTAGATGTTGTTTGTTTGTGTATAGAAATGGTAGAGGATGTTGTAGGTGGAAATTGGTGGAAGTGGTCAGCTTGTGGTGGGTTGGATCCCACAAAGGAAGAGAAAAGAAGAAGTTTTTAGAGGACGGTTCATAGTGCACGAGTCCATGAGAGGAAGGAAGAAGAGGGTGCAATTTTGTCGGAGGAAGATGGCGAGTGTTAGAAGAAGAGGAAGAAGAGATCATTTCATGTGCACTTTGGACAACGATGGAGTTAGTTGTAGGTTGCATTCAACCTGAAAGACTAGTCCCACTACTCAACTCCATTTTGTGAGTCCTACTCAGAAAATATTTCTTACTTGTCGTGTCTAATGCAGGAGCATCTAGGTATGTGTGCAATTGGCATCCCCCGAAAATAATATTTAGTTTGGTTTGATTGCTTAAGTTTTCTTTTCATCTTCAAAGTAAAGTTTGGTTTTGGTGGTCATAGATGGAGATTGATTGACATTATTGACATTAATTGTCAAAATGTCATACACTGATTTTAACTCTAAGCAGGCATTGCAATATTTGATGGATTTAATTTCATTTATTCAATTATTGACCATGGTTTATGATATATTTTTTTTCTAGACATTTTTCCATGATTTTAATTTCAAATTGATCATGGGAGGCACATGGTTGCTGACCATTGTTAGCATATAAAAAGAAATCAATTTCATTAATTAATTATCAAATTGAGAGGAAGGTGGATATGAAGCGTCACTTGGGAAAAAGAAAAGACATTTTTAGGTGAAAAGAATGAAGGGACAGATAATTGAAAAAAAAGCTAGCCAATAGGAAGAAAACAGTATACAACTATAAGAGTGGCAACTGGCACAAAAGTTGGAATTAAAATAAATGTTCAGAGAAGGGGATAGAGGAAATGAAGGGTTGCATAAAGGAAGAGACAAAATTGAATGGGTCAGTAGGAAGGTCATGATATGAAAATGAGAAACTAATTTAAAGTTAAAACTACACCCCATAGACTCTAAAACGAGTAGATGGAGACAAGAACAAGCGGCAACAAGTTGAGTGTTTGAGGCCGCAATTTGGGAAAGAAGATGAAGGAATGAACAATTCTCTTAGTTAGCACTTGTGGACAGTAATATGTAGTTTGGAAGTTAAAAATGTAGATAAAAAAAAGAGAGATAAAAAGAACATGGCACGATTGGTTTGAGGGAATGAAACAAAACAAGTAATGGTTGATGGAAAATAATCTAAGTAGAAATTGCCAGCCAATTGGAGTGGCTAAAGTATGAGGAAAGAATTCATTGTGTGGAAAAGTGAATAGAATGTATGAAAAGAGGTGAAAAGATTGTAGTGACGAAAAAAGTATCCCTTTTTCCTCACTTAATTTGGGAATAATTAACCTAATAATCGACTTAATTATGTCTTGGGTTAATGTTGTAATGTGTTGTACACATTCACATTAATCTAGGGCCCCTTTTTAATAAAATGTACTTAAATTGTACATTGTTAAAGTGTTGTAAAGTGTTGTAACACACTTTCACACTTTTCTAGGGTTTCTTTAATTAATTGAGCCTAATGGGCCCCTTTTTCAAATGTAATGTACCTAAATTTTACCTTATTTAAGGTGTTGTAAAGTTTTGTAACACGCTTTCACACTTATCTAGGGTCTCATTAATTAATTGTGGTTAATTAGAGTTAATTAGCCCCTTTAATTCAAATTTAAGCCTTATTTATGACACCTTCTGAAGGATCCATCCCAACATGCCCAGTATTCAAATTGTAAAACATTTAATTTGGAAAATTTGAGGTTCTAGAAAATGGTGCTAGGACCCATTCACTTTTAATGGTAAATGGGTCCTCCCTCTATAGGACCCCCCTTTCTTTACATGTTTGGCATGGGTTTTTTATGTTACTTCACCCCCCAAAGGCAAGGTCCTGGAAACTTGTGTTAGGACCCATTGGCCCTAGGTGGCGAATGGGTCCTCCCTTAATAAGGACCCCCTTTTTTAATTTAATTCTAGTGGGATTTTAATAATATTCATTTTTAGATCTAGTGTTGGCTTGAATTATTTGAATTTTAGGGTTAATCTCTAGATTTAGTACAAATAAGGGGTTAGTTCACGTTGTTTCACCTAAGACTTTCAAGAGAGCATCCTAATACTTCACAAGAACATTATAGAGCATTAAAAGAGCATTTTCAAAGGCATTTCAAGGCATATTATCAAGGTTTTATTATAGCAATTCAAGATCATTTCATCATGTCTAAGGCATAGTGCATTCAAGCATGTTGTTGAGCTAAGATAGTTGATGTAGCATTGAAGATCCATCTTGCAAGCATTGTTTCACATCTATTTGAGATCAAGATCTACATTCTTCATGGCCACTTCATGTTAGATTTTAGATTTACATTCCAAGACAACATCCAAGGTATCAACACTTCATTATTTCATGTTCATGCTTCAATTTCATTATTTCATCATTTGGTTTAATTACCTAAAAGGGATCTGACCAAGGAAAACCCCTATTCAGTAACAATCAACAATTTTTTCTTCTCTTGAATGTGTGTTTGCAGATTTACAAGTTGGAGATCAAGTGGATAAGAAGTTTGAAGCAAAATTGTCAAAGTTGTCAAGTTGCAAAGTTGTCATTCAAGGTGCAAGAACAAAGAAAGGAGGCTACAGAATTTGTTACAGGTTTTCGGGAGATGACAACCGAGGATCTAAGAGTGTAGACATCAAGGAAAATAACCCACATCTCAATTTCAGAAACCCTAACAGGGACCCATTCGCCACTAAAGGCGGATGAGTCCTTTGTGCCCTAAAAATAGGCTTCTTGCATCAATGTACACATCATTTTAAGCTCTCAAAACTCCCTTTTTCATTGCTATAATAGTTAGGGTTAATTTATTATTGTTATTTGCATCTTTGGCCCTCATAATTGAATGTTTCATAGCAAAATTTAGTGGTTCATCGTCTTGATCCATTCATCTTGGTGGTGAACCCTATTTTTCTATGTTTCAAAGATAAAGAAGGGGCATGCCATAAGTAGGGGAAGGGGGTCAATATAAAATGAAATACAAAATATTTTTAGAGTGTAGAATGGAGGCAACAAGGTAGAAGAAAATTTTCCAAGTGAAATTCTTCTACAAAGCAGATGCAATAAAATGGCAAAGAAAAGTAGAGATTTGTAAGAGGAAAAAAATAAAACAAATAATAAGTGCATACTGAAGGAGGATCAAGCAGAGGAGTGAGGTTTAAAGGACAAGGTTATAGAATGAGGACCTAAATTGGAGGAATTGACAATTGAAGACAATAAAATTTGAAATAATATTACTTGCAAATTGTTTTAATAATTGCCAGTGGACTTCAAAAATAAAATTGTCTCTAAAATTTTGTGTTGACATTTGTTTTATGCAATGTTGAATTGGATGATTTCAATTTACAAATTTGAAATTTTCATATTGATTTTTTTCCTAACTGCAAGATAAGGGGTTGTTGGTTTTCGTTAATTGGTATATTTTGGGTATGTGAATTTTGTTTTCCATCATGATCCTAGTAGTTTCTATCAATATTGTCCATAAAAACATGTATCTGTTGAGATTGGTTTGTCCAAGGATTTGAAAGAATTTATGGACATTCATATTAGATATATTTTCCACATGCAACATGTGTTATACCTCAATTTTTCTAATACTTATTTTTGGTTTCAATTTTCTAAGCACAAGATGAAGTATTTCCCTTTACTATCCCATTGGGTCAAATCACCTCCTCAATCTACTATGGTTCCTTCCTCAAAATTCAAGAAATAATTTACTATGATTTCATAGTGCTAAGAAAAGAATGTCAACTCTAGCAACTCCCAGGCTAAATCCCAATATATTTGTTTCCTTTTCTTTCATTGCATAGAATTGAATATCTACACAAGGTAGAGTATAATGCAATGTACAAATATTTAGTTAATTTTTCACTTTGGATCACCTAGCTTCCAAGGCATAGCAAATAGATGTTTCAAACCCTTCAAATAAGGGGAAAGAGGTTATCCCACCTAGTGGTTCTAGGACAACATTTTCTCAGAAGCCCAAATTGGTGTTGATTTTATCTTCTACACTGAAATTGCATGTTTATTCTCTCCTTTTCAGCCTGGATATTAACAACATTTTAGTAGCCCCCTTGGGAAATTGGTGGAACGATTGTATGATACAAAAAAGAAAATAATATCAATTATCAACATTTAATTGGGCAGTTTTGATGACCTACATTTTTCGTTGCATCAAAAGATCGATCTATCAACACCTAATACAAATGGTAGAGACATGGATTGCACAAGAGGTAGTTAGTCCCTTGTCATAAATCTTGAGGGGAGCACTGGCCACCTACCAACAATATCCCCCTCAATGTTACTTGAGGGGATTCAAACATGTGACCCAACACTCTGATACCAATTATTGGCCCATTTTTTTCATTGCGTCAAAAGATCAATCTATCAACGCCTTATACAAATGATAGAGACACGGATTGCACGAGAGGCGGTTAGTCCCTTGCCACGAATCTTGAGGGGGTCATTGACCATCTACCAACAATTTTTTCATTAGAATATTTTTTGTAGAATCATTGATCTTCTCTCCAAGATTCGGATAGTGATGAGATGCCCCTTGATTCCTATCCATTAATTTTATCTCCTCGAATTTTTGAGGTCTTAATAACCTCCCCAAAAAAATATAATATGGGATGTTCATCAAAATAAGTTGGCTTTATATGTGTAGCATTGTAAATTGTCACCCTTGACAATTTCTCGCTATAGTGACACCCTATTTCACATATATAATTAATTATATTCATAATTTGATAATTTTGGGTCGAGATTGGTAAAATACATTAAATTTCCTATCATCCCTAGTTTTTGGGGCCAAAAACACCTGGATAGGGTTGTGGGCACCCTAGTCTTAAGGGTGCACCTTTTTATATTTATCACTTTGAGTGTCGGCCTTAAGTGTTTTAAAATGACCTTGGGTCAACCTATGTCAAAGAAAACCAATTGGGATGCATATATAAACAAGTTTCCCTCTCATTTGAACATTAAGAAGTATGACTATTATGGTCTATGAGCAATTATTATGTGCAAATTGTGAAGATACGTGTGACTTATTTTCTACATTCTTGCTACAACAATCTATTGTGTTATGTCACTAACCTCTTGCAAGTCTTCAAGGAAAATCATGTATTATTCATCAACTCTTTATTGCATCTTATGGTGTGGCATCACTTTTGACATGGGTTTCATGCCTAAGCTAACATTATCTTATACCATTACATTTATTATAGTAATTATTTATTTACTTTTTATTTTCCCTCATGATGGCACATAAATTATACCATCATCATTTGTTGTTGTGGAGGTGGGAACACCAACACAAGGGTTTGACTCAGGAAAACTCCTATACAACACAACCTTTTCCCTATTTTCATGTATGCAAGTCAATTTTGAAAATTATGTCAACAACAAGTTACAGAAAAGAACAAAGCAAATTGTGACAAGGTGTCTGGACATTGATCATCCCAAAACATATAGACTAGGGCGCCCACACCATTGTCCCTCCATTTTAGGCACAAATTTCATACACAAGTGCCTTTATGTCTACATTTCCTATATCCTATTCATTTTTGTAATTGTTTTGCTTTAGCTAAAACAAAGGAACCAAACCTTAGCAAATTGGATCTCCTTTGAGGTAGTTAGCCAATCATCAAATCCTAGTTGGTTTGCATTCCAATGTTAAACCAAAATGGAAAGCTAGATCTAAGCTAATTCACTTGTTGGATCTTGGATCTCTTTCCTACTTAACATTTTACATGGAGCTTCTTACACTTGCAATTTTTCTAATTTTCATAGCATAAATAATACATAATATGATCAAAAATTAGGTTAGTTGAGTATATTATTATTGATATGAGTTTGTTTTATTTTAAAAATAAAGCTCATTTGCACTCCTTATTCATTAAACACTAAACACTTTCGTGGATTCAATTTAGATCACATTTACAAAATTTATTTTGATTTAATTGCATACTTTCATATCTATTTTTTTCTTGTCTAGGGCATTAGATATTAATTATATCGTTTTCATTAGAAAATTTTATATATTTACTTTGGAAAAATAAAGCATTTAAATATTTTTTTCTTTACATAAACATAAACTTAAACTCTTTCCTCTACTATTTCATTGGCATATCCATCTTGTCGGTACTTTATCCTACCTTTTACCTCCTAGGAGCACTCATGTGTGAAGCTTATTTTTCTTGTCAACTCCTTTGAATGCTTAAAATCCCTAATTCATGTCTTCATGTGTCTTATCATAAAATTAGGGCATATTTATTTCTTGAACTCTAGCAAACTTCAGATCTGGGTTTACATAAAAAAGAACCTACAGAATTTTCTTTTACCTATGTAAGATCTAAAACTTGAAATCTTGAAATTTGTAGACTAAGGCTCCCAGACTCTTTTCATACCAATTTAACCTCATTTTTTTGCACAAGGATCTATTATGTACCTTTGATCAGATTTGGTGCCTATTCTTGAAAGTTTATTTTGAAACTTCTAGATTTTGTTGTACATTGTCAATTTGACCTTAAATTTACATAATTCAATACACTACCCTAAAAATCCTTGTTCTTCATAGTAAAAGTGATCAAAATCCTACCTAGCCTACTTAGCTTTCCCTTGGGGATAGTAGCCAAATAGTATTTATTTCTTAAACTTTGTATCATTACCTAATTACCTAAACAAGATGTATTCTTTCACCACTCTACCCTCTCCCAACATGTGTCTTAAACCAAAACTTGTAATATATCCTCATTTTGATGATCCTCAACCTCAAACTAAACCTATTCTAATTATTGGAGGTGTTTTAAACTAACTAAAATCTCCTGGTAACATTTTAAACTTTACAAAACAATAATCTTGATCAAAATGTGTCATAACAACCTAATACAATTTCTCACACATACAACTCTCCAAATAATTAAAAACTTAGACAAACACAAACCACTCCACTTTCATTACATTTCCCCAGCCTTATCTTCACCCCACACCTTGTCTTCCTCAACATGTGGATAAAGAATATGATCATGTTAACCAAATTTGTAATACTCCAACTAAGATCTCTCTTTGGGACTTAATACAAAACTCACCTACATACCATGGGATGCTCCAAGAGTCTTTATAGAATATTTTTGTACCACCTTTTAGACTAAATGGTGTAGTAGCCTTGTTTTGTTGTATGAATGCAACAAACTTGGATATTACATTCCCTCAACATGAATTACCTTCTCCTAAAATTAAAGAATAACATGATGCTCTCATGATTGTTTTCATCACTAAAAAATATGGAATTAGGCATACTCTAATCAATAATGGATCAGGTCTTAATGTTTGTTGGCAAGAGAAAAGGGGAACTACAAAGCTTGACTTATGGGTCTCTTTGTGGGACACGTCAAGTCAATGTGACGCATGTCAAATCCTATTCAAGTTCTAGCCAAGGACTTACAAGTTAATGATGAATAAGCAACCAAATTATAAGAAGAAAATTTGGCATAGAATTGCCAAGAATACAAATAAAATAGCCCCCCATAACTTGTCATTTGTGCAATTATTTTTTAGAATTTTATGCTCTTATTTCACCTAACATAAGACTTGTTTAGCATCCAAGTGACATTTTATAGAAATGTTAACTTGTACATAATTGTATTTTATGCTCTTATTATAACAATATTTCATTTTTTATATTTTGAGAATACTTTTTTTTATATTGACATTTTACGCTCTTATTCATATCTTCAACTACATAACCCTCATCATTTAGACTATTCAGATTTTATAGCTTCACCATTAGTGAAACATCCACCTCATAATAACTAATAACATATGGTGATTAATGAGTAAGTAAATATAATCCAAAGTCAAGGAGTCAAAACCATGACTATTTTTTTCATTTTCCTTTCTTAACATACATAAAATGATTCCACAATCATTATAATTTGTACAATTCCATTTCCTATACTTTGGCATAACTAAGAATGCAAACATTTATGTTACAAGTATAGGCACATACATTATAAAACTACACTCATACAATAGAAGAATAAGTAGTCTATAAGAGTCATTTAATCTTTCAATTAGTACGTCACAAGATAGGAAAATACATTAACTCTTGCATTGCAAACCCTCTTTCATTTCCTTTCTCCACAACCTAAAATAGAAGAGAGAGAGAGAGAGAGAGAGAGAGAGAGAGAGATCATCGAGGTGATATCCACTCTACCACAAAGCATTTTCTTTCATGTGCTACTCCACCAGAGAAGCTTGACCCATCACAAAGGATCTAGTAGTGTGTGGCCAACATGCATGATGGAATCCAATTCATTATCTAAATCACTATCAAACTATCACACCTATATGCTAATGTAATGCATATCTAATGCACTCATTCATTAAACACATTTATATATGGAAGAGAATGCATGTCACTCCAAACAATGTGCTTATGAAGGTAATCAATGATAATCAAGGTTTTTAGCATAGAATGTTTCAATCATCTCACTATGATATCTTGACATTCCATAAGAAGAATTAAACCAATATCCAAAATGCAAGCCCTTACTAGCATTTAGTTTAAATAATATGTTCTCAATACATTGTCATTTACCAATTAGTCTAACAAGGTAACAATTTCATAATAAAATCATAACTCCCAAATTCACTTGCTCTAATTGATACAGGAGATGGAGTGTCTTACCTCCTTATTTGCTAATTCCTCAAACCTAGAACCCTTTCTAGAAAGTAGTGGAAGGGAAAATATCATTCAATATTTTCACAATATTTTCACCCCATTACATAATAATACATTTACATACAATGATAATACCTATTGAATTTCATATTTTCATCATAAAATCATCTATCAATTTTTAATCTACTAATTGCAATGAAAGAGGACAGTGTTTAAATAGATATAAATTTTACTTTACTAGGTCAAATTTAAAAATTAAAAATTTTGGAAAGGTGGTGGAGCAAAGAACAAAACCCATAAAAAAATTTCTAAGAATCTCAACCATTTAAGTTCAATCTACAATCCAACTCTCTAGTTTTCCTCCCAGAACAATTGAATAAAAAGGTATTCATAACTATGTTTATATGCACTTATAATTTAGCATCATCCTAGAGGGTCAGCTATTGAGTAGGAAACTATCATGCAACCATGTATGAATGTGACCTCAAAAGAAGATGTATAAAACCTCTAGCTAACTGTATTTTCATCTTATCCATTGATTCTTGTACATATTGTATGTTGAAAAGATATTTCAAAATAAGGAATAATATGTGTTCATAACAAAACTTTACTTCTCACAAAGAATACATGACTTACCTTCCTCTCAATGCTACATCATATTGATAATCATCATTTACTTTCTTTATCATTGCATGGCCTAAGTTCAAAGGATTCTGACTGAATATAGCAATCAAAAGAAATTGAACCAAAATTTCTTATTGGAATATTTTGTTTTGTTCAATAACTAGAAACATGTTGGATTCTTTTGTTGGGGAAATGTTTTCAAGGACACTAGATGGGAACCCATAGCTCATACTTGCATCATCCGCAAAAATTATTTGGAAGGCATGAGTGTAACACTTGGTAAATCCAAACGAGTCAAGTGAGTAGTTGGTTGTAGGAACCCAACAAAGAGAGTGCATGTTAGTCACATATAGAAATGTGACTCCATGCATATAATTAATAAGCAACCCTAAGTGTATCTTTCAAGGAAAACAAGGACAATTGTTACATCAATTTAAACAAGAACAATGCCTCATCTATCCTAATAGATTATACATGTTGTGTATGATAGTGTTGGCCTCTATATGTAATAGTGACAAATATCATCTTGATCACTCATTATTTTGTTATAAATTAGATAACTTTAGACCATACAATACATAACCACCTTAGGAAAGAAGACCCATGCATAACCATTCATGAATGTTATGTTGTTGCATAGTATGAGCTTGTATAACATTAATTTTGCTTTTGCATAACCAAATTGTGAAGTCCATATAATATATTGAGGCAGTGTCAAACCCAAATTTCAATGTACAAGTTAAGAAATTAGGTATATATCAATTGGCTTACTTTGGTAAAAAATCCAAAATTTAATGCACTTAGATAAGGTTTTCATCAGGACTCAATAAAGAATTAGAACCTTCTACATAAAAATGAGGCTATGATAGAGTTGTGTAAGTAATTAATCAAAACACAAGAATTCCTAACTTGATTTACCCAACATATTACTCAAAAATGTATTTCATATCTATATAATATACATGAGACTCGGGCCATTAAAAAATAAAATAAAATAGGTCATTAAAAAATAAAATAAAATATTCACTTAAAAATTGTGATCAAGGTTGTCCATATTTGTTGTATACCTTATTTTGTTTTGCAACCATTGTGACTTAATAGTTCATATGGAATGAATACTTAAATTAGATGTTATGTTGTGCTTTGGCTATTCTATTTTGTTCCATTATTGGTTAGAACGGAGTATGTAATTTGCATCTACATATGTGGTTTGCATCAATTTATGAGTTTTTCTTGCAGATAAGAGAAAAATCTGCATCAAAATGTCAAAACTTCAATACCAAAACTATGCTCTTTGAGTGCTTAAGTTTACAATTGTCTTACTTCCTCCAATGAAGAAATTATGGGTAACTAACTATTGTGGCTAACTCATAAAATATGGTTTGTTACAACTCCTTAAATAATCAAAGGCTATAACTCCAAATTCTTAAAACCAAAATAGTGATTGAAATTTTGATTTGACATAAATATGTGTAGCAAAGCCCAAGGACTAGAAATTAATATTCTAAAAAGAGTAGTAAATCCCATAATTATTTATAAGGACATTGCCCACATTTCTAAATCAACTCTACAAGAATATTTGATATACACAAGTTCTGAAATGGCCTACCTCACCCAATTTGCCACTTCACCTAATCTAATTTTAACTCAACTTAGAACCTCATTCAGTATTATATCATATTTGGAATCTCTTTGTTGATAATTTTATAGGTGTTTTTGGACTTGAACTTATAACCTTCCCTAATGCCTTTCATAAAGCATGTATAATGTCTCCATACATCTCTTCCCAATAGCTAAAAAAATCCTTCCAAAACATTTTTGGAAAAGCAATTAGACTCTCATGCAAATTGTGCAAGCATTGACAATGCATGTGGGAGGGGAAGAAACTACTTTTTGGTTAATTATTTTTTTAACAATTTTAGTCTTTTATTTTTAAAATATAATAAGAATATTAACATAAAATATAATAATAATTAATGATAATATTAATTCTATTTCTTTACTATACTAATATTAATATTAAAATTTATTATTATTTATTTAGTATTAATTATATTTTCTTATTATAATAATAATTAAATTAAAAAAAGTAGATATTTGCATTCCCATGTCAATTCCCATTTAGTTTGGGGTCCATTTCTTGGAATGTCAGAATGCATTTATGTATTAGCAAGCAACACACTCTTGTGCTAAGTTAAGCTCATGAGCTCTCTAGGTTATTTAATTTATAAAGAGATATACACTTATATATAAGGAATATATATACACCATAAAATATTCAAATATAGGAACTCATAAGTCCAAATCTTATTTTCACACATATGCAATCTAACTATATATAGTCCTAAGTGTGTGTGTGTGTGTGTGTGATTCCATCATGACAAGTTACCTCCATCGACTAAAACCTTCTCCTTAATGATACTCTCTCTGACTTAAGAGATGTCACTAATTCATTGTTGAACTAGCACAATTGTTCATCACCATCATAATCAATCTTTGAAAGACACTTTAAATAATCAAAGTTCCTTGCCTAATTATTTGGAATTTAACAATTAATACACAATAATTCAATAATTAAGCTAGGCCAATAAAATGGGATGTGACAATTAGTTCTTTGAAGAATGGGGATTTAGATGAGGACTTAGTGTTGTAGACCCCTACCCCTAAACCCCCACCTACAACTATACCAACCCCAGCACCCAAACCCACACCCCCTTCCCTGTCGAACCCACCTCCACCACCCTCCCCATCATTCCTAAATCCAATCCTTTGGTCTCCCATTCTAAGTCTTCAAAGAATTGTGTAATTTATTGATTTTAGGGTCATATGACATGTAATTTTTGAATTGTGACAAATTTCAATTATCAAAATAGACTAATGTGTTCTCTAAATGATAAAACTAGTTTTTGTTTTTTGTATACACATATATTTATAGTTTAACACTTAGAGACACCAATACAAAGAATATAAGGAAGCTAAGGTAGCGGAACAACTTCCTACACTAATCTTGAGAGGAGAAAAATGCAAAACTTTTATAGATCTTTAACAATTACAGGAACTTAAACAGAAATAAACATGAATATCATGCATACCACAACACAGTGATTTACGTGAGGAAAACCCTTTTGGGAGAAAATCCCCACACTCCAAAAGCCGCCCAATATATTATTCAGAAATCACAAAAATTACAATATACTTGCAGAGCAAGCTTCTCACGGGAGTATAACCAACTAGAGATCTAGAGGAAACTTGACCGCTATTAGACTCTTTGAATTCATCACAATACACAACCGTAATACAATTCCCTCATAAAATAGGGTTGCCTTCTAGGGAAAGTCAAGCTAATAAAATATCGGTTGTCAGATATGAGACATAAAGATGAACGGTCCACCCCCCCGCCCCCTCGTCGTCGTCAAATGAACAATACCTTATGTATAAACAGTAACTTGTGTAATTGCAAGGTTGAGACACATTTTCCCAACAAAGAAAAGACATATTTAACATTTTTTGTATAATTGAAGTATTTTAAGTCGTTTGAATAAGGTTACAATGTATTTTAAATTTTCAATAAATTATACCATGAATAGATCTCATTTAGAAGATAGATTTTAAACCACAATAAGGGGTTTTCTTTTAATTTGCACCCTAATGAGGGTTAATGTCACAAAGATAGGGCTGCCCTAAAATAGTTAGTCATTCTTCATAACAAAATAGCCTGCTATTTTTTATATTATAATTTATCATTATGTATGACATTTATTTTTTTATATGCACTATTTTTTACACAAATAAAAAATATTTTTTTTCTCTTTTTTCACTACTAGTAGATTATTATTTAGTTTTTTTATCTATTTTTACTACCTAGACATTATTATTTAGTTCCCAATTTTTTGCCTAGTTTTTCCTATTTTAAACTAGGATAATTGATTTCCATTTATAATATTTTGATGTCATGGTAATACCATGTAAATGGAATCCTACTATGGAAATGAATGATCTGATCATTCTTTCATGAGAAATATTGTGTTGTATGTGCAACAGTAGAAGATGTGGTTAAAAGACATTCAAGTGATGGAGACTTTCATTGAAGAAGTGTTTCTATTAGAGTCATTCAATGACTCGAGCTCCCAGAATCAAAAAGAAAGAGCATAAATGTGCCAATAATAGATGCAAAATATATTAGATCAAATGTGATCAACGATGTGCATATTTATGTAATACATGCAATATTATGCAATATATTGTACAAATGAGACCTTGCTTATATAGGAAAGGTTGAGAGAGAAGACAAACTAGGATGATAACAAGAGTTCTAATCCTATGGAATGTGACAACTAAGGGATAAAATAAGATAAGATGGTGTTCCAACAAGAGACTTCTAGAAATATTCTTAACTCACTGAGTAAACTTAACATGTGAACATGTGTGAAAAGGTCTTAATTGGGAACTAGTTAGATTGTACCTTTTTCACACTACAAAGGGGAAATTTGAATAGGAAAGACCCATGTTCACACCAATACCCCCCTTAAGTGCAACTTGGAGAGAATGATGAAAAAATGCAAATGATACAAAGATGCAAGGATGGGTCCCAACTACTAGGCCATGTTAGGTACCCATGTACAAATGCAATTTCTCACAAACAGAGAAAAGAAAAAAAATTAGTGGGGCAAAAGACCTCCCCAAAAGAGAGAAAATACAAGAAAAAAAATCTCTAGAAGATGAGTTGGACAAAACCAAGCATGTGAGGAGAAGTCCCCCTGTAAGAGAGAATAAGAGAGACCATGGAGACCCCCTCAATGTAAAATTTATACCAATGGTAGATGCTCAACATTAGATGTATAAAATGGTCCACAATCGTCAAACAATGTTCCTCCCCTTAAGAAGAAATAAAACAAATGGGTATGCATGATCTCTTCCCATTCTTGAAAGAAATATGAGGGAAGAAAACTCAATATGTATGAAGTCTCTAAAAACTACTCAGGTGTCTCCATGTCGATATTGAAAGTTGTCACTACCAAGTTAGGTGTTTGAGGTCATATTAATGAAGATGACAATCCAAAATCTAGTAGAGCTTAATGAAAAACAAGGTCCAAAGACTCAAGTACCTCCTCTGAAGAAAAATATGCCTCCTCTAAATGTTGCTCAAAATTATCTAGACTTGTGTCAAATTATGATGAATGATCATGTGGAGAATAAACAAGAGGGTATGAATGTTCCCTCATAACAATTAAAGAAGAATCATCTCCATCAAAGAGGTGTATACAATCAATAGTGTCTCCCAAATCTGAAATGTGAGACTCTACAAACAAAGCTACAATGTATGTCAAATACTCATCCCAAATAGTCATATCTCAAAGACAATGTATATCTTACTACACTAAATCACTAGTCATGACTGTAGCAACACAAGCATCATCATATGCAACAATAGATGGAGGAGATGGAATGTAAGGCTCAATAACTAGATCACATGTGAGAATACCCAAGTTCAAGTAGCCAAAATTCTCCTCAAAATCATGGTCCACACTAGAAGTGTGATCAATAGGTGAAGATTCGAAGCCATCATCAGGAGAAAAATTTGCAAAGGTGTATAACCAAGATGCATGATCAACCATCTCAATAGTAATAACCTATCTTTCCAATTCTCTAATGATAACTGAATCGAGAGTGAATTCCACAATCTTCCTTGCTCCACCATGGGTAATATGATAGACGAAAAGAAGATTATTTGATAGATAAGGTACACAAAAAACATCATTGAAAGTGTTCTCCCCCATATCAATAGATCCCTTCCCAATTACATTCATGTATGAATTGTTTCCCAGCAAAATAGGTGGCACAGCACAAGGCTCAAAAGAAGAGAATATAGACTATGAAAATGTCATATGACAAGATGCTCCTAAATCTAGAAGCCATCTTCCTAATCCAAGACCTATTGAAGCATAAAGAGCTTTGCCTTTATTTTTACCTGATGTGGTAACAAAATCTACATAGCCTTTTTCCTTATTGGACTTTATGTTTCAATTCATTAATATCCTTATAGCAAGAATATTCATCATGTCTAGTCTTCTTGCAATATGAACAAGTAAGCTTCTCTTTTTTAGATGATTTCTCTTTGGAAAAGGATTTGTTTTGTGTTTGATATAAATATAGATTGTTCTTTGATTTCTTCTATTTCTTATCAAATTGTTCTAACTCTTTCACCTGACTAACAAACAAAGTTTGAGATTGAGATGATTTTATGAGATCCATAGAAAGAAGCTTATGCAGCTCATGTATTAACATCTCAGAAAAAATTGCAAATGAAGGTGTAGTATATACAAACCCCACAATTAACCTATGAGTATGAAAGTTAGAAACAAGAGTTGCATAGTCAAGACCTAGTTTGTTCAATGCATTATAGACCAATTGAATGTATTTGTTCTCAATTTCGCATGTTTTACATTGCTCTCTTTGATCATTAACCTTAGTGATGTAATATTGGATGTTTTCAAAGTTATTTGGATCAGGGCTAATCAATTCCTTATCAATTTGATAACCTTTTATTTTATCTATAATTTCATACAATGTTTTCAATTTGTTCCAAGCTTCATGAGAATCCTTAAATGATTCAATTTGAAACAATAGAGTGTTGGATGTTGTGGGTGTGTTGTTGATATGTGGTTGTCATTGATGTCAACACTATTAGCATTTGGTGTATTGAAGGTTGTATATGTCAAGGATATTGAGAAATTTGTTAAAAGAAGTGTTGCAGGTTCCCTGTGGAACTATGAAGGTCATGAATGTGTCTTGTTCTATGCGTTGAAGATCATTTGTTGTGAATTAAAGGGTTTTCTGTTGAGTGTATCTAGTCGATCCTCCGGAAGTTTCAGAGGTCCACGTGAAGATCTATTCGTGCTATGAATAATTGTGTTGACAGTATTTATGTGGGTTCTGTCAGTGTTCCAGAATGAAGTTTGTGTGTTTCTGTTGATGTGGATGCTTCTTTGTTGTTTCTTGGTGCTCATGGATGTTTCTAGATCGTGCTCTATCTTCGTGGTACATCCACATTGATCAGTGTGCTTGTGGTCGAAGATTTTTCTCCGTATGTTCCGTTTTTCATGTTCTTGGCTGACATGATGGTGGAAGTGTGTTGTGGATCTTCGAGGTGAAATTAATTAAAGTCTTTTTGTGTTGGAGTTGTTAATTTGGGTCTCCACTATGTTGTGGCCGACCTTGGTGGATTCGCATTGCAAATTTATTTGTAAATTTGGGCCGACATTGAAAATGTGTTTTATATTTCTGGTCGACTAAGTTGTTGATGTAATCTCATGTTGCAGATATATAAGAGCGATTGTTCCATTGGTGTAGAGTGTGCTTAGTATGCTCAGAGTGATCGGTGTGCTCCTATGTGTGTATGTGTGAATATCATTTGATTGCAGAGCAGAGTGTGAAGGAGATTGAGTGAAGTGTGAAAAAGTTTGAGCAAAGAGTGAAGTATTTTTGTGCTTAACTGGAACTATAATCAGGCTTGTCTAGAAGCTATTTTCTTAGTTCACAATTTGGATGGTTTTAATCCAAACCTTTCTTTGGACAGTGAGTCCTCTTTTGTATTTGAGTAGTGAGCTCTAGGCAGTGTACCTCAACGCATGTGCATTCCCATTATTCTTATACTTTTAACAGGGTATAATATTGTGGACTAACATCCGCCATGGTTTTTTCCCTAACAGGGTTTCCACGTAAAAATATTGGCATTCTCTATGTTTCTAATGTGTTGATTGTCTATAGTTTATTATTCATTCATCTGATCTGAGATTAAGTTAAGTAAAGATTGAAAAGTTCAAAATATTGTGTGACAACTGATTCACCCCCCCCCCCTCTCAATTGTTTGTCCTTGTTTTGCCAACATAGACCATGTAAAACAAGGCTACGAAGACATCCAATATTTTTTGTATGTTCAAACATCCATTTTATCTTTTTATTATCATTTGTAAGTTCAGGTACCTTGTTTTCAACATATAGAGAGTGACCTAGATTCATCAAGGCACTCCATGCATGTTGATTTCAAGTTGAATAGTTATATGGTGTTAGAAAAGAATCTTAGAATGATCCATAGAAAATGAAGAGCACAAGCAAATAGATCAAAAAAATGCACCAAGAGACCCCCCCAAATCACTCAATCAAGAATCCTCCCAATCTAGTGTAATTTGGCACTTTATATGAAATGTGATTACAATGTTAAAGATGGTTTCCAGAGTTTACAATGCCAAGATGAATCAAATATGAAAAAATACAATAATATTTCAAAGTGAGATCCTCAAATTGAAATTACATTTTTTTCAATATGATCTAAAATTTAAAATGAAGCCTTCCCAAAAGAACAAAACTTCTCTAGATGTCAATATGTCCAAGTTATCAATTAGGATGTGAATACACACAAATTTGAATAAAAGATGTGTGGAGTTGAATCTAGAAAAAATGCATCAATAGAATTGTAGAGCTCCTCAATACTTTTCCAACGCCGCAAGAATCACAAAAATTGGATAAATAGACGAAAAATTGTGAGCTTGTAGGTTCAAATAGGAAATATGACTTTAATCAACATAAAATTCACCTACAGCAAAATCTAGAAAAATGGCTTGCACCACATCAAAGCATTCAAAACCAACTTTCCTGTAATGTCTCATTTGCAAAATTTTGACATTCTAACAAAAAGTTATGGAAAATTGAAAAATATACCCAATTAGAGCTTAGGAGGGAAAATTAGGCCCATAGCAACCTAATTGTTGAACCTACATGTGACCATGATGCACCAGTTTTGAAAAAGAAGCCCACCACCACCCTGGGTGACAGTGGGCACTGCCTTAGGTGATCCCCAATTAGGGATTAGGAGGGAAAAATTAGGCCCCTAGCAACTTAGTTGTTGAACATCCATGTGACCACAATGCACTAATTTTGAAAAAAATCCTACCACCACCCTAGGTGATGAGTGAGCAATGCCTCAAGAGAGTGCCACTTAACGATGGACAAAGTTTAAGCCCTTCCCATAGGGATATAACTTATAGGCATGATTGGGTGCTTAAAAAAATCAAATTTTAAAAATAAATTTTAATTAAAAAACCAAAGAATCGTACTAATTTATTATGCCAAACTAACATTGACCCATATGCTTGCACAAAGATTTTGTCTATAGAAGAATATGTCATGAAATATGTCGATGGGACTTACGCCAATAGAGGGAACGACCAATATAGTAGATTATGAATTGTACAGATATGTACTATACGAAATCCATACAATTGTATGGTCAATTATTTGCAATTCTTGTTAAATATTAAAAATGGCCGAAACTTTTTTATCACCAAAATATCAATATTTTGTATGAAAATAAGGGTTTTGGGGCTTTTTGGACTCAATGGTGAGATCTGTTTTGCCCAAAAGTGCATCCAAAAAAAGTTCAAGCCCAAATCACTATCAAATCTAAGAAAGGGATTTGTAGATCTAAAGCTTTGATATCATGTTAAAGTCGCTCAAGGACTCGAGCTCTCAAAATCACCTACAAAAACTAAAATAACCTTCTACAAGGGAGAAAAACAAAAACAAAAATTTGTCAATAATAGATGCAAAATATTAGATCAAATGTGATCAATGATGTGCATACATATGCAATACCTGCAATACAATGTACAAATGAGACCTTGCTTATATGGGCAAGGTTGAGAGATAGGACAAACTAAGATGATGACAAATGTCTTAATCATATATCATGTGACAACTAAGGGATAAGATAAGATCACATGTCAACAAAAGACTTCTAGAAATATTCCTACCTCACTAAGTAAACTTAACATGTGAACATATGTGAAAAGGTCCTAACTAGGAACTAGTTAGATAAAGTACCTTGTTCATAGTAAAAAGGGCGAAACCGTATAGAAAACACCATTCTTCACACCAACACTTTCAAAGCCCATAGTGCAAACCTATTAATCGGTCAATGAAGATTGCATTGTGTTTACCTTGCTCCTTTAGATCCAATAGTTAGCTCTTTGGTCAATATCCAATTGTGAGAGAGAGACTGTGTCACACAAGGGAAAGGACGCATTCCGATTGATGTAAACAAGGCAAGGAGGGAGAGGTCATCCTTTGGACTAGTCAGAGAAGAGGAAGGTAGAAGAAAGTAGAGTGGATGTGGTGCTAGAAGGGTTGTGAAAGATAGATGGTAGGGAAAAGGCAAAAACAAGTGGCAGAGTTTTGAAAGAAACATGTGAGAGTAAGTGGAAGAAAGGGTAAGGGATAAGTTTGCTAAATGATAAGGAAATCAAAGGAATAGGAAAGGGGGAAGGGGACATGAGGTGGTATAATATTTAGTAACAACAAGGAAACTAGCTAGAAAGTAAAGCACGAATGGGTAAAAAAGTAAGTCCATGAGATGTAAAGATATATAGGTCAATGAGAAAAGAGTAAGGAGCAAGGAAGGAAAGACTTGGTTGGGAGACAAAAGTAAATCCACTTGAGATCTGATTTCAATAGGGTTATGGTTTCATCATCCAATATCAACAAGGCAAAGATAGGTGGAGCTTATCTCTAAAGCACCTAGGAGGTGATGTTTGTACTATTTTGAGAAGTCGTACCTTCCCAATTGCTTGATTGAGGCATTTGCCACAAGATAGGGGATCTTGTTTCAATTATAGGCTTCATGGAAAGTTGAACTTCACCAAAATGTTTTCGTAGGGATTTGATTTTCTTAATTACATGACCAAATTCCATGGTGGGGGATTGCAATGTTATTGAAGCATGTGTTGGTCTATGTAGCCTAGAGTCATCTTCAATCTATCAACCTTCTACGCCCCTATATGTTTGCAAATGTGTAACCCCGTAAATGTTAACAGAACCATAGCTTCAACACAATTGTTGGTGTGTATCTCAATGGATTAGTTGTATGCCACAATCAAGTTTTCCTGATGGTTAGATATGATCCCTCTCAAGCATTTATGGGGTTTCTGTTTGAAGCTCTATCAAAATTGAGTTTTGAGTGTTCCTTGGAAAGGAGCAGACCAGGCTACCTTCTAAATTACCGTAGTCTGATTCCATTGGTAATGACAATGTATCTTCCGTGGCTTTAAAGTCATCATGCCATTCATGAGAGAGGGCGAAAAAGGGCGGTTGTTCAATGATGTATAGATTGGGGCCATGTTTCCTATTTTGCTTGGGTGCCATACAGAAAACCCCAATGTAGCGCACAGCTCTCTTATGATTTTCATCTCGGTTTCATGATTCATCTTTAATCCAACAGATGAAGATATCCGTGACGCTAAGAGATACTAGGGTGCTGCTAATATATGTAAAGCGGGAAATTCCCAGATTTGTTTTACAAACTGCACTGTGCGAAAAACTGCTAGATATTTTTGACAGCTTGCTTGAAAATGAGGCATATATTTGGTCCAATCAAACCTCATTGTTGGAGATTATCTGCAGTGGCATACGAATACGGATTACAAGCCCTAAAAAAAACTTACATTTGCCCATAATTTGTAGTTTTAGATTTTCCAATTCCAATGTAAAGGAAGTATTCGGAACAAGAAGATCACAGTTGATTAAATTGGGATAATCGTAACAAGAAGATCACAGGATAATTCCTATGTAAAGGAAGTATTCAGAACATATCTCTTAACCATTCCATGTTAATGTCCTTAACATCAATAGAAGCCCACCAAAGAAAGTGTCTTTATTTTAATGTAGTTAACATCTATTAGAAATATACGTATGTTCAAGGTTGTCTACCTGCCATTTGCCTCAATAACCTGATGAAATCTAGTGAATCTTTGATGGTGAACCATGTCTTGGCAGCCAACATTCAATTTTGTGCTAAAAATCAATGAAAAACCTGATTAAATAGTAATTTTGCACGGTTATGATTTTCACGGTTGGTTGGGCGCGATTTTTATACGTTTTTTTTTGCGATTTAAACCCTTAAAAATCGTTGAAAATCACAGTTGATTAAATCAGGATAATTGTTTCAGCCGAAGATTTTTTTAAAATTGGGATTTTTGCGATTTTTTGAGGATTTATGCTTCTATGGTTATTGTCACACTGACTCAATAAAAGAAGGCTATCAATGTAAACATCAAGCATTACTGCAAAATTGCATCTCATACATTGAAGAATATATATATAAGATGCATTTTTCAACACTCACCACTGACAGCAAATTTCACCAGAAAAACAAACAATCCTGAGATGCATGAGCAAGCAAAAAGGCATGGCACAACCTCCTTTCATGGTTGAACATTAATAAAACTAAATTTGTGTCTACAAGCAATTGTGGTAAAACAAAAAAACAAATTCAATAAATACTGTGTTCAGACAATTCCTACTGTCTACATAGTGAATCTTTCTGCAATCCAAATCAATGCTGAAAATAATGCTGGCTTTCAGACATCAAATTGTAGTGACAAATTTGTTCAATCTAGTACGGATCAAGAAGAATGTTCAAAACACTGTTTTCAACCTTCCAAATAGTGGTATATGGACCTTACACTCAAAATCAATATCTGAAACTCTTCACAAACTTCAGATATAACTCTTGAATTTACTCCTTGAGATTCTAATCTAAA
>VDFB02000003.1:269576064-269920515 GCA_007258455.2 Sequoia sempervirens | reverse complement strand
ACCCTCTCCCACTCTCTCACTCCCTATCTCCCACTCTGCCACCCTATCTCCCATTCTCTTCCTCCCTCTCTCTCCCACTCTCTCCCATGTCCTCACACCCTAAACCCTCTCCCACACTCTCCAACTCTCTCCCACTCTCTTCCACTCTCTCCTGCCTACCTTCCACCCTAACTACCACTCTCCCACACTCTCTCCCACTCTCCCACACTCTCTCCCACTCTCTACCACCCTCTCCCACTCTCCCACGCTCTCTCACACTCTCCCACCCTCTCACTCTCCCACCCTCCCACACTCTCTCCCACTCCCTCTCTAGCCCTCTCTCCCATAAGCATAAATACATACATATAGGCATACATACATGACACACCAGCATACATATACATACAAAGATATGAAAAAATTGGCATTTAACTAAAGGAATAAATAATGTGAGCGTGTTATTTGTTGTTAGAAATGTTCCATGGAGAAGAAAAAGTGAAAACTAGTAAATAAACGTGAGCGTGTTATATTTTTCTTTGGGAATCCCGAGCCTTGGCTTTGCTATTTGCCTTGGAATACCAACCCAAAGGTTTGGAGGGCATTCCCAACCACCGAGATGCATTTTTTGAAAATTCTAGAATTTTTCACATAATCGAGTTCGTGCTCACCGTTAGGATTGCATTTGCTTTAATATCGACGAAATCGAACACATGGGTAATGTTAAGTTCTCTCTTAGCTTTCCAATGATATAATTTTTTTCACTTTCTGATAATGTGAGGGCTTTCATCCATGATTTATTTTGTTTGTATGTCTTTTTTTTGCAAAAAGCAGTGTTTGATTTTTTTTCGTTACAAATTAATCATTCATCGAAATTTCAAATAAATTACATTTTTAGAAACTAGAATCCATTCTACATATTTTAAAAAATAAAAATTTAAAAAAATCAATTACTTTCCAAAATTTGTATGGGGAGCACGGCCAAAATTCTGCTTTTTAGGAAGTGCCCACTTAGAAAATTAGTAAAAAATCAAATATTCATTAAAAAATTATCATAAAAATTGTGCACCAACTAGATACTATTAGCTAACTTCTGATTGTAGCGATTTTAAAAATACTAAAAAAAAGGTCACCGTGCTAAGGTCATACAAGAGTTGCTATGTTATGTTTTTCTGACAAAACAGCACCAATTGGTGTACATCCCTTTGTTGAACCCCTTAATCTCAACCATTTTCAAAATAAATTAGTATTTTAGAAAGTAGACTTAGAGCACTTCGATCCTTGTTTTTGTTCCATCTCAAAATTTTGAGTGCAACTATCCTCAATTTCATGTCCAAGGTCAACATTTCTTGATTTCAGAAAAAAAGTGGCCACTTAAGCCCCTTTTGGGAACCATCTTGGTGCACTTACCCCATGGAAGAGACCTAAATTTCTCAATGCCTTCCTTCATCCCCAAAAGGAAAACACAAGACAAATGAAAAGGTAAAATAGTTGCAATAGATAGAATAATGTAGATACATATAGAGGAATGCAAAAAGAGAGAGAGAGATACATCAAACAAAACAACACAAGGGGATCACATTACACACAAAGAACATGAAAAAGGAAAAAAATAAAAAGATTAGTAAGGCACATGCGAGTCAACCTATAGTAGGTCATCCACATCCCAATCTTGATCAGTGTATATGGAAGGTAGAAAACTAGCCAAGAGGAAAACATCAAATGCCAAAACTAGGACAAGGCTAACCAACCCCTTGCCCCCACTAAGTACAGGAAAAGGATGAGCTAAGATAGGTGATGAGAATTATTTCCTTGTGATAAAAATAATGATTTGAAATGAATGTATAACATGTAATAGTGAGGATACTATGACCCTACAACTATTACATGGGAAGGAGCAAAATGCATGCATTTTTAGTCAAGTTTGATTCTTAGAGGATGCAAACTTATTCAATACTTTCTTTAAAGGATGAAAATTGTTGATATGATGGCCAAAGAATCTATGATAAGAACAATATGGTTCATTTTTGTTATTTTGTCTTTTGGTCAAGTTTGCATGTTTAGGGGGTAATTCGATTAGTTTCCAATGTAAAAGAGTATAGAAGATTGTCTCAGTTTTAGATAGTTGTAATGAGTTATAAAGAGATTTGGGAGGTTCATACAACTATTGTAATTGTATCTTTTGATGATCATGTACTTTTGGTTTCTTCCTCCTCAGTTTGATTATTATGTTGTCATCACTTTCTTCTTCTAACTGCAAACCCTTTCCTTTTTTTTAAAAGGATGTGTTAGGAGTAGTAAAGTGGTTAGAATTTTTTTGTTCTTTTCTCTTATGCATGGGAGATGTATTGGAAGATGGTTGAGGAGGAAAAAAATTACATTGAATGATATCAACCAAGGAGCACATGAACTCTATCCCTTCTTTATGTTTAAGCATCATTCTTATATTCCCGATGAGAGGAATGACACTACTAGTAATAGGTTTTGTTCTCACAAAGTTTTGTAAAATATTTAATTCTTAATCTAGCCTCCTTATGTATGTTTCAAGTCCCTTCTCAACTTAACCCATAACATTTTGTAGCCAAAAGGCTAAACAAATGCACAACATTTTTGTTCACAACAAATGCATGAAGTAAGGCCAATAACTTAAATTACATAACACATAGAAAGAGAGAATAGGAATAGACATAGGATTCATGAAATAAAAAAAAAATCTCATTAGAAACTAGACAATATTGTTTTGTATCATTCACAGCTGAAGAAAAGAAATCTTCTCATTGCTAATATGCATATTCCACTACCAAGAAAAGCAAAAAATCTCCCAATAAAGGAGAAGAAAAGCCAAAAAAATTAATAGTGTAGACAAACAATCAAACAAAGCCAAAAAAAAGGAAGTAACAAATTGATAGAGGGAGCCAGATGTCAATTGTTACACATCTGCCAATCAGGGATAGAATCAGCGGTTACACCATCTTCTCAGCCTTTAAAAAGGTCTAAACCTCGTGGTTTAGAGAAAACATCTTGCATTACCACTAGTACAAAAAAAGAACAATATGTGACTAAAAAAACTACTAAAAACTACTTATAAATGACCAAACTTGGTCATGTGACCATTTGTAGTTTATTGTCAGTCATATATAACATGACCAAATTGATGACTAAACCATTTTTAGTCATTTATTGGTTGTTTTGATTGATTGATTTGGTAGTATAATTAGTCATTCATTTAATCATTCATTGTTGCAATCTGGTCAGTTATTTAGTCATTTTTTTCCACTAATATATTTAGTCGTTGATTTATTCATTGATTGTTGTAATTTGGTAACTTATTTAGTCATTTTTTATTCACTAATATATTTAATTGGTCACTTATTTAATTTTTGATTTATTCATTGATTGATGTAATCTAGCCACTTATTTAGTTGATTTTTTTATTCACTGATATATTTAGTCATTGATTTTTGTTAACTGGTCACTTATTTAGTCATTTTTTATTCATTGTTCACTGATTTCTATAAATTGGTAGTATATTTAGTCAATTTAATTATTAATTGATGTCAATTAGTAGTATAGTTAGTCATTTTAATTGACTGATATTTGAGGTTTTAAGCATAAAACATAGAAATACACATGAATCATCAATTGCACACAATAAGACAACCATTGAGAAGGAAAAATCGATGAACTTTATTAAGAAAAGAAAGGTGTTATAATTACAAATTATAAATAGAGTATTACAATTATTATTTTTAGTCACAAGACTAAAAATCTGAGTTACAATATTGCATAGAAATGATTGCAAGAAAGAAACTTCTCCAAAAAAACTTTTGCAATGATGGAAACACATGCTTGAAGCCCTTCAATATGAAAACATACCCCTTTCATCTCTTAAAACTTCTACAACATGGGAAATCTTCCTGGAGCAAGTTGTAACATGTAGAATCCAAGGAGAGTGTTGATCGTGTCCCATATATGAAGTTATCTCCTTCAATGCAGTCAACAATAACCCAACAAGATTTTTTTCTCCTTTATATGCAATGTGCCATCTAATATGAGCAATAATGTGCTACCTTTTTCACCATGAATGAAGTTGTGCCTCAATACAACCAAAAAAGTTACTATTAGTCTCAATTCAGAAAGAATAAAAGTGCATTATATAGTGCAAGTTTATAAAAGTTCAAACATAGTAGAAAGATAAATCAATTAAAAAATTGTAACCTTGTCAACAAATTCCTTAAACAGAGTGTTCAACATAGGCCTGAAACATGCATATTGAACCCTTGATTTCAAAACCTTGTTCAAATTTTAAGAAATGTGATATGCTCAGATTATAGAATGAAGTTGACATTATAGAATGAAGGATATCAACACTAACCAGACTAGAACAACATTATCAACATAAATTTCCTCGAAACCAAGCCCAAGAATGTCTTTAGACTTAATTTGACAACAAAAATGTCAACCCTAGTTCATGTGTTGTCTGAGTAAATACTTGCACCATGGAAGAATCCATTTATACATAAATTCCAAATTAAGTTGATGAGAAAAGATCTTTGATATCTAATTGGGAAGCCTTACCATCCAAAAATTACTAACCTAATGTTTTACAACAAGTTTCCCAACTACGACATCATATTTACTTACGAAACCAGATATTGATCCACTACCATATTGAATCTCACAGGATTCTCCTTCACAAACAAAAAATGATATATATTAATTTTTTACCAACTTGCTTAATATCCCCATGTAAGTAGACTAAACTAAGTGAGGTTGAGGGTTTGAATTATAGTACCATATTCTTGGTATGTGCTTGAATTTGATGACTTGTATTTTGAATGAAAATAGCAAGCTAGATGCACTGTAAAATAATTGTTAATCATTGTTACAAACATAACCACAAAATCCCCTTTAATTATTATAATCCCTCTATATATTTCAGTTAATTTCTAAGAGAGCAAATTTAACTATCCAAACAACCATCAATCTATTTACTATGTGGGATTAAATGGTGACTCCACAACACCCCCAAGAAAATTTGTGACCAAAACCACTTCCACAAGAGAGAGAATGGAAATAAAGCTTGCTTCACAATGCAATATTGATTAATGGTTGAATATTGATGATGCAAATGTACAAGAGATTCCTTGCTTATAAAGGTAAGGTAGAGATGTAGTAATGAACATGATGTTGAAAAATTTCATAATCCTATGACATGAGACAACTAACAACCTAATCACCTAGGAAATGATGCATTACTTAGCTAGATAAGATAAGTTCTAGATAAGCCAACTAAGACTTCTATAAAGAATATTTTTCCTAAGTAAACTTAATCATGTGAATATGTCCCCTAATTTACCTAGTGAGTGAATTATCTAGGTACAAGACATGTATTCACACCAACACCCCCCCTTAAGTAAAACTTAGGGAGAATATTATTATGCACACTGTGCAAAGAATATGACTATGGGTCTCGGCTACTAGGCCATGTTAAGTACCCATTTACAATGCAAATGTGAACAATCAATCTCTCACAATTAGAGAAAAGGAGAAAACCCAGTGGGACAAAACTCCTCTCCAAAAGAGAGAAAAAAAAAAAAAAACATGATGTATGGAGGACTCAATGATACCCCTCAAGGACTACATCCATAATGTATATACAATCAAATACCCCCCAATAAGAGGGAAGTAGAGAGATAAGATATCCCCCCCATAATGTGTGATCTCCTGCAAGTATGGTTAATGTTCGAAGATAAAACATAATCCAATGCCTACAAACAATGTTTCTCCCCATGGGAAGAAGATACACCAAGTACAAATGCAGGAAGGCTTCCCATTTAGGATAGGAAGTAGGAAGTGGAATCCATATGTGTGAAGATTGTGTCTTTGAAATTTTCTCATGTGTTGCCAAGTTCTTGGATGATGAAGATGATGCCACAATACAATTAGGTACATGCCCAATCACAACAAACTGTGACAAACTAGGAACAAGTGGAAACTAATCTTGAACAACCTCCAAAGAAAAACATGAAGTGTCAATGGGTAATCCATGACTATCATCAAATAGGAGAGATAGACCCTCAAATTGGTCCTCCAAATCTAAAATGTGAGACTCCACAAACAAAGAAGTAATGTTTTTCAAATAGGAATCCCAATTAGGATGACTCTCAGATACCTGTTGCAATGAATCACTGGAAGTACTCAATGACTCATAAACAAAAGATGAAGAATCAAGAACCTCCAAAGAATTTGCAATCTCCTCCAAAGGATCACAAGCATGGGTTATCAACTCTGAAGAATGAAGAAGCACATTGGATTTGGAAAGAGGATCTTCAAGAGATGGAGAAGAATCATGGTCTCCATACACCTCTCTAATGTGAGTCCAAAGAGCATGAGGACATTCAAAGTGAATAAGAGTCTCCAAAATGTCATCATTTACATTTTCAAAAATAACTCTAAAGACACCAGCCCTAAAGCATTTTCAAATGATCAGTTGTGCTAGGAAAATGAACTTTATTAAACAAATAGGACAATAGATTCCTTTCACCAAGATGAGTGAGTATTAAATTACTCCATTGCCTATAGTTCCCTTTCTCCAAATTAATTAAGAAACCCATTTATAAAGATATGAGCTCCGAAATCCAAAAATCGAGATCTATCTTCAACCTAGAAAATATGGCACAAAACTACAAAATATATGTACCACTAAAAAGTTGACACTTCCATCTTTTCGATGATATCTCGTTTCTGAAAAAATGGCCTTCGTTTGCAAAAGTTATGATAAAATGAAAAAAAAGCCTATAAAAGGCACTTGGAGCAAAACATGGTCAAACATGTGACCATAACACATACTGGGGAAAAAATAAAAAGATTGATATCACCACTTTAACAATCCACTATGACCAAAACATTGTGGTCAGCTAATATGGTCAGCATACAAAGATTCTTTTAATACTACAACCTGTGAAAGCCTCGAGCACATCAGCTTAAAAAGATGAAATCACAGTTTTAATATTTAAAGACCAAAAAATAAGGCCTTCGTACCAAATACTTACTGATGACTTGATGTGTACTTGCGACCAGTGATGTGGATGGCCTGTGCAATGTACAGGCGGATGTGACCAATGTATATCTAGTCAAGCAATCAATCACTCAAAACCAAAAACCAGTGACAAAGGCCCCACAAATTCTATAGTGGCCGATGATTTGGGTGAGTGACCAATGTGCAATACAGAGTACCCAATGCAAGCGGTGTTGTTGATGGGAGTGACCGATGTAGGGTAATGTACGTCGATCGAAGATTTGAACACCAATATGTGGATGTGAGGATTGGATGGTATGCCAACAATGAGAGGATAGACCATAGACTTACATGATCTATAGATTACGCTAGAGAAGGCTAAATAGTCAACATCGGCGGGTGGGAAAAGCAAGATTAGCCGATGGGAATAAGCACAATGTTCGGCCAAACAACAAATGGGCTGACTAGATTACAACATGACCTACCAACAAAATTAATGCCTCTACCACAAGCTTGTAACAGTCCGCATAATTTTAATAAAGTCCCCAATGAAATATATTTCCATACAATATTTGCACTGATTTACAATAAATTTTTTCCCCAAAATTAATAAAATACCTGCAGAAAATATTTTCAGAATTATTTTTTTGTGAAAATATGACAATCGTACTGCTTGGGAGGTTGTTCCAGCAAAAAAAAATTCCTCAAAAACAACTTTACCCAAAATGGATGAATTTACAGTCAAAATTCATCTGTGGAGCCTTCTAATCTTAACCATGAGGTCCTTGCAACCCCAATCTGCACCTAGCAAAAATCTTCAAGCCAACACAATACTCTCAGATCTGAAAAGGAATCTGCAACACCTAGAGAGCTCTGATACCATGTGGGAGTAAATGGTGACTCCCCAACACCCCCAAGAATAGTTGCAACCAAAACCACTTCCACAAGAGAGAGAATGGCAAGAAATCTTGCTTCACAATGCAAGATTAATGGTTGAATATTGATGATGCAAATATACAAGAGATGCCTTGCTTATAAGGGCAATGTAGAGATGTAGTAATGAACATGATGTTGACAAATGTCATAATCCTATGACATGAGACAACTAACAACCTAATCACCTAGGAAATGATGCATTACTTAGCTAGATAAGATAAGTTCTAGATAAGCCAACTAAGACTTCTAGAAAGAATATTTTTCCTAAGTAAACTTAATCATGTGAATATGTCCCCTAATTTATCTAGTGAGTGAATTATCTAAGTACAAGACATTCACACCAACATACTAAATATAATTTCCCAGAATTGAAAATTTGAATGTAATGAAACTAACCATAATTACCAAAGATTTGACACCAAAATGTAGTACAAAATGAATTGTTTGAAAGAATTCCTCAAAGAGATGTCATTTCATGGAATGAAATCATATGATTACAGAATGTGCACAAAATGGATTTTGAAAGGAAGCTCTCAAAATATTTGAATTAATGAAGCACTCTAGAACACTAACATTGTAAGCTTCTCTTGTGTTTTAGATGCATGAATATGCAGGTTTAGTGGATGAGGGCTTCACATAATTCACACATTAGTAACCCTTATTGCATTACATATATAGTTGATCATTAGGCATGCATGGTTGACCTTCATGCCCATGCTAGCTATCTTGAGGACACCCTAAACATTTTTACTGAGATTCTAGTTAAACCTTTGGTTCTTGTGGATCATATATGAATAAAGGTTGAGTATTCAAGAAACACTTCATTTTTTAGTTGGATCCTAAAAATGATACAACTTATGTTCTTCTCTAAATCATTTGTGCAGAAGCAGGTAGGTGTGGTGAGGTTCAAATCATAAGGAGATTGATGAAAGATAGAGGAATTAAAAAGATAGCTGCATGTAGTTGGATTGAAGGGCATAAAATGGTACATGCTTTTTTTTGTAGGAGACAAATCACATCCACAAACATGGGAGATCTATGAAAAATTGGAGAAATTGGCTTGGAAAATGAAGGAAGTAGGGTATTTCCAAATTTAAGACTTTTTACTCAATGCTATGGAATAGAAGAAAAAAGAATCATTTATCTACCACCATACTGAAAATTTAGCAATTGCATTTGGTTTATTAAACATGAATTCTAGTACAACTATTAGAGTTGTTAAGAACCTTCAAGTATGTTCTGATTTTCACACTACATCTAAATTCATCTCCAAGATTGTTGCAAGGGAAATTATTCTGAGAAATTTGAACCATTTCCATCATTTTAAATAGGGACAATGTTCTTGTGGAGAATATTGTTGATGCTAAATGAAACAATATGAAAAATAGGCTTACACTATAATAGTCTGCACTACATCAGATATCTAGTTATAATGAAGGGACATCCATCAAAGCATAACAATAGGGATTTTTTTGGTCATATGTTGTTGTTACAAGTGCCCTACTAGACATACATGAAAATGTGGAAGCAATATATACAAGGAAAGCAAATTGTTTCAAAAAAACGCCTCAAAGAAATGTGATATTTCTTTTAATAGTTTAACCATGATACCACACTGTTTTGACATGATCCTTATGGTGATGTAGGATGTTATCACTACATTGCACTATTATTGCTTGGCCTTTGTGATAATACAAGATGTTACTGCTACACTATACCATTATTGCTCAGCCTTCGTGGTAATGAGGGATGTTACTGCTACACCACACTATTATTGCTCGAACTTTGTGGTAATGTGGGATGTTACTGCTACACCATATTGTCTTATTGGCTCTTGTGGAGATGTGGGAGAAGTATTTGAGTTACCACCATACTGCACATTTATTTTTCAGCCTTCGCAGTAATGTGAGATGCTACTACTACACCATACCAATGTCTTCTTGGCTCTTGTAGTATGGCGGTACTATGAATCTTGTCATGACCATCTACTACCTTGACACAACAGTCTTATGAAACTTGTCAATATGTATGGGTACCCTTTAAATTACATTCATTTCTATAAGGAAACTATCCTATAGGGATGACAATCCCAAGAAACATGGCAATGGTTACACCAATAAATAGTTAACTAGAAAACATGAATTTCAATACATAATTGAGAATATACGAAGAGTTAAGTCAATGAGTGAACATCCTTGGAGAATTTTCATTAGAAGTATGACAATCTAATAGTTCATAGTAGAAAATCATATACCCTCAAAGACCTAATATTCATAATAGACCTAGTGATAGCTTTTAGAATCATAAGAATAAATTCATAAGAGAATAGATGCAGGAGCATGAAAAGACAATGAGATGGAAGGGTAGTTGGTAGAGTTGAAGAATCAGACCTGTAGTGAGAAGGTAGGGAGAACAAAGTAATTTACAATCAAGAGCATCATGGAAGTTTCTTAGGTGACTATATTAGGGCAAGGAGAGAACTTAGTGACAACATTATCATCAAAACAATAAGGATACTCAAAACCCTACCAAAACCTAGGGCCTTTTTCATCACCTTGTACAGATGTCAAACATGCATGAAAATATTTCACAGAGACTAATATCATCTCTATTGTTGATGATCACAAAAAGTAACAAAAGTAACAAAAATTTAAAATTATAAAGTGATGAAAATAAGTACATGGAAAGTACATTATGCTGATTTTTTTTTAAAAAAAAATTAACCATTAACTATCCAATATAATCTAACAAAACACAAGTATATAATGCAATATTATGATTAACAAAATGATAATTTTAATGGTTATCTCACTGTAGAAAAAAAAAATTGTGCAAGTGAAAAATAACACCCTTAGATTATTCTAAAAAATAACATTTTCATTTACATCATTTTCAAGAAACAATTTTTTAGATTCATCTAGCTATACAAAAATCAAATCAAATCTACAACGATCTCAAAGATTTAAAGGTTTAAAAATATAATATTTTTAGATATATGCTTTGGTGTATCCTACAAACTTCATCATAGAAGGATGGGTCATCACCTCATTTATACCTAGATGTGGAACTACCTTTGTTGTTTCCATAGAATCCAAAATAGGCCTAACAAATGCTAGAAGAAATAACCCTGTAAACATTTTTAGTACCTGATTCTATTATACATTAAAGATTTATAATATGAAGTTTAGCTATTCAAATAGCTTAATAATTTTAAGTTATAAAATTGATAAATAGGCTTTAGCAATTCAAAAAATTCCACATCTAAAATTTTAAATGTCTTTATTGTATCTATTTACCATTGTTAGAGAGTTGCAAACTATGAATTGTCCTTTGTCCTACAGGACTGAGAAAGGAATAACACTATCAAAGAGTGATTGAATCATAACAAACAGACCAAAAAAATTAAAAGTTACTGTCAAATGGTGACAAAGATCTATCCTCTAAGTCATTTGCACATGGTGATTGAGAACACGATGAGTAAGAAGTAAAAGAGCACTAGATCATAGCACTACAAAATGGTCATGAGTTATGAAATGAACTTCATTATTCTTTTGATCACAAAGGAGATCAAGATAATAACCAATATACTGATGTGCACAAATAATGTTCATGGATTGCAAACTTCCTTACAAATCAATTACCACAATAGATTTTGAGGTGAATTGCACTTGCTATTTTATGTTGATATGGATATATTCTAACCTGTAGTTAATTGTTGTAGCATAACAGATAGGATAAATAGTTTTGCACATACCATTGTTTCAAATTCTAAATTGCTATACCTTATTCTAGGAGAAAATCACATGGGTATTCTATACATAAGACACCATTGTTTCAAATTCAAAATTGTTTCCTCTTTCACAATTGTTTGCTTCATTTACTTGATCTAAGATAGCCTATTGTATAGAAGATTCTCTCAAAATCATAGTAAAATCCTTTATTACAAGATGATTGTTTAGAATATTTCCCATCATAACAATGAACAAAAGCATTAGTCATTAACATGAACTTTGCAAGAGTTTCATCAAATTCTACTTTTCCATTCTGAATTTTATTCCCAATTTCATCTATGAAGAACTTCCTCAGCCTATAGATCCTATTGTTAACCATAACATTACCAGGTGTCGAGGATAGCTTCAAGTTTTTACCCAAGAAACAATTGAAAAAATTGGGCCTTACCAGATCAAAATCTGGTAAGGCCAAATTTTGTCAATTGTTGCTTGGGTAAAAAATCAAATCTATCCTCGACACGTGGTAAAGTTATGGCTAACAATAGGATCTATAGGCCGCGGAAGTTCTTCATGAATGAAATTGGGAAATAAAATTCAGAATGGAAAAGAGAGTGGAAAAGTAGAACTTTATGAAACTCTTGCAAAGTTCAGGTTAATGACTGATGCTTTTATTCATTCTTATGATGGGAAAGATTCTAAATAGTCATCCTAGAATAAAGGATTTTACTATGATTTTGATAGCATCTTCTATACAGCAAGCTATCTTAGATCAAATAAATGAAGCGAATAATTGTGAAAGAGCCAACAATTTTGAATTTGAAACAATTGTGTCTTATGTATAGACTCCCCTTATGATTTTCTCCTAGAATAAGGTATAGAAATTTAGAATTTGAAAAAATGATATATGAAAAACTATTTATCCTATCTTTTATGCTACAAAAATTAACTACAGGATAGAACATATCCATATCAGCATAAAATACGAAGTGTAATTCACCTCAAACTCTATTGTATCTGAGTATGATAGTACATGAGCTTCTAGTGTTTCTAGATGAAACCTATAGGTAAAAAGTGTAGTCTACATTTGTAGGAACCATCTTCGAAGATCTTCCATAAAATGAGGGTTGAAAAAACTAGAAGAAAAGCAATACCATAATTCTAAAGTAACAATTTGTATCGAGCCAAATGTTAGAAAGTATAATTAAAAAGACAAGTCCTTACAGTTGGACCTCAAATTGGACCAAGCAGATTTATGATTTTATCTTTAGAATGTAGGAACTTTATTTGTTAGAGCTTCACAACCTCAAATTGGATCTAAAATTGGTCTGATTAAATTTATGATTTTATCTTTAAATGTAGGATACTTTCTCTATCAGAGCTTCACTACCTCAAATTGGATTTGAAATTGGTCTAGTAGATTTATAATTTTATCTTTAGAATGTAAAAAATTTCTCTATTGGATATTAAAGATCTCAGGTCAGATGTCTAATTGGACCATTAGATTTTTTATTTTATCTTTAGAATAAAGGAACTTCCTCTGTAAGATATTTGGAAATTCCTACACTCAAGTTTTGCTTCCCAACGAAAACACTCAGAAGTGTTTCAGACCAGCTGAAAGTACTCTCCAACCTAGTTATGACAGCAATAGCAATCCATTTTTTCCTAAACCATCCATACCTAAACATAGCATCACAATATATTCTTCCTGCACATAAAAATTCCACATATTAACCCCTTCTAAATAAAACTCAAAATCATCATAAAACCATAATTAATAAATCATTTCACCTTCAGAAATAATCTAATGTCATTTAATATAAAAAAAACCTGTATAAATCACAAAAAATCCATGAAGCCATCCATCCTAAGATAAAATAAGCAATTCAAGGATTTGAGCAATATAAGTAGAAAGGGTTATGTTGTAATGATAATGGAATCACCATATGAGCACAATCGAGGAAAAAATTCTTGTGACTATAATTATGTGATCCATAACTCTATTGGTCATGTGGTACAATTGTGCTATAACAAATACATGATGCATTCATGTGTGACCCAATTTTAATGTGGCTATGTTGTGATAGAAATGGAGGCACTCATATGAGCACAATTCATGTACAAATGGTGCAGGAGCACCAAATTGAAAATTTTGGTTCTCAGTGTGTAATGGAGTCTAGTTTGTGTGTAAGGTGTTCTTGTCATGTTGTAATAAGTTCATGAGACCAAAGACATTTATGTAATCAATAGTTCTAGTTGTGTTTGTTGTTGAGTTTGGTCTAAACTTAGTAGGTGATTAAGGTTGTTTAATGTTTTTGTGCCAAATTTGAATGGAAGTTGGAAGTTCAACGGTCACAACCCCTATTTTCAGTTGTGAACCATTGGTATCCTTTGTAAAACATCATAAAAGGCCTCCAAAACTCTCAAGGAAAGTTGGCGTGTTGAAATTTTGGAGAAATAATACATTATACTCTGCTTTTGGTGTTGTTTCCTAAAAATTGTTGTGTTTCTTCATTCTGTACGAATCCATACTATCTATAATCAATGTAAAACCTCTAAAATTTGGTAGAGCCTCAAATTAGCTTTCATTTGATTCCTATTTGAGGGGATCTCATTAGGTTTTTCGGGAGAATAGCTCAATTCTCTGAAAGTACTCTATTAATTAGGGCTTTTAGGGTTTTGGTAGAATAATGAAGTTTTAAGGCCATTCCACCACGGTGTAACTTAATAAATGGGTGGAATGGGATTGTGAGGATGTATGGATGTGTTTTATTTGTTTTTTTGGTAGGGTGGTGTGGAAATCAAACCTATAACACGTGCTTGAAGGTTGGTAAGTTGATTGTCAATGGTGAAATTGTTGGTTTTTGGTTAGGACAGTGAAATTGTGGATTGTCCGGTGGAAACTAACATGGAATATGTTAGTTTTGTGATTGGTTCTTAGTTTCTATGAAGGTTTTGAGGATAGGGGAGCAATATTTGATAGACCTCCTTTGGAAAAGAGGCCCAATTAGGCCATTGTGAAACATTGAAGGGTTGATTGTATTGAGACATTCTGAAACAACCATACTAGAGGATTGGATATGTTGAGAAACAACCAAAAGGGTTCCTAAATTCATGTACAAGAAGTGGTGAAGTGGTATGAGGTTGGAGATATAGTTGAATAAGTGTGTCTCCAAGGCTACAAGCAAATAGGTGGCTCAAAGAAGGAATTCACCCTTGAAGTTGTTTAATACCTTCCAAACCAGTTGGGAATTGTTTGTTGGAATCCAATACCACCATATCTTGCATTAGGTGGTATCAGAGCTTAGGTTATGATTGGGAGAGCTATGTGTGGAATCAATTTGTAGGAGTGTGTAGGAGAAAGAGGGAAATATGCCTCTTAAGGAAAATATAGCACTCTCAATAGAAGTGATGACCGTAAAGGAGAATCAAGATGGAATGTTGGCTAGGATAGTAGCCTTATAAGAAAACCAAAGAAGGAAGAGGGTCCTTGATGAGGAAAGTGACCAAGAAGAGGAAGAGAATGAAGGGGAGAGTGAAGCCCCTCGAGGTGGAGCCCAATAAGAAGAGTTGGGTCCAGATGAGAGAAATTCTATAAAGGTACTTTAGGCTGCTAGAGGAGACAACATGGATATCAAGTTGGATTTGCCAACCTATGGTGGAAAAATGAATAGTGAGGAGGTACTTTACTAGATAGATTCCCTTGATAACTACTTTGATTACAAGGAGACCACTAAAAATAAGAAAGTGAAATTGGCCAAGACAAAGCTAAAAGGGCCAACATTGACTTGGTGGAACTCCCTTCAAGTAGAGAGGGTAAAGAAGGGAAATCCCAAGATCAATTCTTGGGATAGAATGATATCAAAGGTGAAAGCCCAATTCTTACTGGGTGACTATGAGGTTCAAACCTTTAGGAGATTGCAAAATTTGAAACATAGAGAGATGGATGTGATGGTATACATAGAATAATTCCATAAACTAAGCATGAGAGTAGGGCACCATGAAAGTGAAGTGGAGAAAATTGCAAGGTACATCAATGGTTTGAGGGTTAGTATACAGGATGAGTTGAGCTTATCTACTCCTAGAAATGTTGAGGAGTGTTTCCAACTGGCTACAAGGGCTGAGGAGAAGATAAAAAAGAAGCAAGAGAAGCATCAAAGAGGTAGATGAAAGAATAATAGAGGAAGAGGTAATTTTGGAGGGGGGAAGTTCATAATTTCTAAAGCAACAAGGAGAATATAGTGGACAATAAGAGCAAGCTAATGAACCAAGAGGAGGATTTAGGGGAAGGAGATCAAACACAAGAGGAAGATTTGGAAACCAAGGTAGGGGATCCAATACCTTTGCTAGGAGATACTACCAATGTGGCCAATTTGGTCACCCTACTTGGATATGTCTTGATAAACAAAGCACAAGTTCACATGGGGGTGAGAGAAGGACACAAATTGTCCAAGAAGAAGATGGAGAGAGTGTAAATTCACCTTCATTGCATGCAGGTCCAAAAGTGGGAGAGAGTTTTCTCATGAGGAGGACACTAATCAAGATCCCAACTACCAAGGAACCATCACAAAGGAAGGGTTTATTCAGAACTACATGTAAGGTACAAGGCAAGGTATGCAAAGTGGTAGTGGAATATGGTTCTACTAATAATCTTGTTTCATTAGAAATGGTAGAAAAGCTAAAACTTAAGAGGATCCCTCATTCTACACCATATAAGATCTCTTGGCTTAATAAAGTTCAACAAGTGCTTGTAAGTGAACAATCATGGGTGGAGTTTAACATTGGACCATATAAGGATAAGGTGCTATGTGACATCATCCCAATGGATGTATGCCACCTCCTCTTTGGCAGGCCTTGGAAATTTGACAGAAAGGCCCAACATGATGGTGAAAAGAACATCTATGTCATTGATAAGGATGGGGTATCATATACCCTCACACCTATGAAAGAAGATGAAAGTGCAGACCTTGAAGGGCCTAGTGTCATGATTATGAAAGAGAAGGAGTTTTTGACGAGTCTTGAAGAGGGAGAAGGTGGATATGCTATTGTGGGAAAGCTAATTTTTTATGCAGCAACAAATGATAGTGAAAAGGTCCCTAATGAAGTGCAAACCCTGCTTGATAGGTATGAGAACATTGTTGTGGATGAGTTACCAATCACTTTTCCACAAATTCATGATGTTAGTCACCATATAGACTTAATCCCTGGTGCAAGTATTCCAAATAAGACTGCTTATAGAATGACACCTCAACAAAATGTGGAGATAAAAAATTAGGTGCAAGAGTTGTTTGATAAAGGTTTGGGGAGGAAAAGTCTAAGTCCATTTGTTGTGCCAACTATTTTGGCACCCAAAAAGGATGGAGAGTGGAGGATTTGTATGGATTCAAGGGCCATAAAAAAAATAACTATCAAGTATACATTTCTCATACCTAGGATGGAAGATCTTAAGGACAATTTAGCAGGGGCAAGGTACTTTTCCAAGATAGATTTAAAAAGTGGATATCACTAGATAAGAATCAGAGAGGGTGATGAGTGGAAGCCAACTTTTAAAACCAATGATGGCCTCTATGAATGGTTGGTGATGCCCTTTGGGCTAACTAATGTTTTGAGTACATTCATGAGACTCATGAATGAGGTGTTGAAGGACTTCATCAATAAGTTTGTAGTAGTATACCTAGATGATATATTGGTATTTAGTAAAACAAAGGAAGACCACTTGGAGCACTTGGATAGGGTTTTGGGGAAGTTACATGAAGAAAAATTGATGATTAACCTCAAGAAATGTGAATGGATGAAACAAGAGCTGATATATTTGGGCTTTGTGATCTTAGGAGGTGAGTTGAAGATGGTTCCTAAGAAGGTTGAGGCCATTCTTAGTTGGCCAACACCTCAGACAATTGGAGAAGTTAGGAGCTTCCATGGGCTAGCAAGCTTCTATAGGAAGTTTGTAAATAATTTCAGTCACATTGTTGCACCAATGATATAAAACATCAAGGGAGAGAGGAAAGGCAGATTCCAATGGACCAAGGAGGCTGATCAAAGTTTTGAATATCTTAAGAAAAAGGTAGCTCAACAACCAATCCTTACTCTTCCTAATTTTGATAAAGTCTTTACTATTGAATGTGATGCTAGTGGTTTTTCCATAGGGGTAGTACTTAGTCAAGATGGGAAACCAATTGAATTCTTTAGTGAAAAGTTGAATGAGGCTAAAAAAAGATACTCATCTTATGATTTAGAATTATATGCTATCGTGCAAGCTCTCAAGAAATGGAGGCACTACTTCTTGCCTAAATAATTTGTGGTGTTTACTAAAAATCATGCCTTGAGTTTTCTGAATAGACAGGAGAAATTGAACCATAGACATATGAAGTGGGTTGAGTACTTGCAATATTACACCTTTACTATAAAGCATAAGAAGGGACAAGCCAATAAAGTGGTTGATGCTTTGAGTAGGAGGGTAGTATTAGTGCAAGAGGTACAACTTCAAAGTGTTGGTATAGACTCACTCAAAGGTATGTACAAGTATGATGAAGATTTTCATGATGCTTTCACCGTTTGTGAACAGTCACAAGGGTCTTTTCATAGTGAATATGTAGACTATGTTACAAGATGGGTTACTCTTTAAGGGGGCTCAACTATGCATTCCAAGGTGCTTAATGAGGGAAAATTTGGTTAGGGAGAAGCATAGTGAGAGCCTAGGAGGGAATTTTGGTTGTGATAAGACTTTGGATCAAGTTAAAAGATTATACTATTGGCCTAAGATGCACTTGGATGTCAACAAATTTGTGGAAGGTTGTGTCATCTGTCAAAGGGCTAAAGGAACAAGTTCAAATGTTGGTTTATACCAACCATTACCAACACCTACCAGACCATGGGAAGCTATAAGCATGGATTTTGTCCTAGAAGTGCCAAGGACATCAAAAGGGTATGATAGCATATATGTTGCAATAGACAGATTTAGTAAGATGGAACACTTCATTGCTTATAAAACCACCAATGATTCTTCTCACATTGCAAGTTTATTCTTCAAAGAAATTGTAAAAATTCATGGTTTTCCATTATCTATAGTGTCTAATAGAGATTTAAAATTTGGAGGAAATTGGGAACCAATTTGGCCTACAGTTCTGCCTACCACCCTCAGAAAGATGGGAAAAATGAGCTTGTCAATAGGTCTTTGGGGAACTTACTAAGGTGTCTAACTAAAAATCATAGGAAATCTTGAGATCTGATATTATCATAGGCAGAGTATGCCTACAATGACTTAGTTAACCAAACTATTGGAAAAATTCCCTTTGAGGTTGTATATGGGATGCACCCTAGAGGTGTCTATGAGTTAAGAGATCTAAGTGGAGTGAATATTAGGAGTTCTCAAGGAGATGATTTTTTTGTGGCCATGCATAATATACACAAGCATGTTAAGGAGACAATTGAAAGGAATGTGGATAAATACAAGAAGGCATATTTGAAGAGAAGGATGTATAGTTTAAGGTGGGTGATTTAGTGTTGGAACACCTAAGGAAACAGATATTTCCTAAGGGGAAGTACACCAAACTGATGATGAATAAAATAGAACCCGACAAAGTGGTCCACAAGTATGGAAACAATGCCTATGAAATTGAACTCCCACCAAGAGTTTCCATATCACCTATCTTTAATGTGACTGACCTATATCCCTATAAGGGATCTATTTTTGCAAGAGAAGAAGTAGGTGAACCTGTGAATGCTAATGAAGACTAGATCAAGGATCTTCCACCTGCTCAACCCATGTAGCTTGAGACTATCCTAGATTCAAGGGAGGTGAAGAGAACAAGGAGAAAGGTATACAAGGAACATTTGGTCAAGTGGCTTGGAATTCCTAAAGTAGAAGCAACCTGGATGTCTGAAGAAGACATTGCATAACATGGAAGGACTATTGTAGACCTCCTTTCATCTGGAGGATGAAATTTCTCCTCCTTGGTTGTATGGTGCAAGAGCACCAAATTGAAAATTTTAGTTCTCAGTGTCTAATGGAGTCTATTTTGTGTTTAGGGTGTTCTTTTCATGTATTAATAAGGTCATGAGGCAAAAAACATTGATTTAATCAACAATTCTAGTTGTGTGTGTTGTCGATTTTGGTCTCAACACAGTATGATTAAGGTTGTTTAATTTTTTTGTGCCAAATTTGAATGGAAATTGGAAGTTCAATAGTCATAACCCTTTATTTTAGTTGTGAACCATTGGTATCCTTTGTAAAACATCATAAAAGGCCACCAAAACTCTCGAGGTAGGTTGGCATGTTGAAATTTTGGAGAAATAATACATTCTACTATGCTTTTGGTGTTGTTTCCTAAAAATTGTTGTGTTTCTTCATTCTATATGAATCCATACTATTTGTAATCAATGTAAAACCTCTGAAATTTGGTGGAGCCTTGAATTAGATTTCATTTTATTCCTATTTGAGGGGATTTCATCAAGTTTTGTGGGAGAATATCTTAGTTTTCTAAAAGTACTATGTTAATTAGGGTTTTGGTAGAATAATGGAGTTTTAAGGCCATTCCACCATGGTGTAACTTAATAAATGGGTGGCATGGGCCTGCTAGGATGTAGGGATGTGTTTTATTTGTTTTTTTGGCAGGGTGGTGTGGAAATCAAACCTATAACATGTGCTTGAAGGTTGGAAAGTTGATTGCCAATGGTGAAATTGTTGGTTTTTCGTTAGGACAGTGGAATTGTGGATTGTCTAGTGGAAACTAATGTGGAATATGTTAGTTTTTTCACTGGTTCTTAGTGTCTATGAAATTTTTTAGGATATGGAGCAATATTTGATAGACCTCCTTTGGAAAGGAGGCCTAATTAGGCCATTGTGAAACATTGAAGGGTTGATTGTATTGAGACATTCTGAAACAACCATACCAAAGGATTGGATATGTTGAAAAATAGCTAAAAGGGTTCTTGAATTGGTGTACAAGAAGTGGTGAAATGGTCTAAGGTTGGAGATATAGTTGAATAAGTGTGTCTCTAAGGCTACAAGAAAATAGGTGGAAGTCGCCCTTGAAGTTGTTTGAGACCTTCCAAACCAGTTGGGAATTGTTTGTTGGACTCCAATACCACCCTATATTGCATCAAAAAAATATTTTTATCACAATTAGGTGTCAATCATCATTGGGTGCATTTAGGTTTACTCAAGTTTAACAAGTTATGATAGCATGATAGCATGATCCAAGAGCGATTACCTCTTCTTGCAATAAAGAGCCTATAACTCTAGTTGATATGTAGAGTGGTTGTGTTATATCAATTATGTAGTGCATTCAAGCACAACCCATATTTAATGGGATATTCTCAAGAGTGATCAAGATTTTCTAAATCTTATGAATGTTACTTAAAAGTGTATAGCTTAAACTACAAACCAAGTTTATTACTTACTTGAATGCAATCTTGGGTTACCACAAACTATAGTAATGTGATCTACTAATAACCATTATGGAAAGTATTAAACCAGGACCCATGCTATATAGGATGCATTTCCTTGATTAGGTTTACATACCTTAATGATCAAACACAAGCTTCCCACACACTCTAGGATACAATCCAAGATCATACCACAACCTTGTTAAGACAACTAATTTTTTGACCCAAGATTTAAGGTATTTTTTTAATACCAATAGAAGCATTGGTAAGAGCATGACTAGGGTACAAACCCTAGACCTCTATAGAAGCATAAATCATAACTCTAGCATATTAATGAGGTTGCAATACCAAAAATATTAAGACATTGTAGCCAATAAAAAAATCTTGCAATCTAAAGATCATAGCCAATAACAAGCACACTATGTAGCTCATTGGAATTTGTAAATGCAATCTATGGTAAGAAAATGATAGTCACTTGAGGTGTGATAGTCAAAAAGAGGCTAAGCAGTGACAAGGTAATAAAGCTCAAACCTTGCATAGTAAAGTAGAGATTTTAACAGTGAGTTTCCTTACCCCCTTGCTAACCTTAATGGTTTTCCAAATGATTTTGGTAGTGTTAGAAAATAAAAATGCAATCAGGGAACAATTTTCAAATGAAGTAATAGTGGTAATCATAGGTTCAATGTTTCTTCTTAGCCATTGTATAATAGAGGTAGTGGATTGCATGTTTGAGCAGTTTTTTGAGACTCGTCAAAGATGGGATAATAGTGAATAATACCTTGTGGATTGTGAAGTAGTGACAATAATATTGAAGGATCTTAAGACCCACAATACCATGAAACAATGAGTCCCATATAGTAAGTAAGTAGGTAGTTTATAGGGCATAGTGAGTGACCCAAGTTTGAGATTGTAGCTGAGGGTGCAATATCCAATCTTAAAGGTAGTTAGAAAAGTAGTAATGTGCAAGAAAATAAAATTGTACACAACAAATAATTCACAATGTTATCTTGCATAATGCCTTGAGTTTGAAGACACAAATCTCATTGTATCTTGATGAAAGTAGTGACATGAATGGTCAATCACTAGAAACCATGATTTTAGAACATGTTATTGTGCTTATGGAGGCAACATTTTAAGCAAGGTAGTGAGTGGTGGTTTGGAACAATAGTAGGTATGAAGGACTTGCTTTATATGCATACTATGCAGTCTAGCTTAAGACAATGTTCGTAGAAGATATTGAAGGTGGATTATGGAACTCAAGGGTTACCATGATAAGGATTAAAGAAAAGACTAAGATCTATTTAAAAGCCACTATCATGAAGATATTAAATATTTCACATGCAAAACCGTAGCAGATGGAGTAATGAATATAGTTCCAAAGAGGACAATGTGCTAGGGAAGATTTAGGAGATCTCCACATTATCTAATCATAGGAAAATACATCATTTTTTTTTTAATTAAAAGAAATCATTCTAAACCCTAAATAGGATACATTGATACTTCAAAAGCATTTGATTTATTTTTTTAAATTAAAAGAAATCATTCTAAACCCTATATAGGATACATTGATACTTCAAAAGCATCTAAAGGAATTTGAGATTATGAAAATATATGTCAATTAAATACCTAGATTACAAATAGTAGCACAAACAATGTAACCCTTGTTGAGTAGAGCAAGAATGAGATAAGCAACAATGAATCCTATGCCTCCTATCATGCACATCTCCTTATAGTTCTCTATCATTCTTTACTAAAACACTTCTCCATTTTGGTAGGCTATGCCTGGAAATAATGTTTCGACAAAGGTTTTAGAGTATGTTTGTTAAAATGAAAACTCCATTCTAGAGGGCTACACCTAAAAATAAGATTTTGACGAAAGTTTTTGAGTATGTTTATTAAAGTTTTAGAGTATTTTGGTGGGCTATATTCTTGATTCCTTAAATGATTTATTCAAATAGAATGTGACTAAATAAATGACTAACTATTTAGTTATTTTTATTTGTGTGACTAAATAATTTTTAGTCAATGACCAAATTAGTCCAAATTAGTCATTATTTACTCATTTATAGTTGAGTTGCAAAAAAATTAGTAGAATTTAGTCATTTTTAGTTGTTGTGACTAAATTTTTTAGTCACATAGTCATTTATTTTCCAAATTCTACTAGTGTACCACAAGTAGTTTGATCTTCAAAGAATTCTGTTGGGATTCCTTGGCATAGTCTAAGCTATCATCCAAGCTTCCAACCCATGTTTTTCTAGGGATAGGATTCCAATGTTGATTCCACCATTCAGTTGGACCGATAAATCTAGGCAAAGTCCCCATAGCATAACCAATAAGATAATCGCTATTGCAATCACTAGTAGACTTGAAATTCTTTCCCTTGCTCCAATCACACTTCACATCACTCCTCTCAGACTGGGTACGACAATTACTTTGAATTGAACTCTAAATTACATTCTTCAAATATTTTGATGATTGTGCTTATATTCCCACAACTCACTATCTCCTTGAGAATAAAGGTCATAGTCAACTAAAACCCCAACAGCTATTTCTAGAGGCACACATGTAATCTTGTTAGTTGAATGAGGTTGCAATTCTACATATATTTTTTATTTCATCTCATTCTTCAAATCATTTACCTCTTTTTCTCCTTGATTTTCCTCCAACTCTCTTCTTGGTGGAGATTGAATTTTGTTTTTTTTTTAAGCTCAAACTTGGCTTTTCTAGAAGAGATAAAGCTGCCACTTCAAATATCCTTCCTCTTTCCATGGTTTTAAGAGTATTCCTTCCTTCATGTTGGACCTCATAGGTGTTCTCTCTACCTTGATGGATTGCATTCTGATCATATTGCCAAGGTCTAGCTAGCAAAAAATGACATGCATCCATCAATACCACATCACAAAGCACTTCATCTACATATGGACCAATTTTTAAGGCAACTAGGCAAGATTTATCCACAAGTACACTATGATCTTTTTTTAACCAAGAAAACTTATAGGGATTATATTTTGGAACACAAGTAAGTTTTAGTTTGTTAACCATTTTTGTACTCACCATATTATCAGTAGACCTATCATCTATGATCACCTTACATACCGTTACCTTGTCCTTACATTTTCATTTTTTTCAAAAGATGTTCTTCCTCTTCCAATCAACTTCAGGGATTCCTTTATCTCCAAATATCTAGGTTCTTCTCAGTATCAAGTTCTCTCCTATCTTAGCTTCAACTTCATCAATACAAGGTTCTTCCTCTTGGGCTACCATCATCCTTTTAGGATTTTGAGGAAAATCTATAGCCTTGTGGGCTTAATAAAAAATAAATCACTTCATGGGCTTCCACTCTTCGAGAGTTAGTTGTCCTTTACCTCAACCTCTAAAGCCTCCCTTTCCTTTGAATTCGGTCTTTACATTCTTTCCTTCTTTTGACTCCACTTATGGTAGTTTCCAAAGAAACCTTTTTATCTCTATTTTTTTTGCTATCATCCCTTTTACTCACTATTTTGTTTTTCTGGTTTAATTTCTCCAATTCCTTTAAGTAATATTCATAAGCTTCATCCATCATAGGTAATTTCAACAATGCGAGCTCATCCTAAAGTTGAAATTTTATTCGCTTAACATACCTATTTGATATCTTTCCTTCACTTTCTTGTATATTTGTTTGAATTTGAAGCCTCATGAATTATTCAATGTAAGCATGTACTGACTAATCCTTTTGTTTTATATTTTGAAATTATTTAAATAATTTCTATTGGTAATTTGAGGGAAAAAACTGAGCTCTCAAATGTTTCAGCATCTTAGGCCAAAGCCTAATCTTATTTTTTCCTTCTTTTCTTCTCAAAATCTACACATTCTCCCACCACAGGGTTGCATGTGACTTCAACTTGGATGTGGTAATTTTCACTCTTTTCAGATCATCCTCATCAATATCCTCCATGTCAAAGTACTTCTCCAACTCTTGGATCTATTCTAGGAATAGATTAGGGTTGAACTCATCTTTAAAATCTGAAATATCCACCTTTACTTTGGAACTTTGTTTAGTCAATGCTTCAATAAGCCTCTTTGTAGGGTCTAAAACCCTAGCAGTATTTACTAAGTTTTTTGGTTCTTCTTTGGACTCATCAAAGTGTAATCTAGTCTCAAGGGCCTTTAGCCTTCTAAACACTTCACCAATGTTTCTTCGAGGGCCTACATTCCTCCTACCCCTTCTTCCCCAATTCACACGAACTCCCCTCTAGGTCATCACAGTTTGCTCTGATACCAAAATTGATGCAGATTGAACCTTTGTTCCTACACCTGAGCCTCGAAATGTTTCAAGTCCATTCTCAACTTAACCCATAACACTCTGTAGCCAAAAGACTAAAAAAATGCACAACATTTTTGTTCACAACAAAGGTATGAAGTAAGTCCAATAACTTAAATTACATAACACATAGAAAGAGAGAATAGGAATAGATGCAGGAGCCATGAAATAAAAAAACTCTCATTAGAAACTAGACAATATTGTTTATTATCATTCATAGCTAAAGAAAATAAATCTTGTTGCTAATAAGTAGATTCTACTACCAAGAAAAGCAAAAAATCTCCCAATAAAGGAGAAGAAAGGCTAGAAAAATCAACTGTCCAGAAAGACAGTCGCACAAAGCCAAAAGAAGGAAGTAACAATTTGATAGAGGGAGCTAGCTATCAACCGTTACACATCTACCAGTCAAGGAAAAAATAAATGGTTACATCAATAATGCACATTATTTGTAGGAAGGGTAGTCATGGGAAATGAAGTATGCATGCTATGATCCATATGGGGTTCATTATCAACACTATTAGAAAGAGAGTTAGAAAACCCAAGATCCATGATGAATGGTGTATCATTGGATGACATGAGTCTTAATCTTCATCTCACAATAATATTGCTAATATGACACCAAGTTGTAAAGATCATACAAGTTTCACAAGCTTAGTGTACAAACCCAAAATGGAAATAGGCTTAAAATGTAATGCAATGACCTAGAATGCAATGTGTAAATTCAATTTTCACATTCTAAACAAGGTAATTTTTTTATTACACTATGCAACAATCTGAAAATGAATTCTTGTAAATGCAATTTTGAAATCATACAATGCACTAAATGTACCAAATTAAGCTAGATATGATGAAATTGATGAAACAGGAACTCCATAAGTAGTAACTGAAATTTGAAAGCAACAAATAGAAGCAAAAAATGAAAATTTCAATGCCCAAAAATGAAAATTATGACGTCATCAGAGACTCATTCACCCTAGGGAGAATAGGTCCTAGATTAGGGTTTTGAAATAGATTTTTATAGAGTTTTAAGTGTTTTCTAGTGGTTTTTAGATTCAAGTTTGTTATAGTAAGGTTCAGTTTAATTTTTTGTAGGATGCAATGTGAAATTTAAGTGCAACATGTGGCAAAATGATGACCTAAAAGACCTAGTTTGATATAAAAAATTTGTTTCAATTTTTAAGTGCAAGTTCATAAGATGTAAATGATATTCAAGATGACTATTTATTTTGTATTTTTCATATTTAAAGAATGCAAAATAGTGCAATCCTAAAACCCTAGAAGCAATGCAAAGTTCAATGCAAACTACAAACCATAAATGAGACGTAATTCAATGCAAATGAATACAGGATCCAAATCTAAGATGAAAAGAACTCCAAAATTAGAAAATGTAATGATCAAAGGTTGGGTTCACCAAAATGAAATGAAGGAAACTAGGTTCACTAAAATGAAACAAAATGATGAACCCAAATTCACTCTAATTTCATTCAATATGTGTACTGTATTATGCAAATAAATAAATAAAATTAAATCTAACCCAACTACCAACAAAAAGGAAAATCTAGAAAGGGTTAAATGTTGTGTACCTTTCACCAAAAGTGCTTTTCAAATCTCACTAATGACTCATTCACCCTATGGTGAATGGTTCATGGCTAGGGCTTTCAAAAATCAATTTATGGGTTCTATTCTTCTTAGTCTGCACTTCCATATTCTAGTTGGACATTGTTGGAAAGCCAAAAATAAATCATGTAGCTCAGTTTCCATGATTTTTCAAGAAAGGTGACAACTTTGACAACTTTGCAACTTTCTCCAATATTTCTCTCAATAGATCTTTAACCTAAAACCTACAATCACACATCAAAGGAGATAAAATGTTGTTTGTTAGGGAATATGGGTTTGCCTTGGTCAAATCCTATTTTGGTAATTAAACCTTGAAATGAATGAAAGCATCAAAGGAATGATGAATGAACATAATGCAATGTTACAACTCACCACACCTTAATTGAACCTTGGATAGCAAATATGCAATCTAGCATGAAGTAGCCTCAATGAATGTAGATCTTGGTCATGAACCTTGATGTGAAGCAATGCCTTTGAATATGATTGATTAGATCTTGAATGCTAGATAAATGCATTATCTCAAACAACATACATGATGCAATCCATCTTTGACATGACAATGGAATCTTGATTGCTACAATAATCTTAATAATCTACCCTTGAATGCCTTATAAATTGCTCTTGAATTCTCTATCAATGCTCTTGTGAAATCTTAGGATGCTTGAATCAAAATTTATAGGTGAAACTAAGTGAAATAGCCTTGTATTTATACATATCTTTTCATTAATTCCCAAAATTCAAATATCACAAGCCAATATCAAAAATGGATTTGAAATCATTAAAATACTGCAAAAAACATATATTCAAGAAGTGGTCCTAGTTCTAAGTGAGGACCCATTTGCAATGTGGTGAATGGGTCCTAGGTCTCTCACCTAGGACACACTTTGGGAAATATGAACTGTTATGTAAAAATAGGGTCCTAGGACCTAGTGAGTACCCATTCTCCATGTGGTGAATGGATCTTAGGTCACTTACCTAGGACACACAACTTCTAAAATTAAGTGTTATGTAAATCCATTTATGAATGTCAAGTTTTATCCCTCAAAATTTGCAATTAATTAGGCTTCTATTTGAATTAAAGGGTCCAATTATGGAAATTTGACTTCAATTAATTAGTAAGGCCCTAGATTAGTGTGAAATTGTAAAGATACACCTTACAACACCCTAAATAAGTCACAATTAAGTCCATTTAGTTTTAAAAGGCCCTAAACTTAATGTGAATGTGTGAAACACATTACAACACTAAATCAAGGCAACATTAAGCTCATTTTAATATTAATTATTTTTAAATTAAGAAAAAGGGATACCTTTTCCGTTAATATAGGATAATGTTTAGGGTTGAGTGTATAAGGTTAAGTGTATAGGGTATAGGTATTAGGGTTTGGGATATTTTGTATAGGTTTTATGGTATGAGTTGAGGGAAATACATAGGTTTAAGGGTTGATAGTGTATGGTTTATGGTTTAAGTATAGGGTTGAGGGTATATGATTGAGGGACAATGTTCAAGGTTTAGGGTAAAAGGTTGAGGGTATAGGGTTGAGGGTTGAGGGTTGAGGGTTGAGGGTGTAGGGTTTAGGTTTTAAGGTATAGGGTTGAGGGTTGAGGGATAGTGTTCAGGGATGGGGGTATAGGGTTAAGTGTATAGGGTATAGGGATTGAGGGTATAAGGATATTCGATAGCTAGGGTTGAGTGTTGATGGATAGTGTTCAAGGTTGATTAAATATTTCCTCTACAGAAACCCATAAGCTTAACTATTCATTTCTTTTAGAAGGAGGCTAATATTATGGTGAATACTAAGGATAATAAATCAATAATTAAACTTGAAATTCTATATACATTAGAAACTAAGACTGTAATTTCACTTGATGCACCGACGACATAATTGTGACTAGTAGCAAAAAATATCATACCCTAATTTTTATTAACTTTAAGCAAAAGGTTAGATGTCATAATTGTATTAGGGGGATCAAAATCCTTAAGAAATATTATCCTCCTAACCTAATCTATAACCCTATAAAATGCAACATGTGAGCAAACTTTGAAAAAGTTGATTTTTTCTCACATCTTAAGCAACCCAAAGCATGCTCACGCTTTGAGCAAGTCAAAGCACAATCACACTCTAACGCGGGAACATTTTGGCAAGTTGTAAACAGGTAAAAAAGTAGGACATTTGTGATCTATGCTCACATGCTCTGTTATTCTCTTGCTTATGTGTGTTATCCAACAGAAAAATGTGTTTTCATGTTGTTGGGGAAATCACATGCATTTTTACACATTCCACCACCTTTGCACAACCTTTTTTTGTTTTCCAACATAGCAAGGAGGAAATACTAGAGTTTTTACATGAAATTTGATTATATGAACTCATATTTTCATGTTTGTAGTGTTGCAATGTTAATCATGATTTTTTTGTTTTAATTTCAGATTATAGATTGGTTATTTCCATAGTTTTTACTAATTCTATTAGATTTATATAGAATTTAACATTGAAAATGAAGCAACTTCATGAAAATCTCTAATATTTTAGGAGTTTGATGCAAGAAGAAAAACAAAATGCACATAATTGGGTAGTTTCTCAAATTGAATCTTGGATTTTAAGGTATGTTCTATTTATACATATGCTTTACATTTTCCTTCATTTTCCATGGGTTTATATTTTATTCATTATTCTCCTACTTCAGATTTCACCTTTGACTATCATCTGAACCACTTTGATTTCTTATGTTGCTTTGTCACTTCTTATCATACATGCTTAATATAATTCTTTGATTTTGTTATCATATTCATTCTTATTAAATTTACCTTACTATGATGTTATTCTTTGAACATTCAATACTTTCCTTGATCATATAGTGGCATGCATTTCCTTTAGACATTACACATTGAGCATGGCCTCTTAGATTTACCTCTTAATCTTGCATTTCCTTAACTAGAGATATATGAAATGAATAAAAATCCAAGAAAGGGCCATGACATGAAGTAGTTTAAACACAAGGAACATTGTTAGTTTTGTTAGAAATTACAATTAAAGCCCCATAAGAATATTAACTATGGGAAAATCTATCAGTAACACCTTGGATAAATCTATAATTTATGACTTAATTTTTTAGGAAACTTTTTCTATCACATTATAATTTGAAAGAATAAACTAAAGATTGTTCATCCTTCTAGAAACTCGTGGGGAACTACTACACTCTCTTGGAGGATTTGAATCTATCTCAAGATTCATCCATCTATTAAAATTGTAGACATATTAGGACAAGCCCAATTTAGAATTATTTTAGACAATTGGTCTTACTAGCTGCAAGCTCAATTACATCTTAAACACAAATCAATATCATGGTCATAACTAGTTATATATAACTAAGACCATGGGGTTAGATATTGCCAATTTTATTTATAGATTGCAATTTAATTTTATTGAAGGCCAATCTATGTATGAGGCTTTATTTTTCACCTAATCATGCTCATAATAGGTTATTCAGCTTCAAAAGGATGTTAATTAGTTACACAACCAATTCCATCCTTCTTAAACTAGTTTTAGAGTGCAAAATTTTTACCAACCCAAGTTAATGCAACACTAAATGTCAAAGAAGGCTTTCATGGCTAGGGCTTGTGCAAGGTCACAAAGAGATGTAAAGTTAAATTCAGATTTTAATTTAAGTTTTAATATTTAAGGGGCCATTTATATGATTAAAGATCCAATTAAGAGCAATAAATGGGTAAATTGAAGGTCAAGACCAACCCTTAGGAATAAGTGTAAACTAGAATAGACAAGGATTTTGTTTTATCCTCTCTTTGTTGAAATCCATTATTATATGAAAATATTTCCTTTCCATATCCTTACAATAGTGTGTCATTCCTTCCCCTAATTTCATGTGCACATCCATCAATTTACTTATCATGATTTTAGAGCCACACCTATTTTAGCGAGGGAAAATTATCCTTCCCATTCATCTCCTATGATATCATTCCATATATCATTTTCACATTTGGGGGAAAGCATGCATTCCCTCTTCACTAGTATCTTGACATCACATTCCTAAACCTACATTACCACTAGGGACCTATTTTCTGATATATACCCACTAACTCATTTGATGACGAAAGATGTGTAATTTGATGTATTGTCGGGTACTTGTGATATTTGATGTGTAATTTTTTTTTTTTTTAAATTCTATCCTCAACGTTCATCAAAATTTTGATGAACCTGTGAAGTCAAAATTGTGGCTGACATAAATAAAAGTGAGCTCAACTATTTATTGTGACAACATTTTGCTATACTTCTGAATTTGCTTTGCTTGTGAATTTTCTATACTTAGGACAGTTTGTGGAGAACTAAGGACGGTTTTCTTGGGAAAAATCAGAAAAAATTCAAGAAGATATCACCAAGTTGAGGGTAGTCATTGTCTTTTTCTAGAATTCATTTGTGAAGTCAGATTTGTACTTCCAAGTTTGAAAATCATAGTTTAAAGCAACATCTCATCAAATTTCATTTTTAGACTTGTGCATTTTGAGAATTTCATTTCCATATTATGTTGTGCAAGTTCAATATTCTAATTTTAGAAGTCTAATGGTTGGAAATCATAGTAAAATCAGAATTTAATAATTTTTGGAATTAGCATTTTAAAGTTTTTTTTGGGGTCATTAACTTTAGGCTATCTTCTCTTTTGAAGGGTGGTTGCATGCCAAAAATTTTTGGTCTAAAATATTAGAATTATTAAATTTTGTTACCTATCTATGATTAAAAAATATTGGAGTGTGAGTTTGATATTTTTTTAAGATCTAAATATTCAAGCTTGGTAAAGAAAAATCATGTCAGATAATATTAGTCTAGAACAAAATGAAGAGATAGTTGCTAGAATGTGGGCTAGATTGAAAAGAAAGGGTGATGGGAAATGTTATTGTCCTTGCAATAATTGCAAGGGCTTAAAGACAAGAAGACTTTTAATCACAACAGCTAAGAAACATTGTAGGCAGCATGGTCACATTGAAGGGGGCATGATTATTGTCCATTGGTAAGTTGTTCATTATATGTGTTTATATTGATTGAATTTGTAAATTTTTATATCATTTTAACATTTTTTATATATTTAAAAAATCACTTGATCATGATCATGGTTTATTTGTGTCTATCATTATTATAAAGGTGGGGCACCCTAGGGCACATGATATGGATTATCATGACCCAGAGAATGTGGTTTTACAAGCAGAGGAACATGGAGCTGTGAATATCAAAGATGAAGTTAATGATCCTATGGAAGAAGATGATCATGCACCAAAAAACACAATTGAAGATGATGGTACAAATACATTGATCCATGACACATTTAGTGGCATAGTTAATCATGATGATCGAGATGACTTTGATGGTGTTCATGATTTACCTATACTTGAGAAGGAATATGAATCCCTTTATGAAGGCTCCCAAACAACTCTTCTCTCTATTGTATTGTTGCTGGTGAACTTGAAGGTTATGAATAGTTTATCCAACATAGCAATCTAATGGATGTTAAGGTATGTCATATATGTCATCTTTTTTCATCTATTTTAATTTTTGTTAGTTCATCACTAGTAAATAAAGGATGAAATATGTACCATTAATATTCTTTACATTAACAAATTATTTTTTTGTTGTAGATTGATTGGTGAATTTTTGTTACCACAATCAAATATTTTACCTTGCTCATACCGAGATTTATCTGGCATTATTAAAGATATTGGAATGGAGTATCAAGCAATAGATGCATGTCCCAATTATGATCATATTATATATCATAAACAACATAAATTTGCAACAGAATGCCCGAAATGTCATATCAATAGATATTGAACAAATCAACTAACAAAAAAGGTGTCTCGCAAGGTTCTTCGTTATATTCCCATTATTCCACGTATGCAATGATTATTTAGGTGCAAAAGCTTAGTGCAATTTATGGATTACCATGCATGAAATAGAAGTGGAGATGAAATTCTTCAAATTCCTGTGGATGGTTATACATTTAGGTACATGGAGGAAAAATGACCACACTTTAAAGAAGAACCTCATAATCTCAGGCTTTCATTAGTAGTGGATGGTGTCAATCCATTTGGAGAGTTGAGATCTATTTACTCAATGTGGCATGTTTTTGTTATCAACAATAACATTCCTCCATGGATGTCAATAAAGAGGGAGCACATAATGTTTTCAATGATTGTTCCAGGTATTTGTTTACATCAATTTTATTTAACATAGTAGCATCTCATTTGTCTTATTTGTTGCATAATGACTTATATTTTTTTCATTTAATAGTCATGTACATTAATTTCTATATATTGCAGTAAAATGGTTATAATAATTATGTAATGTTTATGTTCATTCAACTAGGTAAGTACCAAGTTAAAGATATGAATGTATATATTGAGCCTCTTATCGACGAGTTACAAAAGTTATGGAATGCATCACTATGTATGACATCTCTAGACTAATAAGACAAAGGCAATTTCAATTCTATGCAATGCTTGTATGGACAATTCATGATGCCTTAGGGATAACACATTTTTGTGGTATATTATAATGTTCAACTATACTTTAACGATATTTAATTTATGAAATAGATATCATACAGGTTTTTTAAATAATCTATTCATTATATATAATTATAAAAATTGACATTTAATCCAATTATATATGATCTTGCAAGTCTTCAAACAAAGGGAAAATTTGCATGTCCAATTTGTGGTCCAAAGATGAAATCTTGTCATTCAACAAGTTTAGGAAAGTAGGTGTTTGATGAGTATAGGCACTTCCTCCATAGAAATCATAAGTATCAAACTACTGAAAAATGTCTTTTCAATGGGAAAGAAGAGACTACATCAAAACCACGAAGAATGAAACCTCGCCTATGGAAGTTGGAATATAATAGAATTAATTTTCAAGGTTATACATTAGATCAAATTGTTTATCTATCATATATGATATTTTTAGAATTTATATTTTTATATTGTGTTGTGTTTTACTCATGATGTAATTGACAATGATTGGTGTTGTTAATTTGTTTAACTTATATGCTTCATGAAGGTCATCAAGGCATTGATGGTCGGCTTCCACAGGGACTAAAAAGTTATGCAAGACAATTTAGTAGGTTTCCCCACTATGAGCAGCTACAAATTGTGCAATTTTTTGATATAATGCATATTGGAAAGAATATAATATAAATTTTATGGAAAATATTGGATGGAAGGCATGACAAAGAAAAAATTGTCAAAATTTGTAGTGACATTCAAGAAGCCAATCATGCAATGAAAAATGTCATTCAATTGAATAGTGATGGAGACCAAATTAATATAAGTGCCCTTGGTTATTAATGGAGTAGCAAAGAAATGCTCTAAAAGAAGTCATATGAAAAATTTGATTTCCCATAGGATTTGTTGCGAACATAAACAATATTATAACAAAAAAAGGTGAATTTGGGTCAGGGATGAAAACGCATGATTGGCATACCTTCATTAAGGTAATTATTTTGATATATTATATACACTTGTATACTACATGTACTTTTCAGTGTATTATGTTTACTACTTTTGGAAAAATAATGAAAATATCATTTTATAATTGTTGCAACACGTTCTACCTCTATCTCTCCCAGAAAACTTCAACAACAATGTCAACCAAGTTATATATGATCTTGGAAAATACATGAGGTAAGCAGTGATATTTGTTCAATTCATTGTATAGATCTTATAATTGTCATTTGTTTTACTTGTTATGTAATATATTGTATATTGATCCTAAATCTCGCTAATATATTTGTGCCTTGAATCACTTGTAGATGGTTGTCATCTAAATAAATCCATAAAGAAGATATAAATTATTGGAAGAGAAAAATTCCTCGTCTAATGTGTGAAATGCAAAAGTGTCTACCTTCAATATTTTTCAATGCACAAGAACACTACCTCATACACCAAGTTGAGGAGATTGAATTGTGTGGACGTGTACACACAAGGTCAATGTGGATGGTTGAGAGGTACTGGATGTATTCATGTGCTATAAAAAATACAGTATGGATTAATACAATTAAACATATTTAATTGTAATTGGTGTATTAATTAATGTAACCTTTCATGTTTCAACTTTAGAGCATGTAGAGCATGATCAACATGTTGAGCATAATCAGACTAGAGAAGATTGGGAACATGATGTGGCCCCATTAGGTAAAGAGGACCACTCTAATGTTTTTTTAAACATATTTAATTGCAATTGGTGTCTTAATTAATGTAACCTTTCATGTTTCAACTCCAGATCAGGATTTAGAGGGTGTTCAGCATGTTGAGCATGAGGCTATAAGAGAAGATCAGGAACATGATGTGGCCCCATCAGGTAAAGAGAACCACTCTAATGTTCTTTTAATTAATGAAATACTTGTAACAATAATAATAAAACATATAAATTTAACATTTCTTTGTTATTGCAGTAGACCCCCCCTTGTAGTAGCGTCCACGTCATGAGTACATGACTAGGCATGCATTAAGATCACAAGCAGAGGGCATAACAACTGAAGGGGATACATATGATTTAGAAAATGATACTCCACTTCATCTTTTTTTAGCTTCAAAAAGAGACCAAAAAAAAAGTGATTGTAATAATATTATGAATGAATGTGAATATGTTAATGAATGAATGTTATATGTTAATGAATGAATGTTATATGTTAATGAATGAATTTTATATGATAATGAATGAATTTTATATGATATTAATGGATGAATGAATGATTAATGTTATATGATCGGGTATGGGGAATCGAGAGTGATGTGAGTGGGGGGGAAATGAGCTTCCACCGTCATGTGGTTGGCCCTATTAAGTAGAGAATTTTAAACTATTCTTAAAAGAAAGAGAAGCTCAATAAGGTAATGAACTTGTGAATATAAGAAATGCATCGTTTGAAGCATCAAACCAATATGCAAAGATGAAATAAAGTGCTAACTTTTCATTATGGTGGAAGAAAAATGATTCTTTATACCCTGATGCCTTCATTTTCCAAGCCAATTTCTCCTGCTTTGCATAGCTTAGCCATGTTTGTAGATGTGATATGACTCCTACACAAAAAACATGTACTAGTTTATAGCCTTCAATCCAACTACATTCAAGTATCTTTTTAATTCCTCTATCTTTCATCAATCTATTTACTATTTGAACCTCGTACAAATGTTTTAGATGAAGAACCCATTATTTTGAAATGTGCCTCCAGTTGAGTAAAGTTAATCCATGCTCTACATCATAATTTGAAGTTGTTTCCATTCCAATGTTCTGAGTTTAGTTTGTTTGTATGGCTTTCTATGAATACCACATTGTGTTGTGTGTGGATTTGGTTTCAAAGCTCTGTTTCTTTTGTTTTTAGTGGTGAAATAACTCTAAAATTTGACTTTTGTGCATAACAAGTTAGTGGAAAAATTGATAGGTCTGAAGGGTTTAATCGATGAGACATCAAAACTGTTGTAGCAATCAGGATTACTAAAGAAGACATATCGAGGAGATTGGCTTATGGTCTCATCGATGAAGATAATCTATCGGCAAGAAAAGTCATCTCAAAATGAAAAATATATGTTGGCCCAAACATTTAAGTCTCACCAATGAAGTTTCATCAGCGGGACCATCATTTCTTTCACTAACAGGAGCACTGGGAATATATCAGTGAGACATAGCAAGTCGGGTAAACATTCAGAACTTACCTCGATGGTATAAGTCTCATCGATATACTTCCTTGTGCTCTATCGATGAGACCACAAGTCAATCCTCCTGATAAATCTTAAAAAAAAAAACTACAATGTTTCATTGAAATTTCGATGAACCAATCCGACGAAAAAAAAAAGTGCAATGAGGCTGCTATACCTCCAACGTAATTTTGAACTCATTTTGATGGTAAGATCATCAAACAAACGATGAATGTTTGTTGAAATTTTGACGAAACTTGGTCGCAATTCCAACAAACTTCTCATTTTGTTCAGCCGATTTGGCAGAGGCATGCCACGTGTGTTATGGCTATTGTTTGTCACTAGATCGATGCAAATTTTGTCGATATTCTGATGAACACCAGGTCCCTTTTTTGTGGAAGAAACTAATGAAGTTTAGTTGTTATTTCAATGTTTTAAAGCTTGTTGGGAAACTAACAAAAATGTAGTGACGAACAATTTTTCAATGATTCATCGGAAAGTGGAGTCAAATCCAGTAGTGATCAAAGGAGCATGTACCTATATTTTAGCCTTATGTACCCACATAGGTGTTTTTCACCACACCATGCCATTTACATTTTCCCATACTAGAGTAAACCTTCTACCTTAAACACTTAATTATTACACTTAGATTTCATGTGTTATTAATGAAACTTGCACATACACAATCTAGGATTGTGCTTGTTCCATTAACACACTCCCATGCATAAATTCCCTTGGCTTCCCATTGTTTATCCTTCCCATTCATCTCAAGTATGATATCATTGCATATATCCTTTTCAAATATGAGGGAAAGAATGCATTCCCTCTTCATTCCTTTGTTTCCCTTTGTTTGTTATATTTCAACATAGAGCCTATCACTTAGTATCAAACTTGAAACTCCTTACATTTGGCTACCCTCTATTTGTAAATTGCCTCTTTGGATTGTCATAAATTGGACTGCACTATTGAGTTCAATGAACTTTTCAGGGTACTTGTAGAGGTCTTTATACATGTACTGCCCTATTTTTATCATATTTCAACATAGAGCTTTTCACTATCATCTTATAGACATTATACAACCTAATTATATAATTTCTTTCAGATTTGTGTATGAGATTGTACATCCTAATTTTACGACTAATTTTAGATTTGTGTGAAATATTTCTTTATTATATAGTACCATGATGGAACTAATATTTATCTCTTTTCATGCTATTGATAAAATTATTTATCATGCTAAGAAAAATATCAAAGAGTCTAACACTAGATTAGTGGGAAGCAAAGAATACAAAGAAAAGAGAAGGAATGAGGCAACTTCGTGAAAGTAATAAATTGAACACCATAGAAGAAAACATGTCAATTGAAGAGGAACATGAACCATCCACTATATGTAAGAGAGATATGGAATTAGTAGTACAAAGGAAATGAATGAAAATCCTTCGTGTAATGAGAAATTTGAATCCCATAGTTGGAGACATGTCATCTACCATAAGTCAAGATGGAGAAACACCATCTACCAGATCTCAACTTGAAAGTACATCATCACTCACATATGAAGATATTGGTACACCATTTTTCCCATCTCAACTTCAAGGTACATCATCTGGGTAAGTGCAAAAAGATGGGGGCCAAAAAGGGGTCTTAAGTCGCCACTTTTTTTTCAAAAATTAGGAAATACTAACCTTGGATGTGAAATTGAGGATAGTTACACTCAAAAAAATTAGATGCAACGAAAACAAGGATCATAGTGCTTTGAGTCTACTTTCTAAACTACTATATTTTTTTTAAATGGCAGAGATTAAGGAGTTCAAAAGAACATGAACCATCCACTGTATGTAAGAGAGATATAGAATTGGCAGTACAAAGGAAATGAATGCAGAGCCTTCGTGCAATGAGAAATTTGAATCCCATAGTTGGAGACATGTCATCTACCATAAGTAAAGATGGATAAAAACCATCTACCACATCTCGACTTGAAAGTACATCATCACTCACATATGAAGATATTGGTACACCATTTTTCCCATCTCAACTTCAAGGTACATCATCTGGGTAAGTGCAAAAAGATGGGGGGCCAAAAATGGGTCTTAAGTGGCCACTTTTTCTTTTCTTTTCTGAAATTAGGAAATACTAACCTTGGATGTGAAATTGAGGATAGTTACACTCAAAAAAATTAGATGCAACAAAAAAAGGATCGTAGTGCTTTGAGTTTACTTTCTAAACTACTATATTTTTTTTAAATGGTAGAGATTAAGGGGTTCAAAAGAACATGAACCATCCGCAGTATGTAAGAGAGATATGGAATTGGCAGTACAAAGGAAATGAATGCAAAGCCTTCGTGCAATGAGAAATTTGAATCCCATAGTTGGAGACATGTCATCTACCGTAAGTCAAGATGGAGAAATGCCATCTACCACATCTCAAATTTAAATTACATCATCACTCACATATAGAGGTATTGGTAAGCCATTTTCGCATCTCAACTTCAAGGTACATCATCTAGGTAGGTGCAAAAAGATTGGGGGGCCAAAAAGGGGTCTTAAGTGGCCACTTTTTTTTCTAAAATCAGGAAATACTAACCTTGGATGTGAAATTGAGGATAGTTACACTCAAAAAATTTAGATGCAACAAAAAAAAGGATCGTAGTGCTTCGAGTCTACTTTCTAAACTACTATTTTTTTTTAAATGGTAGAGATTAAGGGGTTCGAAAGAGGGAGCCATAGAAATTGGTGTTGTTTTTGTCAAAAAACACAACATAGTGACTTTTGTGGCTCCCTCAAAAGGTTAAATTTTTTTTTTCATTTTTAAAATCGCTTCAGTGAGAAATTAGCTAATGACATGTAGTTTATGTCCAATTTTTTTGATAATTTTTTAATGAATATTTGATCTTTTACTAATTTTCAAAGTGGACACTTCCTAAAAAATAGAATTTTGGCCATGCTACCCCTATAAATTTTGAAACTAATTGAAAATCATTTTTTTTAATATGTGTGGAATGGATTCTAGTTTCGGAAAATGTGATTTATTTTAAATTTTGATGAATGGTTAATTTATAAAGCAAAAAACACCGAAGACTAGTTTTTGCCAAAAAATAGACACACAAACAAAAAAAATTAAAGATCAAAGGCTTAACATTGTCAAAATATGAAAAAAATCACATCGTTAGATAGCTAAGAGAGAGCCTAACATTACCTAGGTGTTTGATTTGTTTGGCCTTGAAATACGTGCAAACTTGATGCTTAGCACGAACACGATTATGTGAAATATTGTAGAATTTGCAAAAACATGTCTTTCAACATTGGGAAGGAACTCCAAGCCTTTAGGTTGGTATTCTAAAGAAAATACCAAGCCTAAGGCTTTGGGATTCCCAAAGCAAGAAATAACATAAGCACGTTATAACACGCTCATGTTATAATGCGCTCGAGTTATTTCATAGTTTTGAATTTATTTTTTTTGTGTGTGTTCCCAAGAGTTTCCTAAGCAAGACATAATGCGAGCGAGTTATAACATGCTCAGGTTATGTCTTTATTTGTGTTAAATTATAGTCTATTAAATGTATGTATATATATTTGTATGTTTATATGTATGTATTATTGTATGACATGTATGTATGTATGTATCTAAGATTGTATACTTGTATGCATGTAAGTATGTATGTATGTCTATATGTATATATGTTTGCTTATATGTATGTATGTCTTTAGATGGAGGGAGAATTTTAAGAGAGAGAGGGAGTTGTCTAGGTAGAGTGGGAGGGAGAGACCTGAGAGAGAGAGAGAGAGAGAGAGAGAGAAGTAGATAGGTAGTGAGAGAGAGGCTTGAGAGAGGGAAAGGGGATGGAAGGGAGAGACCTAAGAGACAGGGAGTGTGAGAGAAGGGGTTGGAGTGAGAGGGAATTAGCTAGTTAGGGTGGGAGAAATAGAGGGAGAGAGAGGGGGAGAGAGAGAGAGAGGGAGATAAAGAGAAAGAGAGAGTTATCTAATTAGGGTTCCAAAGGGAGAGACTTGAGAGATAGGGAGAAAGAGTGAGTGTGAGAGAGAGGGAGTGAGAGAGAGAGTAGGAGAGAGAGGGAGTGAGAGAGAGGGAGTGGGTGAGAGAGAGAGAAAGAGACCTGAGAGAGGGGGATGGGAGGGAGAGACTTGTGAGATAGGGAGAGAGAGGGAGTGTGAGAGAGGAGTGGGAGATAGAGGGAGTGATGGAGAGGGAGTGGGAGAGAGATAGAGGAAGAGAGGGAGAGAGAGAGAGAGTGTGGGAGTGGGAGAGAGATAGAGGGAGTGAGAGAGAGTGGTAGGGATTGATTGAGTGAGAGGTATGTAGAAAGATGGAGAGGGTAGGAGAGAGGGAGGGAGAGAGGTGAGATAGATAGATAGAGAGAAAGAGAGAGATAGGTTTTAATGGTATATGGTTGAGGGACTAGGCTTGATGGTCCAATGTATAGGGTAGACGGTTTAATGTATAGGGTAGAGGGTTGAGGGTTTAAGAATTTAAGTGTTGATGGTTTACTGGTTTAAGAGTTGAGGAATGATGTTGAGGGTTTAAGTATTTAGGGTTGAGGGATTAGGGTTTAGGGTTAAGGGTATATGGTTGAGTATATAGGTTTTAGGGTATAGGGTTGATGGATTATGAATTAGGATCCAATGTATAGGGTAGAGGGTTGAGAATTGAGGGTTGAGGGTTTAAAGTATAGCATAGATGGTAGAGGGTTGAGAGATTAAGGGTTTAAGGGTTGAGGTATTAGGGCTTAAGGGTTGAGGGTTGAGGGATTACAATTTAAGGGTTGAAGATTGAGTGATTAAGGGTTGAGGGTTGATGGTTTAGGGATTGAGGGTTGAGGGATTAAGGGTTGAGAGTTTATGGTTTAAGGGTTGAGGGATTAGGGTTGAGAGATTAAGGTTTGAGGGTTGAGGGTTTAGGGTAGAGAGTTTAATGGTTGATGGTATAGGGTTGAGGTTTTATGGTATTGGGTTGAGGGTAGAGGGTAGAGGGCTTAAGGGTTTAAGGCTTGAGGGATTAGGGTAGAGATAAAGGAATGGAGGGAGGGAGGGAGGGAGGGAGCGAGGGAGGGAGAAGTGAGATAGAGAGAAGGAGAGAAGAAAAGGGAAGGAGAAAGATAGATGAGGGTTGAGGATCCAATGGATAGGGTATAGGGTTGAGATTGAGGGTATAGGGTATTAGGTTGAAGGTAAAAGGTTGAGGGTATAAGGTTGAGTGATTAGTGTTGAGGGTCCAATGTATAGGTTAGAGGGTATAGGGGTTGAGGTTTTAGGGTTTAAGGGTTGAGGGTTGAGGGATTATGGTTGAGGGATTATTAGTTGAGGGGTTGAGAGATTAAGGGTTGAGGGTTTAGGGTTTGGGTTAGAGGGTTTAAGGGTTGAGGGATTAGGTTTGAGGGATTAGGGTTGAGGGTTTAGGGTATTGGGTTGAGAGTAGAAGGTTGAGGGTTGAGGGTTTAGGATTGAGGGTTTAAGGGTTTAAGATTTGAGGGTATAGGGTTGAGGGATTAGGGTAGAGAGGGAGGGAGAAATGGAGGGAGAAGTGAGAGAGAGAGAGAGATGAGGGTTGAGGATCCAATGTATAGGGTAGAGGGTTGAGAATTGAGGGTAAATGGTTGAGGGCCTATAGGGTTGAGGGTTTAAGGTTTTAAAGGTTGAGGATTTAGGGATTAAGGATTGAGGGTTGAGGGTTTAGGGTAGAGGGTTTAAGGGCATTTGTTTGAGGGTAGAGGGTTGAGGTTTGAGGGATTAGGGTTAATGGTTTAGGGTATTGTTTTGAGGGTAGAGGGTTTAAGGTTGGGGGTTGAGGGTTGAGGGTTGAGGGTTTAAGGGTTTAAGAGTTGAGGGTATAGGGTTGAGGGATTAGGGTAGAGATGGAGTGAGAAATGGAGGGATAAGTGAGATAAAGAGGAGAGAGAGAGAGAGAGATATATATATATGGGGCTTGAGGATACAATGTATAGGGTAGATGGTTGAGAATTGAGGGTATAGGGTTGATTGTTTAGGGTATTGGGTCAAGGGTTTAAGGGTTTAAGGGTTGAGGGTGTAGGGTTGAGAAATTAGGGTAGAGAGTGATGGATGGAGGGAGGGAGAGATGGAGGGAGAATTTAGATAGAGAGGAGAGAAGAGGAGGGAGAGAGGGAGTGGGAGAGATATATGAGGGTTGAGAGAGAGAGACTTGGGAGAGGGAAAGGGGATGGGAGGGAGAGACCTGAGAGAGAGGGAGAGAGAGAGTGTGGGAGAGAGGGGGTTGGAGTGAGAGGGACTTATCTAGGTAGGGTGGGAGGGATAGTTGAGAGAGAGGGAGTGGGAGAGAGGGAGTGGGAGGGAGGGAGGCAGGGAGTGAGAGAGAGAGAGAGTGAGAGAGTTGTCTAGTTATGTAGGTAGGGTTCTTGAGGAAGAGACTTGACAAAGAGAGGGGGTGGGAGGGAGTTAGTTGAGAGAGAGGGAGAGAGAGGGAATAGGAGAGAGGGAGTGGGAGATATAGGTATGGGAGAGAGATAGAGCGATTGAGAGGGGGTGGGGGTGAGAGACTAGAGAGAGAGAGGGAGGGAGGGAGATAGAGGGAGAGAGATATATTAGAGTTTAGGGTTTAAAGGTCTAGGTATTAAAGGTTTAAGGGTATATGGTTGAGGGATTAGGGTTTAAGGCATAGTGTCCAAGGTTGAAGGTTGAGGGTTAAGTGAGAGACCTAGATGGCTAAGGAGAGATAGAGACAGAGAGAGGAAACCTTAAGAAAATGAACATTTTCATAACGCAAGCATGTTTGATGAAGTTGAGATATAGTTGTTTTCTATAGCAAGACAAAATATGTGCATATTATAACATGAGTGCATTTTGGCTTGCTCTAAAAATGGTAAAAAATTTAGCACACACATGATCTAGGCCCACATGCTTTATTATTCTCCTGGTTATGTTAGTGTTCCCACAAAAAGAAGCTTTTTGATGTTGTTGGGAAGTACACATGCAAATTTTTCACATTCTACCACCTTTGCATGAAATTTACACCACCTTTTTATGGTTTTCCAACTTAGGAAGGAGGAAATAACAGATTTTTCACATCTAATTTGATATATATCAATTCAAGTCTCATTTTTTGTAGTGTTGCAATGTTAATTGTAATTGAATTGTAGGAATTTAACATTATACATTGGTTTTTTTTCATTATAACCTTAGCCCCTCTTGGCACATTTTAAACTAAATAATTATTTACACTTGCCAATTACATTTTAAACCGCATCTCTTTGAGGCATTTTGTTAAACCAATTGACCTACCTTGTGTATGATTCCACATTTTGTATACACATATTGTAGACACCTAAAAATGACCTAGGCCTGCAAGCTTCATTTTTACCACTTTCGTCCTAGCATAAGTAAGACATTTAATTATGTCCTTGGTCCACATTCGACTATTGATTAAATAATTCATAATTATTTAATTAATTCATGTCCTTTGATTCTTTATGATTATTAAATAAATAAATCTTAATTTATTTATTAAATACGTCACTAATTGTCTAAGTCTTTCTTTAATTAAATGGATTTCTTAATTTATTTATTTAATTTCCCTTTCTGCGTTTAATTATCCTTCACTATTAAATAAATAAATTTTATTTATTTATTTAATACGTCACTAATTGTCTTAATTAAATAAATTGATTAATTTATTTAATTAATTAATCTTATCTGCTGAATTAAATAATTTAATTTAATTATTTAATTGCTAATTTCATATTCTTCTCATTTTAAATAAATTAAATTATTTAAAATATCATGTCAATCCTAACTGTCAGTCCTTTTTGATAAATAATCTGAAAAAGATTATTTATTATCTCTCGAAATCCATAATTTGAATTATTTTAATTCAAATTAGTAATTAATCTTCCAAAAATCAAGTAATCGGGCAGATTCTTGATTTTCCAAATCTTATCTTCAGTCTGAATCTTATCTCTTTGATTTTTCGAATCTTGCAAATCAGACGATCATTATCTCTTTGATTTTTCGAATCTGGCAAATCAGGCAATCTTATCTTCTTGATTTTTCGAAAATCTTTATTATCTAATTAATTTGTCTCATTTATTCTCCATCGTCGATCCAATTTTATTCCAACCGTTCGATTAAGGATTTTGCCTTAACCCTAATTAGGGATTCTTGGGTGTAATCTGGATCGTTCGTTTTAGAGTCTCATCACTAATTTATCTCGTCCGTCCGTTCGAAATGGCCTTTTCTATAAAATGCCCTTTCCTTCTCATTTTTCATATCTTGACATTTTACGTAATTACTATAGGCATTTATTTACTCACTTATTCATTGTCATAGGCATTTGATTAATATTGGCATTTATTCTAGGCATAGGCATTGACTTTTAGACATTGGCAATAGTCATAGGCATATCAAATCCTTCGAATCTTGTTGTAGGGCTTAGGCATTTTAGATTGCTCAAAGTACAAATCTGAGGGCAACATTTCCAGCAAGCAAGAAGGTGTAACGAAGATCAATTATGGAAGATGGAGACACTCGGTGATATATTCTCTTTCATTTTCATTTGATTTTCTTTGTGCTTCGTTATTTCATTGGATTTTTATGTTATTTGTGCTAATTCATTTAACTCTATCTAATTTCCCTTGATTACATTGGTGAACCCGACATTTTGCAGAAAAATTCGTGTGTGCTTGTTTGTTTTCACTGTTTTGCAAGTTACAGCCAAAACGTCATACGAAATCCCGTCACCTTCAGTTGAGCACAGAAAAATGGGCAAATAAAATATTTTCAAACGGTTTCTGATTTTTGTAGATCTCACTCTCAGCTTTCCAGAACATCAAACGGTTTTAAATTTCGTTGAGATTTGATAAAGTTATGGGTATTTTACTGTTCGCTGTTTTTTTAATTTAATTCTTAAACCCGCGTTTTCTTTTGTCTATAACATTTGTTTTGTGCAGAATTGTGGAAAAAGTTTTCTGGGTTTTGAAGGTCTATCATTTAGCTTTCCATGGATATCTACCACTTGAAATTTTGTTAAGTTTGGATGAAGTTATCACTATTTCAAGTTTGCTATTTTCATTTAAGTTTTTATTTATTTTTTATTTTTTTTACTAATCGTTTTTCGTGTCCAAGACCATTATCTACAAAACTACTAACTTATTGTTTGAGATTCGCATCAAAGAGGGAAACAAAAAACAGTGTGCTTGTTTATTTCTAGATTAGCAAACACTTAGTTTTGGTGCTTAAAAAGAATCATGTCTTTTGTGAATTGTGCTTTGGGTGGTAGGTGAGTATGCTCTCACTTGGTGAAAACCTTGTGATCAGAAAACCAGACCCATTTATTTTTTGTTAATTACCCTTCACGATTCGGTATATCGGAGTATCCTCCCCTTGCGCATTCGTGTGATCCTGGGTGTAGAGAAACGGTTATCGACTCTAGAACTTGGGCCTGTCCTGGTGGGAAAAAGTACTCACCCCAGGACGACTCAGACCGGTGCACCCTGATAGAGGGACTTCCAGCCAGTATAAAAAAGTGGGTTCTTGGGGAAAGCCCAAGAATCACGAGCGTGGTTCCGACGAGATGGATCCGAAAGGGGACTCTCGCCGCATGGATCACGCCCCACGAACGGAATGCCTGAATTAAACACCCTTGTCTTAGTATCCAACCATTCTATTGGCCGTTATTGATATAGTGCAGGGTACAGTATCATGCCCGAAGATTACTCACTACCGATCCCCTTGAGTAGAGATAGCAATTCTTGGGATGTCACTACCCAATGAATCCGAATTGGTGTGCTTGAATGACGTTAATGAGCCATGGAGGGGAGCCAATGCCACCAAAATTTAAGTGTCCGCTCTCGAGAGGAAAGGTGTTCATCACCAATCCGGGGTAAACTGGGGGGCAATAGTGGCCTTTTAGGATTGCTTATCTCATACCATATACCTTTAGGCCTAGTCAAAACAACACGAAAATTAGGTTGAAACTAAACTGAGTCGCATCTGTCAAACCGCAAGTGATTTTCGACGACGCAACTGATTTGTCAAAACGCATCTGAAACCTGAGGTCTTCAAATTGTCAACCATTCGTCAAACACTATCATCAAAAAGATTCTGTCAGAAACCAAACTTGATATTGCTCAAAGTCTTGTCTAAACTTGCATTAGTCACCATAGGTTGCATACCTCATTCCTTTTAGTTTAGTACATTCAGCATTACGTTGTCCTTAAGGTCCATACTTGCATACTTAGGATTAGGAAAATCTTAAGCACACCTTTGCAAAAACATTGTTTTCGACATTAGACCCTCTTGGACTAAGTTATCAAACCTCCTTTAGTCATTGTCCTTTTTTGTGAGATTTCTTCCAACTCAAAAGCCTAGTTAGGAAGACTCACTAGTCATTTAGACCTTGTCAACTTGTCATTTCCAACGAAGTCCTTTAGCAGTCCAAATCGTAAACAAAGTTCGAGCTTAGAAGTGCTTAGATAACCTTGTCTTACATTGCATACAAATTGCATATCCTTTATTCAAAAAAATCCAAAAAAATAGGCATGTCATCCTTCATTCCTTGTTTCTCATCATTCTGTTTGAGAAAATTTTACAGTTGAGACTAGGCTTTACAACGACAAATGAAACTTTGGACAAGATTATTACCCAACATTGAAATAACACTTTGGACAAAAGATTGGACTTTTTCTGACACATTTCACAACATGAAGATGTCTTTTCATGACCCATTTCACATTCAACAAGATTTTCCATATTTAAGACATTTCAACCAAATATATTTTTTGAGTTCATAGTGACCCTCAAAACGATAATTTTAGATCTGCTGCAAAGCTTTGAAAATACTTTGACCTATATTCTATCTCTTTTCAAATTGAAAAATTATTTACGCAAGAAAAATATCAAAGTATCTAACATGATTTGGGAAGCAAGTTACCACAAGTCCAAGAAAAATCAACTTCTGTCTTCACCATCAACACCATTGAAGAAAACATGTCATTATCAACAAACCATCCACTTATGTCACCCTTATCATAACCTTAGTACAAAGGAAGAATATCCTTCTGTAATCCAAATTAATCCATAGTCTGAGACATATCATCCCATAAGTCAAGATCCCACGTCCTATCTACCAATCTCAATTCAAGTCACATCATCACCACATCTGAAGAATTGTACTCCAATTCCCATCTCATTTCAATAACATTGAGGATACAGTCAAAATGAATGGCCAAATAAGTTATAAGTCACCACTCATGTCAAGAACAAGGTCCTAACCCTGGATTAAAATTCAGGGAGTCCCTCAAAACAATCAGACATCCAAAACACACCTATCATAGTCTTTGAACAAGACCCTACCATTCTAAACTGACAATCATTTTTGAAAGACCCTAGTTGATTAAGAAGTCCAAAAGAACATGAACCATCCACCTTATGTAAGAAGATAAAATCCATACAGGCCTCGACTATTGACAGTTTCCAATGAGAAATTTGAATCCATGGGACACACACCTACCAAGAGTACAATATGGATAAAAACCATCTAACATTGACTTAAAGTACATCATGACACTCACATTGAAGATATTGGAAGCACCAATTTTTCCCATCTCAACTTCAAGTACATCATCTTATGTCAAAAAATTCAAAAATGGGTCTATAAGGGCCACTTTTTCTTTTCCTGAAATTAGGACAATACTAACCTTATGGAAATTGAGGATATTCCTCAAAAAAATTAGATGCAACAAAAAATAATCGTATGCTGATTTACTTTCTAAACTACTATATAAATGGTAGAGATTAAGGGGCAAAAGAACATGAACCATGCAGTATGTAAGAGAAAGGAATGGCAGTACAAAGGAAATGAATGCAAACCTTGTCAATGAGAAATTTGAATCCCATAGTTGGAGACATGTCATCTACCGTAAGTCAAGATGGAGGCCATCTACCACATCTCAAATTTAAATTACCATCACTCACATATAGAATTGGTAAGCCATTTTCGCACTCAACAAAAACATCATCTAGGTATCAAAAAGATCCAAAAAGGTCAAAGGCCACTTGAATCAAATCAGGAAATACAACCTTGGATGTGAAATTGAATATTACACTCAAAAAAAGTGGCAACAAAAAAAAGGATCAGTGCTTCGAGTCAAATACAAAACTACTATCAAATGTAGAGATCACAAGACGAAAGAGGACTCCCACATATAACACATGTCCACCTCCTTCAAAATGGTCACCAAACAAGGCATCTAAAAGTGTTGGTTCCAAACGCCATCCCTCCAAAATCCATCATACACCATCCCAAGTTTGGAAAATAAAAAGTCATTCATCCAAACGTCCAAACAACCTTTCCATGTCCACCATCATTTGTCATAATCCTACATCTCGCCTAAAGTCCAAAAATCCTACGTCACAAATCCATCACATCATGGCAGCAACTCTTTACCACAAGGATTCTGGCCATGCTACTCTATTTTTGAAACTAATTGAAAATCATTTTTTTTAATATGTGTGGAATGGATTCTAGTTTCGGAAAATGTGATTTATTTTAAATTTTGATGAATGGTTAATTTATAAAGCAAAAAACACCGAAGACTAGTTTTTGCCAAAAAATAGACACACAAACAAAAAAAATTAAAGATCAAAGGCTTAACATTGTCAAAATATGAAAAAAATCACATCGTTAGATAGCTAAGAGAGAGCCTAACATTACCTAGGTGTTTGATTTGTTTGGCCTTGAAATACGTGCAAACTTGATGCTTAGCACGAACACGATTATGTGAAATATTGTAGAATTTGCAAAAACATGTCTTTCAACATTGGGAAGGAACTCCAAGCCTTTAGGTTGGTATTCTAAAGAAAATACCAAGCCTAAGGCTTTGGGATTCCCAAAGCAAGAAATAACATAAGCACGTTATAACACGCTCATGTTATAATGCGCTCGAGTTATTTCATAGTTTTGAATTTATTTTTTTTGTGTGTGTTCCCAAGAGTTTCCTAAGCAAGACATAATGCGAGCGAGTTATAACATGCTCAGGTTATGTCTTTATTTGTGTTAAATTATAGTCTATTAAATGTATGTATATATATTTGTATGTTTATATGTATGTATTATTGTATGACATGTATGTATGTATGTATCTAAGATTGTATACTTGTATGCATGTAAGTATGTATGTATGTCTATATGTATATATGTTTGCTTATATGTATGTATGTCTTTAGATGGAGGGAGAATTTTAAGAGAGAGAGGGAGTTGTCTAGGTAGAGTGGGAGGGAGAGACCTGAGAGAGAGAGAGAGAGAGAGAGAGAGAAGTAGATAGGTAGTGAGAGAGAGGCTTGAGAGAGGGAAAGGGGATGGAAGGGAGAGACCTAAGAGACAGGGAGTGTGAGAGAAGGGGTTGGAGTGAGAGGGAATTAGCTAGTTAGGGTGGGAGAAATAGAGGGAGAGAGAGGGGGAGAGAGAGAGAGAGGGAGATAAAGAGAAAGAGAGAGTTATCTAATTAGGGTTCCAAAGGGAGAGACTTGAGAGATAGGGAGAAAGAGTGAGTGTGAGAGAGAGGGAGTGAGAGAGAGAGTAGGAGAGAGAGGGAGTGAGAGAGAGGGAGTGGGTGAGAGAGAGAGAAAGAGACCTGAGAGAGGGGGATGGGAGGGAGAGACTTGTGAGATAGGGAGAGAGAGGGAGTGTGAGAGAGGAGTGGGAGATAGAGGGAGTGATGGAGAGGGAGTGGGAGAGAGATAGAGGAAGAGAGGGAGAGAGAGAGAGAGTGTGGGAGTGGGAGAGAGATAGAGGGAGTGAGAGAGAGTGGTAGGGATTGATTGAGTGAGAGGTATGTAGAAAGATGGAGAGGGTAGGAGAGAGGGAGGGAGAGAGGTGAGATAGATAGATAGAGAGAAAGAGAGAGATAGGTTTTAATGGTATATGGTTGAGGGACTAGGCTTGATGGTCCAATGTATAGGGTAGACGGTTTAATGTATAGGGTAGAGGGTTGAGGGTTTAAGAATTTAAGTGTTGATGGTTTACTGGTTTAAGAGTTGAGGAATGATGTTGAGGGTTTAAGTATTTAGGGTTGAGGGATTAGGGTTTAGGGTTAAGGGTATATGGTTGAGTATATAGGTTTTAGGGTATAGGGTTGATGGATTATGAATTAGGATCCAATGTATAGGGTAGAGGGTTGAGAATTGAGGGTTGAGGGTTTAAAGTATAGCATAGATGGTAGAGGGTTGAGAGATTAAGGGTTTAAGGGTTGAGGTATTAGGGCTTAAGGGTTGAGGGTTGAGGGATTACAATTTAAGGGTTGAAGATTGAGTGATTAAGGGTTGAGGGTTGATGGTTTAGGGATTGAGGGTTGAGGGATTAAGGGTTGAGAGTTTATGGTTTAAGGGTTGAGGGATTAGGGTTGAGAGATTAAGGTTTGAGGGTTGAGGGTTTAGGGTAGAGAGTTTAATGGTTGATGGTATAGGGTTGAGGTTTTATGGTATTGGGTTGAGGGTAGAGGGTAGAGGGCTTAAGGGTTTAAGGCTTGAGGGATTAGGGTAGAGATAAAGGAATGGAGGGAGGGAGGGAGGGAGGGAGCGAGGGAGGGAGAAGTGAGATAGAGAGAAGGAGAGAAGAAAAGGGAAGGAGAAAGATAGATGAGGAGTTGAGGATCCAATGGATAGAGGGTATAGGGTTGAGAATTGAGGGTATAGGAATTATTAGGTTGAAGGTAAAGGTTGAGGGTATAAAGGTTGAGTGATTAGTGTTGAGGGTCCAATGTATAGGTTGGGAATTATAGGGGTTGAGGTTTTAGGGTTTAAGGGTTGAGGTTGAGGGATTATGGTTGGGGATTATTAGTTGAGGGTTGAGAGATTAAAGGTTGGTTTAGGGTTTGGTTAGGGTTTAGGGTTGAGGGATTAGGTTTGAGGGATTAGGGTTGAGGGTTTAGGGTATTGGGTTGAGAGTAGAAGGTTGAGGGTTGAGGGTTTAGGATTGAGGGTTTAAGGGTTTAAGATTTGAGGGTATAGGGTTGAGGGATTAGGGTAGAGAGGGAGGGAGAAATGGAGGGAGAAGTGAGAGAGAGAGAGAGATGAGGGTTGAGGATCCAATGTATAGGGTAGAGGGTTGAGAATTGAGGGTAAATGGTTGAGGGCCTATAGGGTTGAGGGTTTAAGGTTTTAAAGGTTGAGGATTTAGGGATTAAGGATTGAGGGTTGAGGGTTTAGGGTAGAGGGTTTAAGGGCATTTGTTTGAGGGTAGAGGGTTGAGGTTTGAGGGATTAGGGTTAATGGTTTAGGGTATTGTTTTGAGGGTAGAGGGTTTAAGGTTGGGGGTTGAGGGTTGAGGGTTGAGGGTTTAAGGGTTTAAGAGTTGAGGGTATAGGGTTGAGGGATTAGGGTAGAGATGGAGTGAGAAATGGAGGGATAAGTGAGATAAAGAGGAGAGAGAGAGAGAGAGATATATATATATGGGGCTTGAGGATACAATGTATAGGGTAGATGGTTGAGAATTGAGGGTATAGGGTTGATTGTTTAGGGTATTGGGTCAAGGGTTTAAGGGTTTAAGGGTTGAGGGTGTAGGGTTGAGAAATTAGGGTAGAGAGTGATGGATGGAGGGAGGGAGAGATGGAGGGAGAATTTAGATAGAGAGGAGAGAAGAGGAGGGAGAGAGGGAGTGGGAGAGATATATGAGGGTTGAGAGAGAGAGACTTGGGAGAGGGAAAGGGGATGGGAGGGAGAGACCTGAGAGAGAGGGAGAGAGAGAGTGTGGGAGAGAGGGGGTTGGAGTGAGAGGGACTTATCTAGGTAGGGTGGGAGGGATAGTTGAGAGAGAGGGAGTGGGAGAGAGGGAGTGGGAGGGAGGGAGGCAGGGAGTGAGAGAGAGAGAGAGTGAGAGAGTTGTCTAGTTATGTAGGTAGGGTTCTTGAGGAAGAGACTTGACAAAGAGAGGGGGTGGGAGGGAGTTAGTTGAGAGAGAGGGAGAGAGAGGGAATAGGAGAGAGGGAGTGGGAGATATAGGTATGGGAGAGAGATAGAGCGATTGAGAGGGGGTGGGGGTGAGAGACTAGAGAGAGAGAGGGAGGGAGGGAGATAGAGGGAGAGAGATATATTAGAGTTTAGGGTTTAAAGGTCTAGGTATTAAAGGTTTAAGGGTATATGGTTGAGGGATTAGGGTTTAAGGCATAGTGTCCAAGGTTGAAGGTTGAGGGTTAAGTGAGAGACCTAGATGGCTAAGGAGAGATAGAGACAGAGAGAGGAAACCTTAAGAAAATGAACATTTTCATAACGCAAGCATGTTTGATGAAGTTGAGATATAGTTGTTTTCTATAGCAAGACAAAATATGTGCATATTATAACATGAGTGCATTTTGGCTTGCTCTAAAAATGGTAAAAAATTTAGCACACACATGATCTAGGCCCACATGCTTTATTATTCTCCTGGTTATGTTAGTGTTCCCACAAAAAGAAGCTTTTTGATGTTGTTGGGAAGTACACATGCAAATTTTTCACATTCTACCACCTTTGCATGAAATTTACACCACCTTTTTATGGTTTTCCAACTTAGGAAGGAGGAAATAACAGATTTTTCACATCTAATTTGATATATATCAATTCAAGTCTCATTTTTTGTAGTGTTGCAATGTTAATTGTAATTGAATTGTAGGAATTTAACATTATACATTGGTTTTTTTTCATTATAACCTTAGCCCCTCTTGGCACATTTTAAACTAAATAATTATTTACACTTGCCAATTACATTTTAAACCGCATCTCTTTGAGGCATTTTGTTAAACCAATTGACCTACCTTGTGTATGATTCCACATTTGTATACACATATATATGAGAGTAGTTATAAGTATGTAATATAATGTACATAATTTCTGAATCCTTTTCTATAGATGTGCATACCCCTTTCAAATAGTTATACTAAAGTAATATAATGCAATCATTGTAGTCCACAAGGACACATCTCATTGAAGCTTTTTTTCAAACAGTTCTACTAAAGTAGTTGATTGCCTTATCTATACTACCAAATTTTCCATACATGTCTACCAAAGCATTTTATCAAATAGCATAGACGAGTAACTCATCTATTTAAAAAAATGCCTCAAAGAAATGTGGTCTCATGGTGATGCAGATTACCATGAGATCACATTTCTTTGAGGAATTTTTTTAAACAATTGATTGCCTTGTCTGTGATACCAAATTTTCCATGCATTTCTACCAAAGCCTTGTATCAAAAAACATATGAGGATTCAATCAGCTATTTGAAAAAATGCCTCAAAGAAATTGTGTCTCATGGTGATGTGCATCACAATGAGACCACATTTCTTTGCAACATTTTTCCAAACAGTTGATTGCCTTATCTATGCTACCAAAATTTTCAAACAAGTCTACCAAAAATTTCTTTCAAAACAATCCCCCTTTCTTTCAATGAATTTATTGATTCCTGGATACCTTTTTCCAAAGGTAAGATGTTAAGACAAAATTTGTGGAATTTGGATTTATACTCAAGCCAATTGTATCTTCTTGAAAGTTTGTAATGTCTTTTAAAAAATACATTTTGTGCTTATCTTGCATTAATGGCATTTCATGAGATTACATTTCATGTTTTGATAGATATCATACCCCATTCCAAGGTTCCATTTTGTGCCTATCTTGCAATCTTGGCATTCCATAAGACCACATTTATTTAAGGAATTCCATCAAAAAATTCATGTGAGCATTGACAAGATAGTGAGCTCACTAGCTTGTCTATGCTACCAAATTTTCCATACATGTCTACTAATTTTTTTTTTCAAACAATTCACATTCCTTGTTCATGCTTCCATTTTTTTCCTATCTTGCAATCATGGAATTCCATGAGACCACATTTTTGTAAGGTGTTCCATCAAAAAATTCATGTGAGCATTGACAAGCTAGTGAGCTCACTAGCTTGTCTATGCTACCACATTTTGCATACATGTCTACCAAAAAAATTTGTCAAAAATTTCACATTCCTTTTACATGCTTCCATTTTGTTCCTATCTTGCAATTATGGGAGTCCACTAGACCAAATTTCTTTAAGGCATTCCATCAAAAAATTCATGTGATCTTTGACAAGCTAGTGGGTTGTTTGAAAAAATGCCTCATAGAAATGGGGTCTCATGTTGATGCTTGTCAATGCAGTAGCATTGCCAGGATAGTGGGCTATTTGAAAAAATACCTCTTAGAAATGGGGTCACATGGTGGTGTGCCCCATTTCTATGAGGCATTTTTTCAAACAGCCCACTAGCTTGTCTATGCTACCAAATTTTCCATACATGTCTACTAAAACATTTTTTCAAACAATTCACATTCCTTTTCAATGCTTCAATTTTTTTCCTATCTTGCAATCATAGCATTCCACGAGACCACATTTCTTTAAGGAATTCCATAAAAAAATCATGTGAGCATTGACAAGCTAGTGATCTCACTAGCTTGTCTATGTTTGTGCCCTTTCCTCTTACATTTTATACCATTTTAATTAACATCCTAAATTTAGTAATGTGTAAATGAATTGTTTTACATTAAAAATATAAAATCTAACTTTGACTAAATTTTTCTCATATTGTCCTTTTGTTAGTTTTCCTACAAGGTAGAAATGACAAGGTGGTGATCTCTTTGATGCATTTTTTCTTAAAATTCTCACTACCTTGTCATTGCATCCACATTGACCTCAAGGACATATCTCATTGAGGAATTTTTTCAAATAGTTCATGTTCCTTGTCTATGCATCCACATTTCGCATGTGTCTATTAAGGAAATTGCAACCATAACACTCATGAAAATCCCCATTTTATGTTTTGATAGATGTCATACCCCATTCCAAGGTCCCATTTCTACTATGGCTAAAAGCCTAAAATAGGTGCTTTCCAACAAACTATGGATGCATGGAAAAAATATATCAAAGAATAATAGTAAGAAAAAGAATAGAAAAGGTATTGAGCTATTTGAAAAAATTCCTCAAATAAATGTGGTCTCATGGTGATGTCCATCACCATGAGACCACATTTCTTTGAGGCATTATTTCAAAGAGCTCAAATTTCCTTGTCTATGCTACCACATTTTCCATACATTTTCCATTTTAGGCATATCCTATAATCATTCCAATCTTTATGGGTAGATTAGCAAATGAACAAATGAAGTCAAAGATTTTTGAACTTAAGACTTCTATGGAGAAAATATAACTGGAAATAGATGATAAGGAAGAAGCAATATGATAACAATAGTTGCAGATGCAAAGGCAATAGTTGGAAGTGTTGAAATTGAAGCACAACAACTAAAGACTAAAATTAACCACTTAGAAAAGGTATTAAAAGAAAAGAAGAATGATTTATTGTCAATGAAAAGGAGGCTAGTCGGCTCTAAAATTACTTGAAAAGGAAGCAGACCAAATTGAATGAGATACATAATGTATTCAATGAAGAGATTCTTCCTGCTCTCGAGAAGTTGAGGAAGTTGCATGTGTAGATTCTTCTTTGTTCATCACACAACCCAACTGAATATTCCAACACATCTGTATGACTGGTTTTATGCTAGGAAAGGTTCTTTTTCACACCCAAACATGACAAAATAGTCCAAGCCACATTCTACTGGCAAAGTCTCTTAAGAGACCAAAGTGCAAAAGGGTAAAAAACTTTGACTAGTGATTACTCAAAAACTATGGAACTTGGAAACACTTCGTCTGAGGCTATGGGATCTGTAGGGACCCTCTACAATAATTTCTATCAGTTTTTGATAGCTCCAAGTTGTTTGCCTATGGTGAACAGATTTTAGTTAATGGGAAATGGGTCAGTTGCATATAGTGTAAAGTTGGAAAGTGGTTAACTTTTGTTTTGTTCATCACACAATTGAACTAACTATTCCAACACATTTATATGGGTGGGTTTGTGCTAGTAAAGTTCCTCTTTCATACCCAAACACATCGAAATGGTCTGTGCCATATTCTACCAATGAAGTCTCTTAAGAGACCAAAGTGCAAAAGGGTAGAAAACTTTGATGATAAATTACTTGGAAACCATGAAAACCATGACACTTGGAAACACTTTTTTCAAGGCTATAAGATCACAAAGGGACCCTCTACAATAACCTCTCTCAATTTTTTATAGCTTCAAGTCATTTTCTTGTGGTGAATAGATTTCAGTTGATGGAAAACTAGTCAATTGCATGTAGTATAAAGTTGGAAAGTGGTGTATCTTTTTTTTTGTTCATCATACAACCAAACCGACTATTCCAACATGTCTGTATGGGTATTTTTATGCTATGTAAGGTCCTATTTTATACCCAAACATGCCAAAATGGTCTGAGCCATATTCTACCAGTGAAGTCTCCTGAGAGACCAAAGTGCAAAAGGGTAGAAAAAATTGACGAGTGATTATTCAGAAACTATGGCACTTGGAAACATTTTGTATGAGGCTACAAGATCATGTAGGGCCCCTCTACAATAACCTCTCTTGGTTTTTGATAGCTCCAAGTCATTTTCTCTTGGTGAACATATTTGAGATGATGGAAAATGGATCAGTTACATGTTGTGTAAAGTTGGAAAGTGGTATAACTTTCATTCTGTTCATAACATGACCAAACCAACTATTCCAAAACATCTGTATGGGTGGTTTTATGCTAGGAAAATTCTTATTTTGCATCCAAAATGTTGAAATGGTCTAAGCCACATTCTATCAGTGAAGTCTCTTAGGAGACCAAAGTGCAAAAGGGAAACAAACTTTGACGAGTGATTACTCAAAAACCATGGCATTTGCAAACACTTCTTCTAAAGATATGGGATCATGTAGGTCCTCTCTCAATTTTTGGTAGCTCCAAGTTGTTTTCTTGTGGTGAAAAGATTTCAGTTGATGGGAAATGGGCCAGTTGCATGTAGTGTAAAGTTGGAAAGTGGTGTAACTTTCATTCTATTCATAATACAACCAAACCAACTATTCCAACACATTTTTATGGGTTGTTTTATGCTAGGAAAGGTGATCTTTTGCACCCAAACATGTTGAAACTGTCTGAGCCACATTCTACCAGTGAAGACTCTTAAGAGACCAAAGTGTAGAAGGGTAGAAAACTTAGACGAGCGATTACTCAAAAATAATGGCACTTAGAAACACTCTGTCTAATGCTATGGGATCATGTAGGGCCCCTCTACAATAACCTCTCTAAGTTTTTGATAGATCCAAGTCGTTTGTCCATGGTGAATAGATTCCAGTTGATTGAACACAAGTCAGTTGCATGTAGAGTAAAGTTGGAAAGTGGTGTAACTTGTGTTATGTTCATCATACGACCAAACCAACCATTTCAAACCATTTGTATGGGTGGTTTTATGCTAGGAAAGTTCCTCTTTTACACCCAAACATGTTGAAATGGTTTGAGCCACATTCTACCGATGAAGTCTCTTAAGATACCAAAGTGCAAAAGGGCAGAAAACTTCAATGAGCAATTACTCAGAAACCATGGCACTTGGAAACACTCCATTTGATGCTACAGGTTCACAAAGGGCCCCTCTATAATAACCTCTTCTTCTTTTTTATAGCTCCAAGTTGTTTTCCCGTGGTGAACAGATTTCAACTGATGGAAAACAGGTCAATTACATGTAGTGTAAAGTTGCAATGTAGGCTACTTTTTTTATTTTGTTCTTCGTGGGGCCAAACAGCTAGTTCCAACACATCTAGGAGGGCACATCTATGCTAGGCATGATCACTATGATTTGATATAAAGGGTTCATTTTCTTTCCAATTCCCTTATGATCTTTAATAAGACTTGCATGCCTTGATTTTTTGTTTGTGATACTTAGTTATTACTTTCCATTTTCTTTTGTCAATAGTTTTATGATGTTTTATTTATCTATGTATACATGAAGCATAAAGCATACAAGTGAATGGTAGCATCAAGAATACATGCAAAATGGTAGATCTCTACCTCAATTATATAAGGCATGAAGCATGAAGCATGGTAGCATGGAGCATGAAGCATGAAGCATGAAGCATACACATGAATTTCTTCCATGAATCACATGAATCATGAATCATGAAGAATTAGTATATTCATACGATTGATTTAATGTTCAATAATCTTACTAGACAATAATGTTCAAAATTTATTATATATTTACAATTATAGAAAAGAAGAGTGCATGGAAAACACTTGATTTTTAACTATTTAAAGTAAAACATCTACAAATATCTATTGAAGCGTGGATTTATAATGCAAATATGGAAACCATCAATAAAAAATATTTGTATTAACCAAAGAGCCACATAAGCATACATCAATATATGTCGATATAAGTATAAAATATATACAAAATAGCCATATAGGCATAAAATGTCAAGTATATACAATACAAAATATGTCCAAAAATTCCATATAGGCATACAAAAAAGGACCCCAATCAAAGTCATTTCCCTCTAGGTGAATGAAACAAATGAGTGACCTTTGGTGGTTGGGTGGATGGTGATGTGTATGACACTCATTTACCCTAAACTCAAGGGTTGGTCCTCCTAGGGTTTAGTTCTTCATCAAGCCTTATATGTTACAATAACAAGTAAAGACATTCATATATATAAATTACATTATATAAAATGATATATTTAACAAAATAATCACTCATGGCCACTAGACGATCTCTCTCCTCATGAAAAATATTCACATGCTAATGTTGTGGCATGCCCAAGTCCTATAGAAACCATCCAAATAGAAATTAAACCACAAATGAATAATCATTTGATTTTTCACTAACTAACAACTATAACAATGAATGTAATTTGAAATTTACTAATCTACCTCATAATACTGTGAGAGGCATTGAGTTGTCTATTGAAGAAGTTACACCTTGATCCATTACCCTATCAACATCTAGAGGAAATTCCACTTCCATCATCTGAAAATAAACCAACAATTTATTCAATCACGAAAAGTAGAATAGTGATGCAGGTCATGGCTTATAATGTATGAGATAATCAACAAAATTTTGAGTACTTATTGAACTTTATATTTCTTACTATTATGCTTACTATTTTCCCTATACATAGCTTGTTCAAAAGCACTTGTTTTAGGCTTTTATCCATAGCAGTGATGCAGTGAACTATTTCATAAAATGCTTTGGTAGAAATGTATGAAAAAAATGGTAGCATAGAGAGGGTAGTGAACTATTCGAAAAAATGCCTCAAAGAAATGTGGTCTCATGGTGATGGAATGCCATGAATTTTTTTTTGTCATGGCATTCCACCATGAGACCACATTTCTTTAGGACATTTTTTGGATGGTATAATGTAGTCTTAGTTATTATGCTAGGATTGGGTGGATGGTATAATGTAGTCTTAGTTGTGAGATGGAGGGGGATCATGAAATGAAGAAGGATGAGTGTTTTGATCATGAGGGGAAGAGGATCATTAGATGGGGTGGAAGGTGTACTTTGAGACCACATTTCGAGAGTGATCATAAAATGGAGTGGAAGAGTTACTTTGATTTGTACACGGAAGGATGTCATTAGATGAAGTGGGGGAGAGGGTGGATGAAGGGATATCTTGCTCTTGAGATGGAAATATATCATTAGATGAGATGGAAGGGATATTTTTTTCTTGATTGGAAATCGGATCATGAGATGGAAGGGGGTCATATGATGGATGAGAAGGGTTTCCTTGATCCTTATATGGAGGGGAATCTATGTTAGCATGCTTTGGATTAGGAGATGGAAATAGTTAATTTGATATGGATGGTGTCATGAGGGAGGAAGGTTTTATAGACTCTTCAACTTGGATAGATGGATTGATAGGGGATTCATTTAAGATTAATGGTATTAGTGTTTATCTTGATGTGGTGGTGATGAAGGTGGATTCATGATATGGAAAGATTGCACCACTTTGTTTTTGCATGGAGAAACAACCACCTTTGTAAATAGTCCTTGGAGGAAGTTATTATGAGAGACATGGGATGACTTTTCTTGGTAATAGTGGGGTGATGTGGATTTTAAGGATGTGGGATATGAAAGTGGAATAAGAGGTGGAAGCTTCCATGGATTGGTAAATTGAGGATGAGGATGAGGACCTTGAAAAGGATTTGGAGGGGAATTTTGGCTAAAGGCTTTGTTTCTACTCTTAAGGTAGTGAGTTGCTTGAAAAATTACCTCAAATAAATATGGTCTCATGGTGATGGAATGCCATTCCATCACCATGAGACCACATTTCTTTGAGGCATTTTTTCAAAAAAATCACTACCCTATCTATGCTATTGCTTACTATTATGCTTTGATAGATTTTTTCCAAGCATCCATAGTTTGTTGGAAAGCACCTGTTTTAGAATTTTAGCCATAGTAGCAAGGAAGTGAACTATTTGATAAAATGCTTTGGTAGACATGTATGGAAAATGTGGTAGCATAGACAAGGAGGTGAGTTGTTTGAATTTATATACCTCAAAAAAATTGGGTCTCATGGTGATGGACATCACCATGAAACCACATTTCTTTGAGGCATTTTTTTGAACAACTCATTGCCTTGTCTATTCTATTGCTTACTATTATGCTTTCTTATATTTTTTCCAATAATCCATAGCATAGACAATGCAATGAACTGTTTGAAAAAATGCCTCAATAAAATATGGTCTCATGGAATGCCATGACAAGCAAATGCAATTGGAAGTTGCTCCTAGTTATTAGTTATGATATATGAAGTAATTGCATCATTGCTTATGTTGACTTTATAAAAAACTATATTGTAATTGAAATTTTGTCATCTATGAACATCTAGTTATTACTTATGAAATGTGAAGAAATTATTTGAGTTTGAAAGATGTGCAATGAAATGTAATCAATTATATGAATATAAACTAAAAAAAAATCTATTAAGTACAATTCATTAGTCAAACTCTTTATTCTATTACCTAAGTTAAGGTTTGAACTCCACTACCACTAGGAGGTGTTGTCGTGAAACCTCCAATATTAACATATTCAACATCCAAAATTAGATGTTAGAATACCATTCATATAAAAATTCTATTCATATGCAATATTTAAATTTTTTTACTAGTTACATACCTCAACAGTAGATGTAGTGGAGTAAAAAGTGGGTTGAGGGCCAGTGAAAATAGTATCAACATTGTGACCCTAAAATTTCATTACAATTTTTAAACTAAATTAGTTACTCTTGCATTTCAAAAATAAATTTAATAGATTCAATTCAATGAACATGCTAACATTTACCTGTGTATCGAGGTTTCATTCAAGATGACATTATGTCATCACCAACTGGGAAGCTACAAATGTATTCTGTGCACTAGCCTCTTGACTATCTATGGGGTTATATATACAAGCTGACCCACAAACCTAAAAATAATGGGGTGGAACCCTACCCCTCAAAACTCCCCCTTGGTTGATGTACTGCAAGACTCGCATGTTGGATGATACTTTGGCTTAGAGAACTAATAGACTGTATAGTGTCCACCTCAACACTCTCCTTCATGATGAAAGGGATAATAACATTCTCATAAGCTGGCCTAGCAAGTGCTCGTCTCACTTGCCACTAAGGATCAAGACATGCACCTAGTATATCCTATGTCAACCTACCACCTCTCCCCTAAAAGTCCCACATATCAAAATAGTTGAGGATTTTTTTGAAGAAGAACTCACAGTCGAGTTTCCTCAAGAGATATTGGGGGACCTCATTATTGTTTCATGGAGGATGGTCAAAAACCTTCCACCACCTCTTCCAAAAATTGCCCTATATCCCTTGGTGGTTGCACCAATGTATAGGAAACCTCTTGCTATTAAGGTCAAGAGTTTTATTTGTATGTGGGTTACTGAATAGTGAACACAAGTCATATTTTGTAATTTTTTCATTTTTTACTTGTTTGTATGATATATTATTTGCATAAAAATCTCTACACTATCGCCTCTTATTTGCCCAACCACTTAATTGCTTGCTAATTGCATCTATATGTGTTAACATAGTTTGAAGTGAATTTACAAGTGTGGTTCTTTTTGAGGTTGAACTTATAGGATCGTTCAACCTCACAATTATCTCCTCAATTTATTTTTTGTTGTTTTTAATTTCCCTCATTGAATTTTGTTGAGTTCTAGGAGGATGTTGAGGAATTGTTGGAGGAGTTTTTTGTTGTCATTGTTCATCAAGATTTTGTTGGTGTGCTTATTCATGAGGAGGAGAAGGATTTTGAGGATGAGAATTGAGTGGATTTTCAACTCCTAATAATTAAAGAAATTAACATCAAAAACATATTCAATCTACCTATTTAACAACAAATTCACAAAAAAAATCAATAAAATCTTACTCCTCTGAGCTTCCCATCGACGTGGAAAAATTTTGGCGAAGAAATAGTAGCAATTCAGTGAATAAAATTGGAAAATTTGAGGTCTCCACAACATGAGTGTGCCTTGGAAGGCTTTGCAAGCAATAGATGAAGAAATATGATAGTCTAAAATGATTTGGATTTTCTTTTTTTTTCTTATAAAGACTCATAACGTGCTTGTGTTATAACACGAGTGCATTATAGGCTCTAAGGCTTGGTTGCACCAATTCATAATACAAGAACATTATAATGCGAGTGCATTATAACGCACTCACATGGCTTTTCAAAAAATTTAAAAAAGTTGGCCACTTTTTGACCACCCAACTTTATGCACCCGCCCATCTATTTCATCTCCAATTGAGGGTATGCCATTTATCCCATCTCATTTAAATATTGATGAAATTACTAATTTTGAAGAAAATTTTCCTTTGAGAACACTTCCTAGAGTTTTGTATGGAAGGCCTAATTTTTTGATTGATATTGATGAGAATATTTTGTAACCAATAGTTGATAAGATTCCAAAATGTACTTGTAGAATAAATGCTAATAATATTTGAAGATTATTTTTTGAAAAATTAAATGAAATTGAAAGATACCACATATTTTTTGAAATGATGAGAAATCTAAAATATAGATCCATTATGAAGATTCTTGGGCTAAGAACATCAGAAGCTTCAAGTGACAAATCTATTGTCAAGAATCTAATGAGTTCATATGAGAGTGTGGGTACCACCTCACGCACCAAAGATAGTAATGTCACACAACATGTCATTACATCAATTATAGTATGTAATCAAACCAAGAAATATCATCTCATTAGATTGACAAGTCAATCATTGAGAATAAATAGAAAAACTTTATTGAAATCCATTGGAAGGTTCCAAAGAGTTGAAGAAATAAATAACAATGAATTATGAGCATTCCTTGGTAGACTACCACAAAAAGACAAACCAATTGTTGAAACCTTGAAATCCCTAATTGAATAATTTTGGAAGAATAACACAAGGGTATCTCCCATCAAAGAGATTTTTTTAAGGAGAATTGGTTGTCGAAATCATGAGCCACATCCAAAACATTTTTTGGATATGACTCAAACATAATTATTTACTAAATTTCCAGAGATGTATCCTCAAGTTAAAATTTATCAAATATTTTTTGAAATGATAAAGCCTTTCTATGTCAAAATAAATCACACATGCACTAGTTGTTGTAGAGTATAGATTGAGTTTTCTATCCATTATGGTTTCTATCAATGTATATGTTTAGATTTGCATACTAATAATGTTTTGTAGGACTGTGACATACATGCCCCACCTACATCTTCAAGAGATTTCATATCAAGAATTTTATGTGAAAGAGCAAATGGTCAGTTATTCTAAAATAAATTATGCTATGACACATGTTAACATTGTGGTGGGTTTCAATATTTTCTAATTTGTGAACATATGCAAAGTACACATGTGGTTAGAAATGAACTAGTAAAATTTGAAAAGTATAAGACAATGGCCTACAATACAAAAAGATGGTAAAGAAGAAAAAAGGTATGATTTGGTTATTGAAAAGATTCCAGTGTATCAATTTATTTCTATATTTTGAGAGAATAAAGTGTATGAGTATGCAAGGAAAACCCATAGCTGGATTTGCAATTCAAGTTATGTAATGACACATTTCCACTTGATACCATTCTTTCAGTCATCAAATTTACACATAACTACACTCTACAACTACATCATCAGGTGTAATTAGAATATTACAACTCCACACAGGTTGTTATATTTGTGCATATAGCATTCATTAACACGTGTGACTATACAAAAGATGACAAAAATATTGTAAGGGAGTTTTATTTTTATATCAGTGATGATTATACATATTCTACAAAGTTCATGCAAGGTTTCTTTTAGGTGTTCTACAATGATTTGGCTAGAAGGGGCATATCATTCTGTCAGCATATTAAATGGTCAGATAATTGTGCATCACAATTCAAGAACTCATGGATGTTCTATTGGTTGAGTAGGGTGCATAATATTATAGGTGTTCAACATATATGGAATTTTTGTGAGGATGGGCATGGAAAGGGATAGCATAATGGTGCAAGAGCATGTATCAAAAGAGCCATAGCATGAGAAGAGTTAAAGTATAAAGACAATGCAAAGTTGATAGATTCCAAATATATCATTGAGTGGTGTAATGCTACAATAGGTCTAGGTAATGAAGTTAAGTCTTTAGTTTGCAGATTATTTTGGTTGATAGATGATACTAACATTACAAAATATGAGAATTGGTGTACATTGACAAGATCAAGTGACCTACACTCTTTCAAAATATCTAATGTAGGTTAATGGAGTATTCATACATGGAAGATGGTATTTTTTTGTTATTCTTATGCATATCAAGGTTGGAATGAGTGTGAATCAAAGGAGTGGGTTGATGAATGGTGCTTATGAAGTCTAATCCCACTTGAGACATATTGACCCCGAATGGCACTACAAATCACATAGATGGAATCATCAATTGATTTTGATCACATATCAAATCTAGCTCAACCAAGTAATATATCTACTTGTATTGTTTTTGAAATTCCTAATTTTATCTTACTTTGTAGTATTTTGTAATGTTGACTAAATTCATCTAATTGGATGCACATATCAATGTAGAGCATGTTTATGTAGTTATTATAGATGAAGACAATAGAGAGGGAATAAACTATTACTTGTGTCATTGTGTCAAGATCAAAAATAAATTGGAGGCTCTAGTTAAATAGATGGATAAAACATTGAATACCCTAAAGTATCAATGGTTGTTACTAGAACATGGCTTAGAAGGTACCCAATTAAGAAGTTTGGTGTATGGTTGTTTAAGGACTTTGACATGGATCAAAAGATTCTTCATTACTCAAACCTTGTTGTGGCATCCAATGTCCATTTGATTAAATATGGGGGTATAAAATTGAACAAGAACTTGTGGAAGATTCATGAATATGATCATGAGGCAATACTTGACATGATAAAGATTAGAGTAGACCTAGTTGGTTCATTTGATTGATTGCAAATAAAAAAATGTTAAAGTCAAGTTGATTTGTAAAATATGTACAATATATTTGTAAAGTCATGTTGATTTGTAAATATGTACATTAGATTTGTACAATCATGGTATTAATCACTTTTTTTTGGTTATTAAAGTGTGTATCATAAAATATGGACCTCCTTGAGGGTATTGATGTTTATGTATTTCTTACTTGTATTACATGCAAGTACTTGTGCTTCCTTGTATTGCTTACTTGTATTTGTAAAGGAGGGGATTCACTATTCTCGAGTCTCTAGGACATGGAGGATTCTATAGGGAGTGAATAGTCCTTGATTTCCTAAAATTACAAGCTCAAGTGACAAGATGCAAAATAGGAAATATTGCAATAACTTGGTTAAATAAAATACTAAGCTAGAATGGAAAAATTACAAATTAACAAAATTTGGTAAATAATTATAGAATACTAATTATAGAAGCAAAAAGATATAGACTTACAAATTCTACTCCTAAGAGGACAGAGGTGCAACCCATGGATGATACCATGCTACAAGGATGTATGTGCCTCGCGCTATCATTCCTGCTGAATTAGGAAGTAAATGTTTGAAATCTACAAGTACCCAACTCTTCGAATCTGAAAACCTGCACATAGAAAGGATGAGGAAAAATGTTGGGGTTGTTTCAGGGCTTTCCTTAGTCAAACCCTCATTTTGATGTTTCCATCTCCATGGATAGCCAGATAGATTAAAAAAAATAGACAAGACATAAAATGTAATAGATGAGACATGTGATAGAAACAAACCCTATTGTGGAGGAGAACCCCTGTCACGAATAAAATAGATAAGAAACGTATGTATTTTTAAATACATAAGACAAAGAAACAAGAGAGTGTTACCAACAATCTATGGCTCCCTCTTGGCTTGATAGACAATATGTTGTATGCTTGCAAGAGAGCTTTGGTTGTTGATGAGATGTGAGTCTGGCATAGCTTTGCTACAAAGAAGATATGTAGAAGAGAATAGAGAAAGAGAGAATGCAAGACAATAAGAATGAATGAGAATGAGAGTGAAAAGGGGAGTTTTGTGAGGCTACATGGGTGGGAAGAGCCGTTACACTTGTGATTCTACCACAATAATGTGCATCATGGGAAAAGTTCAAAAGATTCCCTCATTTGAAAATTGGAAAGTTTGAGGATACTTGCACGCCGCATGGACGTCTACACATTGTGCAAGCATCCAAATAAAAAATTTACAAGAAATGAGGTGGAGGACTGCTAACATTTTGTCATTATCCCTTATGGAGTTTAAATCATGAAATTATAACTCATAAGGTTTTTTCATTAATGTAGTGAGGTGTCATAAATTTAACAGAGTAAACGTGAAAGTGTTAAATTTCCATGGGGTACAATTTTATGATGCCACATTTTTCCCCCACTTTAGTGAGCTAAATTTTTTAGAGAAAAATTGGCTACACTAAAGTAGAAAATAAAATATTAGTGCAAGATCAAAAATTTGAAAATTTTATAGATTTACATCCAAAAGGATACTATAGAGGTCGTAGAGGTTGACAAGGTGGATACTGTGATGCCCCTAGTGTTCAAGCTCAATGAGAAAGTTCAATGTCTATTTTGAAGTTTCATTCTACAAAACTCAAATTTAGGTCAGTTTCAAAAATCAGAAGAAGCTACCATGGTGAGAAGAATGCTTAAGAAAATTTGGTAGTTTAGAAGAAAAATATGATGAAAAGGTGAATATATGCCTCCTATTTTTTCAACTAGCTAGGTGGGGTGAAAATAGGAAGGATGGAAAAAACATTTTCACCACAAAAAATGGAAAAAATGACCTATATAAACTCAGGTGGGCCCATAAAAGGGTCATTTTCATTATTCACAGTGAGGATCTTGTTGAATTTAGTGAGAGAAGAGTCAAAAAAATGCCTCGCAGACAAGAGTATGTGGCCTTGATGACCGAGCAGCTCTATGTAGTGATAGCGGTGAGTGACGAGCCTGGTGAGGTATGAATTTTTTTTACCCAACTTGTCATTTTGATGTATTTTTCTAGTTTTTTGTCCTCCTCGAGCAACACAAGCATCCAGTCAACACTGAGGTGTTTGGCTGGTATGTTGTCATCTCGACAATGCATCAACAACCTCTATCTGCACTAACATCCCTCCCATGTATTGTCATTGGGAGGTGTTTTACCTTGGATGTTAGCATGTCGCATAGACATCTGCATGACATGCCTACATCCCAAAGGTAAACTTAGGTAGAATTTGATGTAGAGTTAGAGTTTTTCTTGATGATATAGAAGGAACTGATGTGAATATTTTTCTTTTTGTAGGTGTGGCCTAAGATTCATGAGCATGTTGGTGAATCGCTACTGATATATTTGTGAGATCATGTGTGATAAGTTGCATCTAGATGATTAGGATTTTCTATGATGGATTGGCCTCTTGAAGGTCTATGCCATGCGATATATCTACTACCATGCACCCATCTTGATGGTACTCATGGAGTGCTAGGACATTGACACCTCCAGCTTCCACCTACCAATAGGAGAGATGACCATATGTTGAAAATGAAGGTAATAGTGTAGCTTAAAACTTGTAAAAATATGAGACTATAGATCTAATTAAGTGTTCTTTGTCACAATTCTTTATGTATGATTAATCTATTTAGATCAATTTTACCAATTGTACAAAGAGACAAAAAATTGTAGAAGAATGAGTCAAGGAGATAGAAGTGACATAACATATACGTGGAGAAACCCTTTTGGGAAAAAACTCCACTAGAATCAATAGCGCTTGTATTATTTAACCTTAGAACAAGATTACAATAACACTATATCAATCCTTGATTAATATGCTTCCTTTCCTTCAAATAATCCTTCTTCACAACCTACAATAAACTCTAATGGAACTCTCATACACTTGCTGAAATTAATAGAAATAATATGAGCATGTAAACTCATAAGAGTTGTACAATACAAGAGCATAAAGCTCCTCACAAAAAAATATGCCTAGATTGGGCAAGTAGAGCTCCACAAAATAATCTGAAGTCAAACCAAAGTCTTCCTCAATTTAGGCGCCCAAAATTGAACACTTAACTAAACTTTGCTCAAGGAGATATCATGCAAACTTCATCTCAAATTTGGCACCCAAGAATGGGCCCACTTGACTGAGCCTTGTAAATATCTTCTCAAGCAAAAGGTGTTAACTGAAAGATTCCAACTTGGGTTCCCAAGGTGGTCCCAAGTCAATCTTAGTTAACTGAAACATATCTCTCCACCAATTCATGCAAACATTATGCATGATTGATCATCGCCACTTAACTAAAAGTATCCACTTGTTATATGTCATGCAACTAAAGTCATTAGTCATGCAACTCAAGTCAACTCAAGTCAACTAGCATTCAACTAAAAATAACTACATGCAATTGAAGATAACTTAACCATAACTAAACTAAACTAAACTGAACTATAAATTGAACTAAATTGAAGTGAACTAAACTAAACTAATACTGAACTGATAGTGCCATTAAACTCATGTAAATATCAATCCCTAATTTGTAGGATCAAAACATGCATTAATAAAGTGTTATCAATCCTCCAAACAGTTAACTAAAGCAAGGTGGGTTCCACCTTCCATGTGGGCACCCCATGTGCTCCTATATTCTTGTAGGAGCTCTTCTTGGATGTGCCCACATGTTCCTATCATTTAGGAATAATCAAAAAATTCAATTTACATGTTCATTTCATTTGAATTTAATCTCTTTCTAATCCTAGTGTTGGGGAACACTTTCCAAGGACTTAGGAGATACATGAAATATGTTTAGGATTGCAATCAAATGGAATCATATTCCCAACATTCTCCCACTTGGAATTATACATTGAAATTATTCTAAACAAGGAATCATTATTATAAATCAAGTACAGGACTCAAGGCCAATGGCCTTCCTGTACCAAGAGAACTTATCTGTAGGAACTAGTTTCGTAAGATAATCTACAACATTGATCAAAGTGTCAACTTTCTCAATCAATACCTTCCTACTCTCAACCATTTATCACACAAAGTGATACTGAACATGCTTAGTATGAGCATGATACATAGGATTTTTGGCTAAACAAATAGCACTATGACTATCACATTCAAGTCTATTTGCTTGCAATTAAAACCAATACCTTTCCCAAGTATCTGTAACCAAACTACCTCTTTATAGGCATGTGTAGCAGCCATGTACCCTACTTTTTTGGTGGACAAATCAATTATGGGCTGCCTCTTACTCATCCAACTAACCATAGCTCCAAAAAAAGTATACACATAGCCACTTGTCGACCTCCGACCATCTAGGTCTCTTGCCCAATCTGAATCAACAAAACCACATATGTCCAATGATCTCTATCTCCGTTGATCTCCATACCAACGATATATTTTGCAGCCCCTAGATCTTTCATCTCAAATTTGGTAGAGAGTTGTTCTTTCAAATCTTTGATCATTACCTTGCTTTCAAGATTACCATTTGCTCCAATTTTCTTTTTAAAGATCCATTTACAACCAAAGGCCTTTCTTCCTTTGGGAAAACTCTCAAGATCCCATGTGTCACAAGTATCCAAGGAAACCATTTCCCCATGCATAGCTTGTGACCAAAGCTTGTTCTTATCTGAAGACAAAGCTTCCATGTAAGATCTAGGTTCATCATTAGTACTCATCAATGCAAATATACAATATAAATCAGGTGGGCTATACCTATCAACGAGATTCCATTATCTTGTGGATCTTCTCAAAGAAGGTTCTTGTTCCTCAATATGCTCATCATGAGCATCTATCTTAGAACTCTATGAACTCTCTTATCCAATCCATCCAATTTTTCTTCAACACGTTCATCTTCATTCTTCTCAGTATTTGTCTTAAAATTCACAGTTCGAGAAGTATACTTCTCCTTTGGTTGTTCTTTTCATCTATAAGATCTAAATTCCCTGAAAATCACATCTCTAGATAAAGTATTTTTTTGGGTTAGAGGATTCCAAAGCTTGTAACCTTTTACATTTTCACTATAACCTATGAATATGCATTTTTTTGCTTTTGGATCCAACATAGACCACTTTTCCTTAAGCACATGAAAAAAATCCTCACAACCAAAGATCCTTAAATGTGCAACACTAGGTTTCCTACCTAACCACATTTCATAAGGGGTTTTATCTTCAATAGATGAACTAGGAGATCTATTGATTAAATAACGAGTACTTACAGCCTCAACCCAAAGGCACCAATCTAGCTTAGCACTACTTAACATACTCCTAGATCTTTCCATTAAGGTTTGGTTCATCCTTTCTGCTACTCCATTTTGTTGAGGTGTATATGGAGTAGTTTTATGTCTCACAATTCCTGCATGCTTACAATAAACATCAAATTCCTTATAACAATATTCACCACCATTATCTGATCTCAACACTTTTATCTTATGATCTAATTGTTTCTCAACTAAAGCCTTGAATTCTTTAAACTTATTGAACACATTAGATTTTTTATGCATAAAATAGATCCAAGTGTATCTTGAGACATCATCAATAAATGTGACATAATATCAAGATTTTCTAATAGAGTCAATATCCACATGACCCATATTATTTGAATGAATAATCTCTAATAATCCTTTAGATTTATTTGTTCCATTAGGAAATGAATATCTAGATTGCTTTCCAAACACACAATGCTCACAAAAATCATTTTTTTTCCAATATTATAATCAAGAATATTGTCAACCAATTTCTTATTAAGAATGGTCCTAAGACCTTTTTCACCAATGTGGCCCAATCTATGGTGCCACAACATACATGTATTTTCAGCTTCAGTTACATTGGTTGATTTATTCAAATTGGAGGTATTAAGCTTAAACAAAGTCCCAATCTGAGATCCTTTAGCAACCACTATATTCCCTTTCACCAATCTACAACCACCTTTTTCAAATGTTGTATGCATTCCAAAATCATTAAACTTATATATAGAAAGAAGATTTATAGCAAGTCCTGGAATATGTAAAACATCATTAAGGGTCTTAACCCTACCATCACTGAAACACAACTTTACCTCTCCTTTTCCCACAATCTTTGTTGTGATATTATCTCCAAAGAAGACATTCCCTCCATCATATTCAATATACTTAGTGAACCACTCCTTGTTAAGAGTCATATGATAGGAGCAACCTAAATCAATAAGCCAAGAGTCATCACTAACAGTATTAGATGTAATGATCAATGCATCATTACTGTCATCTGACGATTTCTCTGTAGAAGCATCAGAATTCTTTTTCTTGTTCTTACAACCCTTCTTTACATGTCTCAGTTTCCCACAGTTCCAACACTTTACCTTACTCTTACCAAGGGTTTTAGACCGTCCTTTGGACTTACCCTTTAATTTCTTGTCTCCCTTAGGTTCCTTTTCCTTAGGCCTACCTCTTACAAACAAGGCATCTTGTGATCCCATTTTAGACTTCCTCCTCATCTCCTCTGATAGGAGAGTAGGAATTATATTGTCCATCTTAGGATCTGCACCACTACCACTGATAGCAACAATTAGATTTTCCCAAGAATCTGGTAAAGAACAAAGTAACAAAATGAATTTATCTTCATCTTCTAGCTTTACATATACAGATGCTAACTAACTTAGAATCAAATTGAAAGCATTTAAATGATGTACAACAAAATCACCATATTTCATCATTAAAGAATACAGTTTTCTTTTTAGATACAACTTATTAGTAAGTCTTTTGGTTTGATAGATATCACCTATCGTCTTCCACAACTTATATGTGGTAGCTTCATCTGAAAAATTCAAGAGAAAAACATCAACAAGAAATAACCTTATGGTCCCTCTTGCCTTCATATCAAGCTTAGCCCAAACCTCCTCTGACATCATTGTACATGGCTTTGTCTCATTACAAACAGCTAACCACTGATCTCTCTCTTCAAGTAGATCCTCCATTTTTAGTTTCCACATCTCATAACTAGATCCATTAAATCTTTCAATAGCTAGACGAGAAGTAGAACTCATTGTAACACAATTCTTTTACAAATCTGCAATAACATAATAGTAAAAGCTCCCGCTACAGCCAAAAACCTTCAAACTTTTAAGAGAAAGGCATCTCAAACCCTAACCAACCATTAGCTCTAATACCAAATTTTGAAAATGAAGGTAATATTGTAGCTTAAAAATTGTAACACAATGAGACTATAGATCTAGTTAATTGTTCTTTGTCACTATTCTTTTTATATGATTAATCTATTTAGATTGAAATTTTACCAATTGTAGAAAGAGACAAAAAATTGTAGAAGAATGAGACAAGGAGATAGAAGTGACACAACATATATGTCAAGAAACCCTTTCACAAAAAACCCACCAAAATCAATACTGCTTGTATTATTTAACCTTAGAACAAGATTACAATAATATTGTATCAATCATTGATTGATATGCTTCCTTTCCTTCAACAAAGCTTCTTCACAACCTGCAATAAACTCTCATGGAACTCTCATACACTTGCTGCAATTAATAGACAATAATATGTGAATGTAAACTCATAAGAGTTGTACAATACAAGAGCATAAATCTCCTCACAAAAAACTACACCTAGATTGGGAAAGTAGAGTTCCACAATGTAATCTGAAGTCGAACCAAAGTCTTCCTCAATTTAGGCACCCCAAACTGAATACTTAACTGAACTTTGGTCAAGAAGATATCATGCAAAATTCACCTCAAAGTTGGTGCCCAAGAATGGGCCCACTTGACTGATCCTTGTAAATATCTTCTCATGCAAAATGTTTTAACTGAAAGATGCCAACTTGGGCACCCAAGGTGGTCCCAAATCAATCTTAGTTAACTGAAACATATCAATGAGAGCATAGTTTGAGCAGGGAATCATCCTCATCTAACCATCATGAATGTTGTTGTTAGCAATAATGGGTCAGACAATGACAACTAGCCTCCTATTCTCGCGACTGATGATTTCATCACGTCTATAGTTTTCTAGCTTGGTGGGCGATGGCCAACTCGGCCTCAATTTTCTCGGCAAATGCCCATGCAAGCAATGTTGGTGCAATGAGTAGTGTTTTCTCCCTTTTTATTTAAATTACAATCAATATGTGGTGCTATGGAAACTATCATATAGTTTGAAATCTCTTTTTTAATCCTACAATTATATTTTCCTTGAAACACATGCTTGGAAAACCTATGTAAATCCCCTGTTAGGTTAGACTTGATCTTCAAGTAATATTGGAAAGGGGTGTTTTTTCAACTTATATAAATTATTTTAATGTTTTAGTCCCTAATTTTTCATGGTGTAATGGCAAAATAATGGACTTAATTTTATTTTTTTTAAATCCCTTTCTTTTTAATCTTATGAATTGATGAAATACTTGTTTGTGTGACATGTTGTTATATGCCTTGGTATTTAATGATATTCAATGGATCATTAATTCATATTGAAATAAATATGTAAATATTTTTACCTTAATTTTAAGAGAAGATATGTTTCAAATTATTCAATCTATGCATATTTTGAAATAGAGTAACAATGCATAAAACAACACTTAGAAAGAATGAAAGAGATATAATAGAAACAACTACAAAATGAGACATTGATATACCCTATGAAAATAATAAGAAAGGGAAAAGAATAGGATAAAATAATTGAAACTATTAAATAAAAAAGAACACAAGCATATCTTCTTTGAATGAAAGAGTATATAAAGAAAACACATATTGAAAGGGTAAGAAAAATGCACAAACATTTTTCCTCTCACAAAAATTAGTCATCACTCTTCATAAACTACAATAGATATATTGAATTTCATTATCAACATCACAATTGAAAGTCACCACATATACATCTATTAATCATAGTGACACATATTCTTGAATCAAATAAAAGCATAATTTATTTCTAGCACTTCTGCATTACCATTCATTGAATTATTGAAATAAAAATATAAAAAAATGAATATAGGATGCTTATAGATTTGGATAGAGTAGATAAAGAAATGATTAAACTAGACATTTTTTTCTTAGTTTTAAGGCTTTTATCTTAACTTCTTCCATCTAGAATTTTTATAGAGTGGGTTCTTTATAATATATACGATTCCTATTTGATGAGAGTTCCCATATGAATGTTTTTAAAATTTGGTCATTGACTAGTTCTTTGTGATCTATGTTTCGAGAATTTTTTTATTAATTATTTTGGATCCTTGATAGTGGATGTAATGAGACCTTGTCTTGTAGATCCTATATACTTTAAAATATTCTCACATTAGACCTCTTACAAGATAATTGTAAATTCTTGGTTGTTTTGGTATGACAAAAAACAAGAATAAGATCATTCACTATTTTTCCTAAGTGGAGGTTTGAAACAAAATATGACCATCCATAAAATCACAGTGGGAGAGGAATTTTTGTTTGATAAAGTGGTTACAAATGCTTTGTTAAAGGCTCATACAAAATTTGGAAGCATAGTATTTGGCAGAAAGCTTAGAAAGGATGTTATCTCATGGTACAGGCATTAGAAAACTTCCAGCAAGTGCATTCAACAAGATCAAAGCTAAATGCCACAACCCTTGCCAACATCCTCCCTACCCATGCCAAAAATGATTGTTTTTGATAAGTGTATCACCATTCATCTAGGCAAGGAATAACAAAAGTGGAAGTATTGTCAAATATTATAGTTTGATCTGCCTTGGCAACACATATGTGAGTTATGGAAGTAAATATAAAGCCATGATTCATTTTGAATAGAACTCCAATACCTAGGAGCTTCCCTCCCATGGTTTGAAATGATATCATGATTTCCACAAAATGGATTTGTTGAAAATAATTTAAAAATTGTGATATTGCTATTTGTTAAATAATAAATGAGCAGCAAAATAAAAGAACCAGAGATTCAGAAAACAAGACACAAGACAAATTTACAGTGGTTCACCATAAAGGCTACATCCACTCTCAAGCAGGGAAATATATTATTCACAATCTTAGATACAATTACATATCACAACAACATGCTATTTTATAAGCAAACATTTCTAAAATGTGAGGAGCCAAAATTTATTGGAGGGAAAAAACAAAGTGACTATTGGGTTTCACATTCAACAATCTCCCACTTGAAACCCAACATCTACTGCTATGAACAATGGTATCCCCTCCATGTCCATTCTTATCATCACTTTGAAAAAAAACCCAAAGAAGCATTGCAATACTTTAACCTCTACAAAATCTATTCAAGAACACTTCATATAAGTCTTCTCCAAGCTATCTCAGAGTATACAAAATTTGACAATTCTACTTTAGATTGCAAAACAGTTCCATCTCTGAGAGCCTGGGCCTTCATAATTCTTTCCATGTTGACAATTTTTATGTCAAAGATGTTTTGTTTTTTTCTTGAATTACTAAGCCCATGGCAACTATAAGTGACCTGGAACTTCTTCCCCATTGATACATTCACTTTAGCAACATGTTCATCTAAAACAACCTCATCTTCATAAAATTTTGAAAAATCACAACTTTCCTCAACATACCTCGCTATTACAATAGCCTTTTGCATCATTTTTACTATTTTCCCTTCATCCTCTTCTAGGTGTTCATACTTGAACAAATTTCCAATATGCTTTATCTCTTCATCAAACAAATCATACTCATCACTAGCCACCAAATCTATAGCCTTCTCATATAAATCTACATAGAAATTGAAACTTTCCATGTGTCCATCTTCATTTTGTACACTATCATATATCACACTCTTTAATTAAAATGAATTTGATTCAAAATATTCATGATTTACCTCATTTGATATTGTTGTCCCAATTTATTTGTCATCATTTATCGCTGCACCATTCATGTCTTCATGTTCCTCTACCAAGCCTCCTTCAAGAAAATTGTTTATTTTCTCCATCTCCTCTTTCCATAGGATATATTTCTCCTCTTCACCTACTAGCATGCCAAACCGAGGATCTGCACACTTTATCATCTCTATGTCTTCATCCACTGCAATTTTTTTCTTTTCATCCTCCAAAAGATATGTTATTTTTGTTGCAACATCCAAGGTATTCACTCTTTCATAAGTGACCTCTTCTTCATATTGTTAACCTAAACTTTCAATGCCCTCTAAAGGATCAATCACTGCTGCAATTTCACATTCTACCTCTTCAAAAAGGAATGCTACAACTATACTTTCTTCTCTCTTCCATTCTTTTTCATCTACCCCAGGTTCTTTGGCATCATCTAACTGATCCCCAAAACTTTCACTGTCAAATTTCAAAATACTAAGGAATTCATTAATAACAGAATCAGTTTTAGCATCTAATTGATCCAAAAACCTTTTTTGAGTAGCCCAAAATTCACTCGATGAAGGAGTTGGCATGGAGTGAAAAACTCCCACTTCAACATCACTCTCAACTATGTACAAGTTGCCTAATTTGTTACCCCGAGAAATTACCAAGGCCCCTTTTGTTACTTTCCACTTGTTGGATTCACAAGTAACTTTACATCCTTGAGAAGCCAACTGTCCAACTGAAACCAAATTTTGTTTAAGCTGAGGGATATATCTAAAATTCCATAGTAACTAACTATTTCCATTCATTAACTTTAATAGAACATCTCCTTTACCAATAACATCACAAGATTCATTATTTCCAAGAAAAATCTTACCAAAGTCATTGCTTTGCAAATTTTTGAAGTACTCCTTACACAAAGTGACATGAAACAATGCTCTCAAATCAAGCACCCAAACATTTGTTGTTGTTTCTTCTGAGGTCAAAATAAGAACATCAGAATCCTCACATACAACATTTGCTTCATCTTCTTTTGGCTGATTTTTAGCATTCTCCAAAGACCAACAATTCTTTTATATGTGGCCTTGCATGCCACAATACCAGCAACCTATCTATCTACCTTTGGATTTCGATCTTCCTTGTGACTTCTCATGATCACTTGGATTTTTCCCTCTTTCTTTTGATCTGCCTTTTTCATTTGCAATCAAAATATTACACAATGTTAGAATCTCACTAGTGCTCTTCCTTCGCATTTCCTCGCTTAGAATTACACAAACAACATTGTCAAATTTTAATGTATTTGAGCCAGAAATCGAGTTACTTACTACCATAACCAAGCTATTCTAGCTTTCTGGTAGAGAACTCAAAATTAAAAGAGTCTAAATATCATCATCAAAAACTACTTTTAGAGAAGATAGTTGACTTGTACCAGTATTAAAATCATTCAAATGATTCGCAACAGAACTACCTTCAGCCATTTTCATGTTAAACAACTGTTTCATCAAAAATACCTTGTTCAATGCTGAGGGATTTTCATACAACTTATCCAATGTACTAATCAAATCAATAGTTGTTATTTTGGATATATTAAATGCTAAGTTGTTGGGGATAAACACAATCACATGGCTTCCAATGCTTTTCTGTCAAGAATTTCCTATTCTTCATCTGCCATACTTGATGGTTTCTTTGATTTACCATGTAATGGTTACCACAAATCTTTTTGAGATAAAAAATCTTCCATCTACATTTTCCACGGTTGATAATTGTGGCCATTGAACCTTTCCACCTTTCCTTCATCAGATGACATTTCTCCCACTCAAACTCGAACCTCTCGTGCTAAAAAAATGAACACCACAATGCTTTAATACCAATTGTTAAACAATAAATGAGCAGCAAAATAAAAGAACCAGAGATTCAGAAAACAAGACACAACACAAATTTACAGTGGTTCACCAAAAAGGCTACATCCATTCTCAAGTATGGCAATATATTATTCACAATCTCAAATACAATTACATATCACAACAACATGCCCTTATAAGCAAACATTTCCATAATGCAAAGAGCCAAAAGTTATTGGAGGGAAAAAACAAAGTGACTATTGGGTTTCACATTCAACATATCAGGATTCAACCATGTAATTTATCGAGTCAAACTCATTGACCCATGTTTCATGAGTAGTGGTTCACAAGAACCCATCTCTTGTGATAATGATGGCCCACTTAGCACTCATTGCATCTAGGTGAAAGTTAAGTGGGCTTAACCTTGGGGAAAAGTAGGATCAAATATAATTTTAAGTGATTGTTGTTGTTTGTCTTTCAATTCTATTTCAATTTGAAAAAGGAAGATCAAATAGAATTGAAAGACAAACAACAACAATCACTTAAAATTATATTTGATCATTTTTTCATTAATTTCCAAGTCTTATAAGTCAATTCTTTTAATTTGTCATAATTTTTTTCATCCATTTTTTTTAAAACATGTAGGTAGTATGAGTTTTAATCATTTAAGGAACAATAATAATAGAATTATGATAAAACATGATACTGCTGAACTAATTGAAAGAAAGATTGTTCAAACTCATTTTCCTATCTCTAAGATTTTACACTAGCTACTGCATGTTGGTGTGCAATGAGCATGTCAAATAATTGTATGACAAGTTTGAAATTGTGTGGGCGTATTCCTTGAAATTGAAAAATGTGTCATAAATAGAATAATTTTAAATTATAATTTTAATGTTTTTTTTCCATAAGTTAGATTATAGCTAGATACTTAAATGTGTAAAAGATATATAACTCCATAAATATATATGAAATAATTTAAAAGGAATTGATTTTTTAAAAGAAAAGGGAACATCAATTTATTTGATATTAAAAAATATGTATGTGGACACAGAAAAAGTAACCCTTCTACTTTTTCTTCTTGTTTGGGCCCTCCTTGTGATTTTGGCTTGATTTTTCCTTGATTTAATGTTCTAATGTGATCAACACATTCACATTAGGTTTTGGACCCTTGTGAATCATTAAGAATTCTATGATGTCTTGTAAAAGTGTTATGAAGTGTTGTAACCCACTTTCACACTTTTCTAGGACCTTTTTATTATAATTCACTTAAATAACCCCTTTTTCCCTATTTCAAAGTGTTGTAAAGAGTTGTAGCAAACTTTCACGCTTTTCTAGGCTTGTCATCAATAATTTGACCCTTTCTTATGTTTAAATGGCCCCTTAATGCACTTACAGGCCCTACTTAATTGTGTTTCAAAGAATAATCCCATTAAACATCATTAAATACACTTTAATTCCCAACACCCATTAAAATTTCCCTAGTGGGACCAAGTCGCCACCTTAGGCGACTTAGTCCCACTTGGCACAAAAATCAAAATTATTTCAAAATTCTGGTGGGATATTATTTTCTAAACCTGGAGGTCGGCCAATGATGTGGTATTTTTGGGAAATTTTGTATAATCAAGTATAAATAAAGGGTTTTCCATTCATTTTTCATCTTCTAATCTCCTAATTTCCTTAATAATTTATTTCATTCACTTAATCATTCTCAAACATTCTAGGCATTAACAAATCTACATTCATTGGAGCATCTACTTGCATATCTTCAAATTTCTACATCAAGGGTTTGGCGAGTTGTAGCAATGCATGTTGTTCATTCATCACTCCTTTTCTATTTCATTTCATTTTCAAGGGTTTGATTACCAAATTGGGGTTTGACCAAGGCAAACCCCTATTCACTAACCCCTAACCCCCTTTCCCCCTATTTGCATGTGTGTTTTGCAGGTATTGTATGCAGATTTTTCAAAGAGAAAGGCATTAAAAAGTGTCATCAAACCATCAAATCCTTTCAAAGTCAACAAAACCCTAAAATAAGCTTAGAGATCACCTACAGACCAAATTTTCCAGATTCAGATCTAGACACCTGCCAAGAACCAAAGTGCAGATCGAGATCTATAGATTGCATCTCTAAAATTCTTGAAAGTTGAAGGTGGACTAAGTTTCCATTAGTGGTGAATTAGTCCCACTTCCAGGCTTGAAAAGTGTTTTTTGTATTTCTGGATACCCTTTTGGCTAAAACTTGTTCTAATAGAATCTCCCTAAAACAGGACTAAGTCACCCAGCTTGGCATAAGTGTCCCAGTTGGCTTCAATAGCAAATTCTGTAGGATTCCAGAGCCTCTTTGCATCACATTCTAGCTTCTAGGTGCACCTTTGCAGTGTTATTCATTTATGTTACAGTTTACTTTCATTCTTAGTTCATTTTGCATACAACATTGTTCTATCAAACATCTTACATTTCATTAGTTTTGCATTAATAATCAATAGATTTTATCAGTTTATTGCATTTAGGAGATTACATTTAGGAATATTTCATCCATATTTCATTAGTCTTGAGTGGGTGCATTGCACATTTTGGCCTACCTTTCTCCTTTTAGGTGAAAAACCCTAGAAGTGTTAGAGAGCCTTGTGGTGCCAAAATCTTTGTCCACATTTTGGTGAACTCGACTTTAGAACATTTTACTTCTAATTTCAAGTGTGTTTACATCCTAGGAATAGCTTGCATTGGCATTGCATTAGGTTTTTCACTATTTAAATTGTGTCCTAGGGTTTTCAAAATTGCATTAGTGAAAAGCTCATTTAGCTTACATTTTTTCATTACATTTCATTGAAAATCACCAAAATTCTATATTTTCATACTGTATCTGCATCTACAAACCTAAAAAGCATGAAATCCAATTCAAAAATTAAAAAAAAATTCAAAAAAATCACTACTTGGACTAATTCTCCACCCTAAGTGACTTATTCCAATTGCATATTTATCACTACATTTTTTGGAATTTAATCCACAATTTCTGAGTTTCTATTTGTTGTTTCTACATTTTAGTTTCATTCTTCAGAATTTCATTCTTATTAGAATATATTGCATTTGCATTCACCCTCATTTAGAGACCTTTGCATGAGTGTTTTGTGTCCTATTGCTAATACCTTACTGAGAAGAAGTTTGAGACTCATGTTCTCCCATGTTAATACACTCGTTGTGGATCTTGGGTTATCTAAAGCTTCCACTCCTATTATGGCAACTAGTACACTAGGCATGGATACTACCTTTAGCATCTATTTTCCTTCCAATAACATGAAAGTTGACACATAGAATGATCATATCCTGCAACACAAAATCATGAAAATTCATGAGGACTTAACACATCTCCAACATCAAGTGAGCCTTGAAAACATTTCAGCCACTACAATTCCTACCATAGAAAACATCCACCGCATGCTTGAAAGTGAAGAAGGTTTGGACGTTGTGAAACAAATAATTGAGATATATACAAAACATGTTCCCTCCACCTCTAGTACATCTCAACCAGCAAACATTGTGGTTAGCCAAGGAGGACCTCACACTCCTCCTCCCTCAACAGTAGCCTCCATACCTACCTATACCACTCCTCATGTCACAAAAACATTCCATCAAGTTAGCAATATGATTCCTTCCTTGACTATTCCTGCTAGCATCCCTAATTCCTATGTGGAATTGCATGTTCTATCCTCTTCTACAATACCATCTATAAGCATTCCCTTCACTTGCCCTACCACTACATACACTCCATCACCACTTTCCCTTCCACCTCATACCACTTGCAATGACCCTCTCATAACTCAAATTTTCCAAACTATTTCATCCATGCAAAAACAAATATCCAGCATAAACCAAAATCAGAATGGACCACCCACCTATTATGTTTGAAGCAGCCCACTATCTTTGGAAATATTGTGAACACTGATGCCACAAGGAATAGAGATGCCTAGATTTGTGAAATATGGAGGGAAGGGAGATCCTTCTAACCATGTTAATGTTTACACCACCTTATGTAGTGAATTTGTCCTTGATGATAAATTGTTAGCAAAAATGTTTCCTAGTACTTTAAAAGATACTGCCTTGGAATGGTTCTCATCTTTACCAAACAATTCAATTCATTCATTCAATGAACTAGTTGATACATTTATAAATCATTTCCAAGTGCATATGACTCCAAAGAATTCCTTGGCTGATTTGATGAGATGCAAGCAACATGAAGAAGAAAAGATAACTAATTTTATCTCACACTATCAATTGATTTATTCCAAAATTGACATCAAGATTCCTGATCCACATCTTCAAAAGATGTTTATAGAAAAATTACAAACTAAACTTCAGGAAAAAATCACTATGATGAAATTCCCTTCCTTCATGCACTTGTGTACTACCCTTTGCAATTACCACAATTCAATTAGTAGTCAAGATGTAAAGTCCACTTCTAGCCAAGCTAAGAAATCTGAACATGCCAACCAAAACACTTCACAACCATTTAGAAAGAAAAACAAAGGGTTCTTATAGTTCAACCCCCCTCAACAACACACTCAACCCATCAACAACCAAGTAGCAGCTGTTAAAACCATGACGCCTTTTACTTATGGAGATTCAAAAAGACAATTTACACCTTTACCAGACACCCTTCATAACATAATGTCCCAACTTTTACAACAACTTATTACTTTTCCTACCGTCAAAGCACCCGATCCTACTAGGCTTTTACCTCCAAACTTTAAATCCAATGCTTATTGACATTATCATAGACAAAATGGACATGGCACAGAACATTGTAAGCATCTTAAACATCTTGTGAAAGATCTCATTGATTATGGTCATCTCTCCATAGCAGGTGTTAATGATCAAGGCAATAAGTTCATTGCCCCTCCAAATAAAAACTCACAAATTTTCACCGATCCCATGCCCAAACATATTGTTTCATTTGTCAAAGCTAGTGAAACTACAAAGAATTATGTGATGAATGTTGATATAGATGATGAGCATCCTGATCCAATTCCACATATTACCAATGTCAGTCCTATGGATGAAATGGTAGGTGCAATAGACGTTATCCCTCGTAAGGGCCAACCTAAAAAATCCCTTAATATTACTTTCTCCCCTAAAGAAATACTTAAAAATATCCCCGATGGTCCTCTTTACATAACTGGGCATATCTATGGCAATCCCACTAATGGGATACTAATAGATCCTGCCTATAGAGAGAATGTGATCACTGAGGAATTTTCGGTATTACATGATCTTTATCATGATCATTATGATAAACCGAATGCATGGATCAAAAAACATAATTGTTTTGCTTTCCCTACAATAGGATCAATCATCCTTCCATTACAAATAGGACCAAAAACATTAGATGTCACATTCTCCATCATCCTACAGTCAAACCAGTTTCTTTTATGGCTAGGCCATCTATGGCTTCACTCAATGAAAGTTATCCCTTTGGTTATACACAAATGCTTATAGTTTCCACTTGACAATGAAATATTCAATGTTCACCATAGTAACTTTAACCCTTTGTCTTCCAAATGAAATTTTTCCTTAGAAGCCTTTTGGCCTGAGCTCATGGAACCTATAACACCTTGACAATACTTCTTTTCCATTACTTACCAAAAATTTAAAGCAAAGAAAATAGTAGAATTGTCTCTTCGCAACATGTCCCCGTCTACCCCAGAAAATTCTATCCTAGATGAAACAATGCTTCAACTCAAACAAGAACAAACCGACCAAGCTCAACCAACACCTAAAACCTCTCCACCATCATCGAAGAGACCACAAGACAATGATAACAACTCCATCATGCCTCCTCACATAAAATAAGTTTACAAAGAAAAAGAGAAAGTGGATGACCAACCTTCCATGGTTTCTTTTGTTCCTCCCCCTGGGAAAGAAAAGAAACCTATGGTTGATCAACCCACTCCTTCACAAACATAGCTCGACAAAAAAACCAAAAGAAATAGAGGATCTAGTGAGTGTAGGCGTAGACATCGTGCCCTTTCTCACAAGTTACATGAAGAAGCAAATAATGAAAATCTAAATCCCCACTTGACAAAAACAATGCATGATGAACCTCCTCCCCAACCACAACAAAATGATCCAATACAACAATCACAACAAGAGGCACACCCTTCATTGTACATTATTGTTCATCCTCCTGTTGTGATTAATCTGGATGATGATGACTAGATCGCTAAAATTGATGAAGAGGTGCATAATGATTTGAACACATTGTTCTCCTCTTCCATGAGCTTAAATGAAAAATATACTACAAAGAGTATAGAACCTGGTGCTTCCCCTAGTTTGGAACTTTATCTTATCCATTTTGCTAGTTTCTCACCCTTGGCATATCATGAACATGATTGGGAGGCAGATGACTTGCTCAATGGCTAACTCGCATTTTCCTTACTAATATTTTACACTTTCTTTTTTCTTTCTCTTTTCTGTGTTTGCATGTGTGTTATGTGTTCCCTGTAATGTTCTATTTGATGTTCTCTCTCTTTGTTCCATTCCACTATTTGTACCTTCACTCTTCTCTATGTCGTGCATCACTTTTTCCTTTTCCTTTTGTCTTGTTCTTGTGTTTTCCTTTTGGGGATGACGCAAGGCATTGAGACATTCATGTCTCTTTCATGTTGACCCAAAAGGATTTTCTTTTCCTTTTCTTTTTTTATTTTTCTTGTGTTTTCCTTTTGGGGATGATTCAAGGCATTGAGACATTCATGTCTATTTCATGTTGACCCAAAAGGTCCTTTTCCTTTTCTTCACCTTTTTTTCTTGTGTTTTCCTTTTGGGGATGATGCAAGGAATTGAGACACCCCATGTCTCTCTCATGTTGACCCAAAAGCTTTTCCATTTTCTTTCACTTTTTCATTTTCATTTGGCTTGTGTTTTCCTTTTGGGGATGACACAAGGCATTGAGATACCCCATGTCTCTCTCATGTTGACCCAAAAGCTTTTCCATTTTCTTTCTCCTTTTCATTTTCATTTGGCTTGTGTTTTCTTTTTGCGGATGACGCAAAGCATCAAGACACCCTATGTCTCTTCCATGTTGACCCAAATAGATTTTTTTTTTCTTTTTTTTTCTCTCTTTGTGTTATTCTTCTAGTTCTATGTATTTGGGGGATGATGACAATTTCAAGCTCTCTAAAAACATTGCTTCAAAGAACATACTGCCCCCAAATCCATAGATCCCTTATGTGTTTGTTGTTTTCCTTTTGGGGGCAACCCCTTCCTTTTCTTTTTCTCTTCCTTCACATGATGCAGCCTTACTCAGAAATGTATGACTTGGCATAGGGACTTTCCAAGTTGGATTTCATATCTTCTTTCTTATTTTTGCATTTTCCATTTTCTACTTTAAAGTAATTGCTCACAGTATGGTGTGTAGAAATTTCTTTAAAGTGGGGGCATACATTGGCATTATTATTTTTCATTATTTTTCCTTTTTTCTTGGTTCTTAGTGCATCCTTCTTACTTCATATGATGCAGTTGTTGCTTTTTGGATGACATTAGGTGTGATGTCCTTCATGAGTATGATCTATCTTAGCATATTATTACATTCCTCTTAGTGGCTTGATGTGATGCACTGCATCCCCTAAGTTGTGAATTTTCTATTCTTTGATTGGTCCTCTCTTGGAGACATTAGACATAATGTTTCCTAAGCTAAGACCTTGGATTAACTAAGAAAAACTCCATTGAACATTCTTTGCAGGTTTCATTTTGCATTTGTTATATGTCCACCTTGCATAACACAGCTTGCATGCATTTGGTACCATCACATTTGTTCATGAGTTCCAAGCATACAAATTTTTGCTTGTCTCATGAAGCTTGAAAAGTCATTTTCTTTTGTGGTGCCTTATTAAAGTTATCAGGAGGTATAAATTTTGTCTGGTTGAGTGGGAAGCCCATTCTAAGGAATGAATTTCCCCATAGCCACTGGCATGTGTGTGAGTGCATACTAGCCATGAGTGTATGTTCCTCAACTTTTAGGCCTACTCACCTGGTAGATAGCCATGAGTCTTTTTCTAGACAAACAACCTAGGTTTGATCCAAAATGGGATGGAAAAATGATCAAAGCTTCATCTGATTCTCTCTCTTCTTCTCTTACATCATTTTGATGTGTGTCCATTTGTGCTTATGTTTAGTTTTCCATGGGATCTTCATCCTGGGGACTTGATCATCCCTCTTGATCATTGTTGTCTCATCTTGCTAGCATTAGTTCATTATAACCCCTCTTGATTGCATGTTGGTCTACTTTAGTGTGAGTTTGAAGTAGATTCATCCTATCACTAAAGTGGGGGCTAAATGTGGGCACGAAAAAAGTAACCCTTCTACTTTTCCTTCCTATTTGGGCCCTCCTTGTGATTTTGGCTTCATTTTTCCTTAATTTAATGTTGTAATGTCGTCAACACATTCACATTAGGTATTGGACCTTTGTGAGTCATCAAGAAGTCTACAATGTCTTGTAAAAGTGTTGTGAAGTGTTGTAGCCCACTTTAACACTTTTCTAGGACCTTTTTATTATAATTCACTTAAATAACCCATTTTTATCTTACCAATCCCTATTTCAAAGTGTTGTAAAGAGTTGTAACAAACTTTCATGCTTTTCTAGGCTTGTCATCAATAATTTGACCCTTTCTTATGTTTAAATGGCCCCTTAATGCACTTACATGCCCTACTTAAGTGTGTTTCAGATAATAATCTTGTTAAACATCATTAAATACACTTTAATTCCCAACACCCATTAAAATCTCCCTAGTGGGACCAAGTCACAACCTTGGGTGACTTAGTCCCACTTGGCACAAAAATCAAAATTATTTCAAAATTATGGCGGGATATTATTTTCTAAACCTTCAGGTCAGCCTGTGATGTGGTATTTTTAGGAAATTTTGTATAATCAAGTATAAATAAAGTGTTTTCTATTCATTTTTCATCTTCTAATCTCCTAATTTCCTTAATACTCTATTTCATTCAGTTAATCATTCTCAAGCATTCTAGGCATTATCAAGTCTACATTCATTGGAGCATCTACTTGCATATCTTCAGATTTCTACATCAAGGGTTTGGTGAGTTGTAGCATTGCATGTTGTTCATTCATCATTCCTTTTCTATTCCATTTCATTTTCAAGGGTTTGATTACCAAATTGGGGTTTAACCAAGGAAAACCCCTATTCAATAACCCTTAACCACTTTTTCCCCTCTTTGCATGTGTGTTTTGTAGGTCTTGCATGCATATTTGTCAAAGAGCAAGGTGTTAAAAAGTTTCATCAATCCATCAAATCCTTTCAAAGTCAACAAAACCCTAAAAGAAGCTTGGAAATCACCTACAGATCGAATTTTGCATATTCAAATCCAAACACCTATCAAGAACCAGAGTGCAGACTGAGAGCTATAGATTGTATCTCCAAAATTTCCAAAAGTTGAAGGTGGACTAAGTCACCATCAATTGTGAATTAGTCCCACTACCATGCCTAAAAAGTGTTTTCTATATTTCTGGATACCCTTATGGTTGAAACCTCTTATGGTAGAATTTCCTCAAAACAGGACTAAGTTGTCTAGCTTGGCGTAAGTGTCCCAGTTGGCTTCAACAACAAATTCTATAGGATTTCAGAGCCTCTTTTCATCACATTTTAGTTTCCAAGTACACGTCTCCAATATTATTCATTTATGTTACAATTTACTTTCATTCTTAATTCATTTTGCATACAACATTGTGTTTTCAAACATCTTGCATTTCATTAGTTTTGCATTAATAATCAATAGATTTTATCAGTTTATTGCATTTAAAATATTACATTTAGACATATTTCATCCATATTTCATTAGTCTTGAGTGGGGACATTGCACATTTTGGCCTACCTCTCTCCTTTTAGGTGAAAACCCTAGAAGTGTTAGAGAGCCTTGTGGTGCCAAAATATTTGTCCACAATGTATAGATATACATTTTTTATATATATAATGTTGAATATATTGGTTATTGTAAATATAACAATGTATGCAATTGAACACAATACTATAGATATAAATGTCCATTTTGTGGAAAAATGTCCCATGGGTCACTTTGAACTTCAATGTATTTGTATCAAACAATAGCCTTGGTTTCATTTAGAAAAACAATCAAATATAAAACGTGATCTATTGAAGTTTAAAAAAAACTAAATCCATAGTCACCTTTGGTAGAGTAGTTTTATAAAAGTTCCACAATGGGAATAAAGTGTAAGCAAGTCATGAGTTGAGCCTATAATAAAAAAAGACATAATGTACATGCAATCAATAATATAACTTTTGTTAGATGTTGTAGCATCAAAAAATATGCTCCCTTGTAGATGATAGTACAATTTCACGCTTAGTTTAGACCTATTTTAGTGATCTTTGCATTTATGCATTTTAATACCTCCTAACTTGGTCCTAATCTCTTAAATTATGCATTATGAGGCCTATTTTATCACTTTTTGACAAATTGCAAGTATTGAATAATTACATTCAGTTGATGTTTTACCCCTAATACTTAATGTTTTGGAAAATAGGGCCACGACCCATTAGCCCTAGGGCGTATGGGTCCTCCTAGTCTATCGGGGACCAATTTTTGGTATATCACTTTCAACATCTTGATATTCAAAATTCAAATTGTAAATGTCAGCTTTTGGGATCTAATTTTTGAAAAATTAGAACAACACCTATAAATTTCTAGTCTTTTCACCATTTAAAGCTAGAAATAAATGAGAGAAGAAAATAAAAGGAAGAGGTCATTCTGCCACATTTGAACTTGCAAGTTTTTAAGCTCACTTGCAGATTTGATCAAGCCTTATGTCATGATGTCATGATTGAAGATTGATGACAATAGAACATGTTGGATTCTAGATTTGGGAGATTCATTAGGCCATTTCCTTCAGCCTAATTACTTATTTCCTAGTGTTCTCATCTTCAACTTTATCCTATTTGTAGCCTAAAGCAAGGTATCATTACATTTCAAATTTCCTAAGAGTGTTTGACTTCCTCTTAGGTAGATCTTGTCATTTTCATATATGAATCCTTCTCTAACACACTTGAGTAGGGTTTTATGTATTTTTAGCTCCTAACAACCTTAGACACACTTAAGGTTAGAGTGTGCACACACTGTTATCAATCAATTTTACTTGATATATTGTGGAGGTAGAGTTCCTAAAATAAGGGTTTGACTTAGGAAAACTCCTATATAGCTACCCCCATCTCTTTTACAAATTTATTACAGATCTAGATTTGAAGATGAATGTTTACAGGGAAGACATTAGATAGAACACAAAGATCTACAAGATCAAATTTGAAGTTTAAAAAAGGGCCTACAAAAACCCATACACCCTACGGAAACTCTATCCTCTTATAGCAATTGGATCCAATTTTTGGTGGTAGGTACACACTCCTCTACACTTCTTAGATTTGCTTGCAAGTTGTTGATTTAGTTTGTTAATCATTTGTTTACTGAATTTTTCATATTAAGGTACATAGTTCAATTAGGTTAATCATAGAAAATCAATCCCAAATTAGTTTCATCCTATTTCTAAAGCTCAAAAGGATCATATCAAGGTTTGATCGACTCATCTTTATGGTTGAAAGTCAATCAAAATTCCTTGTTGATTTGCACCCTACTATACCTTTGAAAAAGGAGAAAAAAACAATCCTAGGTTTAGGCATTAAACATAGGGTTCCCTTTTTCATATGTTACATTTTGGTGAACCCGATGTGAACCTAACATTTTGACATCATAAACCTTCTGAAAATTGCAATCATTCAACCCTGGATCTATGTTTTGTATTGCATTATTTTGCATTTTTTCGATTAAAGGGTTTTTTTTACATCATAAAAACTCATAAAAATTCAAAAATTCCATCTCATATTGCATCATAAGTTGAAATAGGGTCAATTTCAGTCACTTAGGTTAGATTTATATTCAAAATTACATTCATAATTGTCATTTCTTATTCAAACATTTACATTTGATTTATATTGTCTTCAATTGGAAAAATTATGGAAAAATAGTCACTGTCAAACTAGTTTGTAGATAGAAACAACATCCTTAAATAGCAACCTAACATTCAATTTTCATTTTTTTGAACCTCTATTAGGGACTTAGATGCCTTAGGGTAACTTTTTCCAGCTACAGGTGGCTCAAAAATCTTTTGCACACATCTATGTATCTATATTCTTTGCCTGATTCTACTTGCAAATATCTAGTTTGAAATAATGGAAAAGTGTTATTGCATGTTCAAGAAAGTTGTCATTTTGCTTCATTTGTTCCAAGTTTATGAAAACTTGTTGCATTTCAGTATTGAGGATTATCAAATTTGTAGGATGATTGTTTACATTTTTTGAAACATTGCATAAAATAGATAGATTAGTTTCATTTTTACAAAAAATCAAAACCTTAGGTTATTATAACACATTACAGAATCTAGAAAATCACAAAATAACACTAAAATCAATTCAAATTTCTAGTTTGCACACTGTTACATAGTTAGGTTTTGTGACTAGTTCCTTTGAAACTAAAATTTCAAAAAGAGCCCTACCAGAACATAGACACCCTAGGGCATCCCAATCCTCCATAAACCTACCTAAAATTTCTAGAACAGACTAATACATGTTGTTAGTTTTCCAATCTATAACTTGGTTTCCATATCTATACTTGCATTAGGTTTATAAATTTATTTTCTATCCTATTTAGCTTTAGCACATGTGAACATAAATTGAAAGTGAAATTTAATGATTAATCTTAGAGAAAGCATAGTCATATTATCATCTTAGATCTCTTTCTACAAGTTCATTATATACCTATCAATCCCTTTAGTAGTGATGACTTTGAGATGTTAGATGAAGCCCTTGAGGACTCCATCTCACTAAGCTTGTCCACTAAGGCTTGCAACATTCCTACACAATAAATAACAATCAACAAAATCACACCTCAAATTATCATCTATCCATCTACGCAACAACCCAAAGTCCAAACCAAACATGTGCTTATCATAGGTCCACCTCAAAAAAAATCCAAACATCAGGGTCATATCTTAAAATTTGCAAAACAACTCAATAGTAAACATGTATCACATCAACCAAGTTACAACACAGTTTCTCATACATATAACATAAGGAATAACAAGCAACCAAGACAAACATAAACCATTCATTCATCGATCCCACTCTCACGACCTATTTTACCTAGTTCCCCTCATCTACCTCAAAATAGTTCCAAAAAAGGAGTATGATCTTTTGGAACAACTTTCATAGTTCACTCCTGCTAGTATTTCTTTGTGGGGCCTAATTCAAACCTTATCAACTTACCATGGTATGCTTCAAGATACTTTGCAAAAATTTGTGTTCCCTCTTAGTGCACAACAAAATGAAGTAGCAACCTTAATTGAGGGTATGAATTAAATTAATGTGGATATTGTCTTCCATAAAATTGAACTACCTCCTCTTTAAATGCAAAAACAAAATGATGCTTTGATGATATTGGTTGTTATAAACAAGGTTGGGATTATGCATACTCTTATTGACAATGGTTAGTGTAAATATTTTGGATAAAATTGGGGTAGATAAGACTAAAATTCAACTAGATAATTTATCCATCTATGGTTTTGATAATGTGGTTAAACAATCACTTGGTGTGATAACAATACCTATCAAAGTTGGTAAGGTTACATTACAAAATCCTATCCATGTCATGCCCCATGATCTTTCATATAATATTCTCTTGGGTAGACCATGGATTCATGAAATGAATGGAGTGCATTTAATGCTTCATTGTTTAATGAAGTACAATTACAACAACAAGGTTTAAATGATAAAATCTGATCCAAACTCTAAAAATTATTTACAATTTGAGAAAGGAATGAAAAACCCTATGAGAACATTGACACCAACTACAAAAGTGGAACATCTACAACCTGGTGATAAAGAGGAATGTCTTTCATTAGTGACAATTTTTTTGGAGGATGATTGGGTTTCATTAGATTTCACACCTATATTCATGGGGGAGTATAAGATTACATAACCAAGACCAAAAAAAGAGAAAGAAAAATTTGTCGTGGTATCAACATAATCAGACATTAAAACATCCAAGACACAAGAATCCACAACTCTTGGTAATGAGGAAAAAATGAATTACACATCTACCTATGATGAAAGTGATTATGAAAAGCCACCTTCCTCAAAATAAATGGAAGCCATTTATGGAAGAGGGTAATAACTCTTGAAACAATTTGGCTATAATGGAAAAGGGTGTGGAGTGAAAGAACAAGGAATTTTTGTTCCTATAGAGCTTAACACACAAGAAACAACAAGAGATATTGGTTATTACCCTTCAAAATAAATGAAAGCATCAAAGATACCTTCACTTAATGTCAATGTTATCACATAAGATTCCCCTAAGACTACTCTAAACTTGGTGCATCCCAAAATGATAGATAAGACATGAAATGATATGTCATTGGACATCTTTCAAAATGATGAATCCCTAGAAAAAAATTTGGGAATGTATGAAACTTTTTTGGGTCACCATCATAATCAAATATTTACCTATTTTTTGAATGTTAAGGGATACTTTGAAGAAGACATTAAATCATGTGATGATGAACAAAATGAATCTCAAAAATTTCCTAATATTCCAAACCGAAATGTATTACTTGTGGGAAACACCTTATATGTTCCAATGGACCCCTCTAATGAGGATAAAGTACTTCAAAATGGAAAGTGTCTTGATGATCATGAACAAGAAGATCACACAACTTTTATTTTCTTGAAATCTTTACTTGGAATTATTTGGATATCATGGGTATTGGCCCTAAGATATTCATGCACAACATTGTTCTTAAGAAATATACTAAACCAATGAGACAATAGATATGAAAGATGAATCCTAAGATAGATTTATTGGTTTAGGCTGAGATTGAAAAGCCCTTACAAGCCAGTTTCACCTACCCTATTGATTATTCACCTTGGATATCTAATAGTATGGCAGTGGAAAAAACTAATAATCACATTAGGATGTGTATGGTTTTTCATGATATTAATAAAGAATCTCTAAAGGATGATTTCCCCTTCCTAATATTGGAATGATAGTGGATTCAACCATGAGACATGTTGTATTATCATTTATGGATGATTTTTCGGGGTATAATCAATTTTTTACCAACCCTCAAGATCAATTTAAAATAACTTTCACTACACCTTGGGGAATTTTTTGTTGGGTTGTTATGCATTTTGGATTTAAAAATGTCAGAGAAACATATCAAAGAGCTATGACACTGATATTCAATGATTTCATACATAACATCTTGTAATATTATGTTGATGGTATTTTGGCTAAATCTATAACATGTCAAGATCATGTGTAAAAATCCTTAGTCAATTTTTTGAAAGAATTCATAAGTACAACATGAGGGTGAACTCAAAGAAGTGTGTCTTTTCTGTGGATAGTGGAAAACTATTGGGATTACCATATCTCATAGAGGCATTGAGGTGGACACAAAAAATACTAATTCTATAATAAATATGCCACCTCCTAAAAATATTTCACAATTGTGTAGCTTCCAAGGAAAGGTTCAAACTATTCATTATTTTGTTGCGCCATTGGTATATCATACTCTCCCTTTGTTGAAAACTTCCAGAGACTGAGAGGGGTGGGGATGAACTAGTCTATGCAAAAACTTAACCCCTTATGGAACTTGAAACTTTCAACACACCTCAAAATCCTTTAGTAGATAAAGATAGAACTTTAAGCAGAGCAGTAACAAAGAAGATTGTAGCGATTAGAATATTTGTCACTTTTATCAAACTTAACCAATAAAATATAGCAATAATAAAATTAGTAACAAAGAGATGGAAATAGAGAGCACACGCATGCACAAGGATACACCAGATTTATGTGGAAAATCCAATGAGGGAAAACCTGCAGTGAAAGTTAACTCACAATATAAGGCTCACTGCCTTAGAGAAAGATACAAAAGGACTTTCAACGCTAAAGTACCAACCAACTCTAGGAACAAGATATAGGGACCTGATGAGATTCACTATCTCATAGAAAGATATGATATGATTTATAAGAGAATTAAAAAGAATGCCAACACAACTCTTTGTTGAATGAGGCATTCAAGAATAATTGATCTTTCCTTTCAAAATATTTTTTACTCTCTATTGAATATTCAATATGATTTTCACACTCACTTCTTCAAACTTGTACACTTCTCCATATTGTTGCAACTGAAATGATCTTGCATTTATATCCACCACAACACTCCAATTCTTTAATTAGGTTAGTCGGGAAGAGAATAAATAATGAATATAACTGGTCGACCACCAAAAAACATAATGTGGTCATATTCTAAAGATAGAGAGGACAAAAAAAACTTATTACTTATTTCAATTTGATCCAAAATTATTTGCACATGTGCAGGAGCACATCAACCTATGTCAACATCAAGGAAACATGTGGATGAAACATTGAAGCACACACTCAGTCATCCCATAAACACTCTTTCAATTGAATTTATTTGATGCAGTCCTAAATTGGATAGGTCAAGACCCAAAAATATCATGTCACATCTTCCATTGTTGGCGCAAACCCCTAAGCATGTGATGCACACAAAGGAATAGGCCATGTTGGCCAAATATCCTCTAATAACCCAGAAAGCCAACTCAAGACACAATGCAGACCAGAGTAGCCAATTAGTAACATGTGGATCACATAGGGATGTTCCTTGAAAATCCAACATCACTTCCATACACTTCTTTTATACTAACATGCCATCAAGAATCACCATAGATCAAATAGGTACAAAACCTCTGTTCAAGAATCACAAAATACATAATTGATTGATGTAACAGTTTTAGAACAACTTGTGGACCACTTCAACATACGAGATTGAAAGTGATAAATTGCACAATATTTTTGAGCACATTCACCAAGCTATAGGACTAGAGACATCAATGAAAAGAAATTAAAAGAATTTCCCAAACCAGTCTAGACAACTAGCAACACTACCAACTTTCTACAATTCACAAAAATCTCCTCGAGAACACAGGTAATTGAAAAAGATAGGAGTGAAATGTACATAGAGTAATGAAATTGAATAATAAATTGCAAGACAAAAAAAATATTTCAAGAATATTAGGAGAGAGAATGAGACATACTGTAGACCTTGTTAGCTATCAAAAAAGCAGGTAAAGGGTACCTCAAGAGGCTACCAATCTCTTGATACATTTTAGGGTAGCAGACAAGGTTGAAATGCTTAAACCTTCTACTCTTCAGGTGCTTCTAGACCTAGGCAAGTGTACCTATATGAATTGCGCAGACTTGACTTTTGATCTTCTCTCTTGCAGTGATTTGTCCACGATGGCAGATGAAAATGGACAAATGAAATCAAATTTGGTATAAAGTGTATACAGTATTAAAAGCTAAATCCTAATATGCTCAGTTCATAGATGTAAAGAAAATGAATGAATATCAATGGTGAAATGCAGAGACTAGTGCATTATTGGGTATGCGGAGTCAAATGAAATAGAAATGAGCAACCTATTTCTAGAGAACACTCAAATTGTTTGGCATATGTTTTGTTTATAACTTGTATAAACATGCAAGACTGTGACTACCAAGTTCTTCTTTAATAATCCAGAAAAATTTCCCTGATTACTATGATCAACCAAAAGCATTTAATCTCTTCTTCAAAGAACCAGTCAATTAACCACATAGATACAACAAATGTGTACTGATAAACTGAATATAAACTTGTTATATCAATTCAAACAACTAGAAAGCATCAATCTTGGAGACAACCTAGTAATATTTTCAATAAATTCAACAGATAATTGACACCAGAAATGAGCTGCAACATCAACTAATTCTCATTAAAAACTCCATTTTGAAAACATGCATCATGGTCTCTGTTCTATGGAAAATTTTATCCAACTATAAATTCTCTACCCTATCTACTCTAATCTATCTCATCTCTCATTCTTTACAATTGAGAATGAACATTTATACATTGGTATTCGAAGAGACACAACACTTTACATTCACTTATAGGCAACCAACTGTATTTAGGATTTTGTTAATCATCACTGAAACAATAGCTGAGACATCTTGTAGTTATGCCGAAGGCAAATGTATTGCTGAAATTCATCCTTCTGTCCATCGCTGTAATGTTATGTTGTCTCATTGACACATTGAGTCTCGCTGCAAGTCGCCCTTTGTCCCATGTGCTTCACTGTGACATTTCTATGTTGGGGAGATGTCCCATAGAAGATACTTCACCTTATCGAGATGTGATCTTTAGTGCACTTTCTGATCGCTAAGACAATTTTGAGTCGGGAGGAGGTTTCATAGAACACCCTGTGTTTTACCGAGATGCACTCCATGGTAACTTTTTGATCGTTGAGATGTAACAACCCTTTCACCGATGAAATTAATCTTACCGATGAAATAAATTTCATCGGCAAGACTATGAATCTTCGAAAAGACTCATACCGATTCCAAATATCTCGCTGAGAAATTTCCCATAGTTCACATTTGATCGCCGTGACAATATCATTCTCACACCGATGAAGCAGCATGTCGGCGTGACAAAATAGATCGAAAATACTATATAACCTCACTTTGATAGTCTTTGATAGAGCTCATTTGCATTGTCGGCAAGACCGGAGGCATTCGCCAAAACCATACTCCAATACACTTTAGTCCTACCAATATGCATATCTTTATTGTCAGTTGGCAAGACAATTCAAACTCACCAAGACCTCACCACGAAAACCTTTTGTCATATGATATGTTTGCTTTATCGCCAGTCAACAAGACATGCCCCATTTAGTGAGATGTCATTCTGATACCTTGACTCCTAGTGATATGTATATCCTCATTGGCGTGACATTTGAGTCGACAAGACTACGTAGCTTCCTCCTGATAGCCTTCTGATGGAATATTTTTGTGCTTTATCAGCAAGATCTCACTTCGATAAACTTTTTTCTGACTGATACATCACTCCATGTGCTAGTCACTGAGACATATATGAGTTCGCCGAGACTTCACCCCATAGAAAATATTTCACCGAGATGCTCCTTCTATCGCTGGTCGGTGAGACAAAATGTGATCGGTAAGACCTTGTACCGATGATAGCCCCCTTTGCCGATGGATGAACTTTCTCCTGTCACCAAGACAATGATTTGTGTCACCCCAAAAAGTTCCTACAAATGATCCCGATCGGTGTGACACCAAAAACGTCTTGCTGATAGACCTACAACAGATATATATTAGCAAAAATACATTATGGGCTAGGGAGATTCTAACCATCTCATGCCGATATGGATTACAATGTGAATTATTCAAGACTTGATGGATTTTATGGGATAAAAATGGGCAAAATGTGAGAAAAATATTATGAAGAGAGGCCCTGAGTATATGGTGAGGACTCGATTGGAAACTTAGGGATATGAAAAGCTTGTGAAATTATTCATAATTTTGTAGTTCTAATAGTGGCTCTATCTGGGGATGAATGATAGTAAGATCATTGCAAGGATCTAGATCTTTGGGTGAGAAGACCAGACACAAAATGATGAATCAAGTGAGCAAGATGGAATGAATGGAGATGAAAGTGACCCTACACTACTATACATGGAAAAATATTTTGAAAGAAGGAAAATTAGGATTGTCCATGTACTGGCAAGTCCTACTCCTTTATTTCCTATACTACTGTGCATGGAAAATAATTTTAAAGAGGATCATCAAGAGTTGTCCATGCACTGGCAACCCTTAATCCTCTATGTTGTTCAAGAGAAGAAATGCTTCAGAAATTTCCCATGTACAGGAAATTCTTGATCTTCACTAGCCATATTTTGTTAGATAGTACGAATCTTCACCTCTTTTTCCAACAACCACAAAAGGTCCTAGCCACAAGGCTTCAAACTTCCCATGATTTCCCTTCTCCTGACACCTTGCATTCCACATTAGTACCAAGTCACTTTCTCCAAATTTTCTATCCTTTTCCTTTTTATCAAATAGATACTTCATCTGTGTCTGTAACTTCATGTTTTGATTTTGGGCAACTCTCCTTATTTCATCAAGTTCAGCTAGATGCTCCATTCTCTCTTACATAGGTTCAGGAATATCCAAATCTTCCTAAAGGACAAACTTGTAGACTAGTAACAAATTCTATAAAGGCATCCTGGCTTGTGTTCCATATACTAACTCAAATGGGGACTTCCCAATTGCCTTCTTCACAGTGATTCTATCAGCCCACACAACCAGTCTTAATTTTGAATCCCAAGTTTTCATGTTCTGACCTAACATCCTCCTTATAATCTTTAGAAGACTTTTATTACTAGACTCTACTTGACCATTAGCTTGTGGATGATAAGGAGTTGCATAAGAAATGGTAATGCCATATGTGCTACAAAAATTTCTGAATTTGTCTAACCTAAAACACATCCCATTGTTAGTGATCAATCTTATTGGTGTACCAAATCTGGTAATGATTTGGTCCATTAGAAAATTTATCACAACTCTACTCGTAGCCTATTTAGTTGGGATTGCTTCAACCCATTTGGTAAAATAATCAGTTGCTACAAGTATCCACTTGTGTTCACTCATTTTTTCTTGTATTTCTCCAATGAAATCAATTCCCCATTGATGGAAAGGGGCATTAGCCTGTAGGGGTCGAAGTGGCAAAGCTTTGTGATACTTTAGTTTTCCAGAGAATTTCTGGCAAGCCTCACATTTTCTTACATATGTAAAAGAGTCATTGAAAACCTTTGGCTAGTAATAACCTGCCCTAAGAATTTTATGTCCACAAACTCTTTCATGCATTTCACCTAATACATGCCTGGCCTGAGACTCATCCAGACATAACAATAGTATACAATCCCTATTTTTCCAAAATAGATATCCATCCATGAAGACATACTTAGATGCCTGCAACTTTAGCGTTCTTTTCTAGTTTTCATTCAATCCCTCTAGACACTTCATGTATTTAAGATAATGCATGATATTTGTATACCATGGAGTATGTTCAATGCTTGCAACTACAGTCTCTTCTATATTGCAAATTTGATTTGCTTCAATGTTTGTTTCTACCATTAATTTGGCCAAGCCTTGACCTCTTACTAGTTTAGTGATCTATATTTCCATGTCAAACTCTTGGATTTTGTTAATCCATCTACATCTTTTTCCTGTTACTTCAGACTGTGTCAGAATATCCTTGACAATTGCATGAGGAACATAAGCAACCACCTTTGTTCCAACAAGATATGGCCTGAAATCTTTTATAGCTTTCACTAATGCAAATGCTTGCTTTTCCATTATATCATACTTTAATTCTAACCCTTGTAATGACTTACTGAAGAAAGACATAGGCTATTCATAACCATCCTCATTCTTCTATAACATAACAGCAGCAATAGTATGCATTGAGGTAAATGAAAAAATCTGAAAAGGCTTTGCAAAATCTGGAGACTTAAGGATAGGAGCCTCCTTGATGGCCCGTTTTATGGATATAAAAGCTTCCAAGGCTTCTGCAGTCCATTCTACCTTTTGTCCCTTCTTCAACATTTTTGATATGGGTTTAATGATCTCAACAAAGTTAGAAACAAATCTCCTAACAAAATTAATCTATCCAAAGAATGACTGTATAGCCTTGACAGTTTTAGGAATGGGAATTTTATCAATGGCCTCAACCCTCTCATGATCTATCTTAATCCCTTCTTTTGAAACAATATGTCCCAAGAGCTTACCTTCTGTGACTGCAAAATGGAACTTCTTAGGGTTCAAGCTGATACCATACTCTAAGGCTTTAATAAATACCTTCTCTAGATGTTGAACATGATCTTCAGCCTTCTTTGAATAAGCAGTCAGATCATCCTGATAAACCACCATGATAGCATTGATCAAATCTGCAAATGCCACATCCATAACTCTTTGGAAAGTTTCTCCTGCATTTTTAAGACCAAATGGCATTCTCATGTAAACATATGTCCCCAAAGGAGTTGTAAATGTCATCTTATATTGCTTAGACTCTTTGACTTTAACCTGGTTATACCTTGAAAACCCATCCATCATAGACAACAGTTCGCACCTTGTCACCTTATGCAATATATCCTGCATATTGGGTAGAGGATAATTATCTTTGAGGGATGTCGTGTTTAGATTTCTAAAGTCTACACACAGCCTGATATCTCCATTTTTCTTTCTCACAGGGACCAAATTTGAAACCCATGTTGAATGCCTAATTGGTTTAATGATTCCCCCATCTCTGAGCTTTGCCAACTCTTCTTGCATTTTAGGCTCTAATGTTGGATTTATGGGTCTTTGCTTTTGTCTGAATGGCTTAGCATCTGGCTTCAATGGTATTTCATGCTGAAACAAATCTTCCCTATAGGCTTTTAGATCTTCATAAGACCAAGCAAACACATGTTTATATTTTCTCAGCAGCTCTATCAACATTTTTCTAATTGTAGGGCTTATCTTCTTCCCCATGTACACCCTCCTTGGTGTCATCTCAGTCCCCAAGTTAATTTCTTCAATATCTTCCCTCTTGACTGGTGTTTGCTTCATGAGGGATCAATCATTTCCATCATACACCCTCTCCAATGCCACTGAGCCTTTAGGAAGCTTATTTGTTTTAAGCTGTAAGATCTCCTTTCCAAATACTGTTTGCTTTCCATCCACTTCCTCAATAAAGGCATTAAAATCAATTTCCTGGGCTTCATATTGATCTATACAATGGAGAAACTTCATAAGGTCAGTATCATCATTGAAGACCTGCCAACTATAAATGTTATCAGGAATATAAGGCCTTGTCTTGAACTCAATTTGTGATACTCCAGCCAGTGTAATGTCATCTCTTTTCAGTGCCACATTTGCTAAAAAATCTGCCATTATATTTTTTGACCTATCAATCCACTCAATTGAGAAGGTATCAAACAATTCAATTGTGTCTCATACAACATTTTTGTATTGTTTCAGTCTTTTATGTTTTGCTGCATATTTTGACTTAATTTGTGAAACAACCAACTCAGAATCCCCTTGAACAACTAGCAACTTGATTTTGTGTTTCACAACTATATTCAAACCTGTTAACAAAGCTTCATACTCTACAACATTGTTTGTACATTCAAATGCTAACAGAAATGAATACTTAAATGTAGCACCCTCAGGTGAAACGAATACTATCCCTGCTCCATTACCTTCTTGACTGCAGGCTCCATAAAAGTACATCTTCCACACACCATTGTAGTTTTGTGTAGCATTCTTCTCAATTGGATCACTATTGATCAACTTTGGCTGGGTTGGTTCTATATTAAAACTCCCAAGATCAACATCACAAAAATAATTGATCTGATTTTGTGGTATATATTCAACAAGTTGATTCATCCTTAGCTCCCTGTACAACTTCACTTCTTGGCCATTTACCGGAATTGTTGCATAAGATAGATCAAACTGAACATTCCCACCAACAACTGCCATCCACTGTCTTGATAAAAGCATACCAAACTAAGGAGGGGTGTCTATTACTGTTATATCAATATTGTAGGCCACTTGAGGATAAGTAGATAGCTTGAATTCAACATATTTCATTATACCCACCACAGGAATAGGTCGGTTATCCATCACATAGCATTTACCTTCATATGTATCCACCCTCATGCCTAGTTGTTTCATCACTCCTACTGGCATAATATTCATGGCAGCACCAGAATCTATCATGCAATTCCTTAACAATTTGTTATTTATGAGTAATGTAGTGAAAAAAGGATTGACCTATGGGGGACTTGTCAATACATTACTCAAGCAGATTTCTGAGATATTTACTTCCTCTTGCTTACTACTTGCTTTCGTAGCCACCTTTTTTTCAGAATTCACATGCTTTTCATTTGTTATCAATTGGACAACACTATCTCTGTACTCCTTAATCTTCATCATCTTAAGTAGTGGAACATATATCTTTACCTAAGATAAAGCCTGAGTGAAGTCAAAAAAAGAATTCTCCACTTTAACCATTTTCTTTTGCTCTGGTGTTTCTCCTTTGTTTTCTTCCTTTTCTCTTTTACTTAGCTGATCAGGGTTTTTCATTTCTTTGTGTAATTCCTTCACTTCCTCCTTATGGATAGGCTTTTGTTTACTTTCATCATATTGTTTATTTTCTATCCTTTTCACAGTTCCTTGTGTCGCCTTTTCTTTCATAAAAATACCCCTGGGGACACCTTCCTTCTCATTTACAGTCCTATTTCTCAACTAGTACTTACTCTTTGCCTCTTCAACTGCAACAATAGTTAGTCTCTCTATTTCCTCTTCAGTAAGTTTCCTCATACTGCATTGAGTAGGTGTTTCAACAGAATGTGGCTATGTATATTCTTCTTCAGATTCAGAAAGGATTTGTTGTTCAACCATATGGACATTGTATTTTTTATTTGAAACATCATATTTGTAGCCTTCATCCTCTGAAGATGAGTACCTCTCTTCAACATGGTGAAAAGTGTTTGAAGTCAAATACACTTTGTGATCTTCTCCATTGTTTCCCATCAACATTCCTTCCTCTTACATTCTTTGGGCTACAACACAATAATCTGGGGAATGTGGCTTATCACAGACTTCATAGAAATAATTGTTATTCACCATATAGGTTCCCCTCTTCCTCAATGGATCAGGAGTTTCTTTGCCTCTAGACCTATCTGTTATAGGTTTTACATCTTTCTAGTTTGTGTTATAAGGCATGTTATGCAACCTAGGCCTTTCATTCCTATATTTGTGCTCCTGTTTGTATTGATAATTATTGGTTTGTTAGGGAGCCCTATGATTATCTCTTTTATCAATTATCCTAGCAGCCCTCCTATTATTTTCAATTGTTAATGCTATCTTTTGTGCTTCAGCCAAGTCTCTTGCGAACCTATTTCTCAACTCATACCATTTTTTAGGATCAAACACATTCAGGTAAACACTCAATGCTACAGAGTCTGACAACTTTGATCCAGGAGGTATTCTATTCTGCAGTTTATTGAATCTTCGGTAGAAATCATAAATTGATTCATTCTGATTTTTCTGAATTCACATCAATTCATGAAGAGCAACATCAGGTGCACTTTGATTCCCATATTGCTCGAGGAATCGGTCCTGAAATATTTGGAGAGAATAAATAGAGGCTATTGTTAGGTTGTTGAACCAATCCCTAGCTTCTTCAATAAGTGACATCATGAATAGCCTCATATGTAAATCTTCATAAGGTACATCCAAATCTTGAATGAAGGCATTGAAACTCCTTAAATGATCCTCGACAGTGATTGCATTATTCCATGTAAACTTAGGCACCAAATTTCTCCAACTGCCATCCATAGGATAAGGGTATAATTGAAACCCTACCAAATCAAATTGCCTAATCATTGTTGTATACTGATGGGGGGGAAGGTTAGGTGGGTACTAATATTGGTACACTGGGTTATTGTATTATGTGTTATGATGTGGCACATGATGTTGACCAGGAGGTGGATGTATATTTGTAGGCTGTGTGGGAATATGAGGTGGGTGATTTGGCTATCTATATTGATTCCCCACTTGATGGTGAGGGACCCCTAGTGGATCAGAAGGCCCTGCACCATGATTACCCTACTTATGAGTTGGTACATACTTTGGGGAGCAACCAACTACCTAAGTAATGTTTTTATTTTTCTGTAATTTGAATTCTCTCATTGCTTGTATCATATGGGCTTTCTCCTGTTCTTCTCTTTCCTTTCTTTGAGATTCAAACCGTGCTTTTACTTCTTCACAAGTTAAAGATTCATAATCTTTTTGAGGAGTTTCATGATCAGTGGGTCCATTCTGATTACCTTTCATTTTTTGGCCATATTCATGTTGAATTATGAGTCATTCAGCTTCAAATTTAACATGCCATTCTGCCTATTTCTGAGGATCGTGAAAAGGATTTCTTTGATCTTCTGGGGTACAAGGTTCTGGACTTGAATTATCTCTCCATGTATCATAACAACCATATTTTTCACCATGTGGTATTGATGATTTGTCTTTGTTCATCATGCACATGTCCTCACTCATCCCTTTACCCTTTTCAACCTTATCATCCTTGTGTGTCCATTTATTGCTGCCAGCAGGGGCTCCAGTATGACCTCCCTTGTATTGAAATATTCTTCCATTCATGTTTGAAAAGATACAATGTTTTTGTTAGAGTCACCACTCACTTTATTCAAAAGTGAGAAAGTATTTGATATTTCTTATTCCCAGCGGAGTCTGTACAAGGTTTTTGACTTTATGATTAAGGCCTTAATTATGAATTGATTTCTCCCCAGTAGAGTCACCAATTTGTTTGCTCTCAAAAATGCAAGTAAAGGGTACCTCAAGAGGCTGCCAATCTCTTGATACATTTTAGGGTAGCAAAAAAGGTTGAAATGCTTAAACCTTTTGTTGGAAAAGTATGCCTCAATCATCATAGGCTGAAACCTCCATTGGAGCCAAGTTGGTGTGACAACTCTCATGTCTAGCCGACTAGTAGTTTGGAACATCATGTTTTGTATAGGTCGCTATGACCTCGCTTTTGTCTCACCAAAAGTTTTCACTATGGAGTCTATCACTGTGAAGAGAAGTAGTCATTGTAACCTCTCACCATGTGGAGACATCTAGCCGACAGGCCATTCAATCGGGCATTAGGGAGACTCCTAGTGACCATGGGTTTCAGAGTGACTTCAACACTCGGGAAGAAGTACCAGCGAACTATGAATGTCTCGCCGACAGGAATACATATGTTGTCTTTGTGATAACATAAAGATCCTGGTATGAGGTCTTAGCGATAGATGAAATTCATGCCAACAGGAGCACACTCGGGAGACATCGATGTAACACTAAGGTTTCATTATGAAGTCTGGGCGAAATGTTAATGTCTCGCCAATGTTAAAGTTTTCTCTCGGTGTGACTCCTGGCGATGAGTGGTGGTTTCAGTATAACTTAAAGACCTCATAGTAAAGTCTTTGGTATAGGTCTTGGTGAACGGTGGTGATCGGTGTAACATATATGTGTTCGATAAGTACTCTTGGCGAAGGTCTTAAGTCTTGCTGACTATTCTTTGGAGCTCAGTATAACATGTGACTTCGGTATAACCTGAATGACTCGGTGTGAGGTCCTGGCGAAAGCGATAGGTCTCGCCAATGGTTTGGTGCTTTGGTGTAACACAAGAAGGCTTGTTGAGATGTCTTAGCGAGAGCGATAGTCTTGCCGAAAGGAAAACTGAAGCCGATACAAGTTGTAAGCTTTGTGGAGCATCCTGGTGATAACGATAACTCTTGGCGACATCGATATGAAGCTTTTGGGCATCGGGGAGACACTGTTAGTGTCTCACCAAGATGCCAACAAAGCTTGAATCTCTTTTGGTCATTTGACCATCCTATGTGGAGTCTTGTGGACCAATAGGAGAAGCCGAATCTGAACAGTTGGAAGATTTTTCGTTGTGACGGTTCTGTGAGGAAGCTCGACGTACATGGAACAACATGGATATACTTGGTGATTGCAAATTGTGATCAGTGGGTTGGATCGACAGATTGTTGGGTGGTTGTATGATCAGTAAATGTAATCTAATCTGAAAAGACTATAACTTGAAGGTTCCTGTACAAGATTGTTCATGGTAAATGTTGTTGTAAACAGACACCAAAAAGATAAGTCTGAATTTGTATGTAATTTCCATTACTGTAATACAAAGTGATTTCTCTTGGTGTGGTTTTCTCCCATAAGGGTTTTCCCACGTATATATGGTGTTTCTATGTGATTGTCAAATACTTTGTTTATGTTATTTACTTCATAGTGCATCTTAGTTGAACTGTAATTGAAAAATTAAAAGTATATCTGCATTCTTCTCTAAGGTATTGACGTTAGGAGAATTATTTTCTGCATCTGATTTTCCTTACAAGTGGTATCAGAGCCTGGATAGTTGTGTTATCCTTGTGGGTACATTGGGTTTTTTTAGTCAATTATGTTCAGTGGGAGTCTTGTAGAGTTTGTTATTTTTGTTTATAGGTTGAGATGGCTAACACCTCTAGAAAGTTTGAAATAGAGAAGTTCAACGGCAGTAACTTTGAGTTGTGGAAACTCAAGATGGAGGATCTTCTAGTTGATCATGATCTGTGGCTTGCAGTGTCTGGAACTAAACCTACAAGCATGAAGCAAGAAGATTGGGACCTTGTAGATAGGAAGTCTAAAGGGCTGATAAGGCTCTGTTTGGAAGACTCAATTCTTCTGAATGTGCATGAGGAGAAGACCGCATCTTCTTTGTGGAAGAGACTGGCATCTATTTATTAGGGGAAGTCCTTGGTGAATAAACTGTTCTTGAGGAAGAAGTTGTATTCTTTGAGAATGCAAGAAGGAGGGTCTATAGTTGATCATTTGAATGCATTTAATATGCTAATTGCTCAATTAACATATGTTGGTGTGAAGACTGAAGAAGAGGATCGTTGTATGCTATTATTGTGTTCTTTTCCAGACTCATGGGATCATCTAGTGATGGCTATTGGGAGTACAACATCCAGCTTCAAGATTGAAGATGTTGTTGGTTCTTTGTTGTCAAAAGAAATGAGAAGGAAATCTTCTGAGATGGCGAAGGAGGCCCTTGCTGTTAGAGGAAGGTCAAAGGAGAAAGGAAAGAAGAAGGATAAGAAGTCCAAATCAAAATCAAAGGGGAGATCAAAGTCTCCTGGCAAGAAGTCCAAGGTGAAGTGCTGGAAATGTGGGAAACATGGTCATGTCAGAAAGGATTGTAAAGAGGAGAAAAAGAAGAAAAAGGCCTCTTCTGATAATGGTTCTTCTCATAGTGATGGTGACGCCTTCATTGCAGCCTTGGCTACTCAAGCATCAGATGATGTCTAGATGATTGATTCTGAAGCATCTTTCCACATGACATCTCATAAAGAATGGTTCATGAAGTATGAAGAATACAATGGTGGAAAGGTGTACTTGGCAAGTGATTCAACTTTAGATATTGTTGGTCATGGAAGAGTATGAATACAATTCCCCGATGGCAGAGTGAAGGGAATCAATAATGTAATGCATATACTAGGTATGGCTTGAAAATTACTTTCTGTAAGTATGCTGAATGATATTGGAGTACAAGTCACATTCTCTAGAAATGGTTGCAAGATGACTAGAGGTGCTCGAATTGGTACCCTGTACAAGTTGGATGCACATGTTCAATGTAACAGTGTCTTTGGAAAGTCACTGAAAGCTACTCGTGGAGGTAAAGAGGGAAATATCCCTAATTATGTAAACTCTATGGAAGTAAAACTTCCTACAGAGAAGACTATGCTTTGGCATCATAGGTTAGGCCACATAGGAGAAAAAGGTTTAAAAACCTTGAAAAATAAAAACCTGGTTGAGGGGCTTGAATATTGTAATCTCAAATTTGAATTCTATGAGCATTGTATATATGGAAAGTGGCACTGTGTTTCATTTTATTCCAGTCCTCATAAATCTTCTCGTTTGCTAGATTATAATCATTCAGATGTGTTTGGTCTAGTTGATGTTCCTTCTTTGTCTAAGTCAAGATACTATGTGTCATTTATTGATGATTACTCAAGAAGAGCATTTGTATATTTTCTGAAAAGTAAATTAGAAGTATTCAGTTGGTTTAAAGAATTTAAAAATCTTGTTGAAAATCAAACTAGTAGAAAAATAAAATGCTTAAGGACTAATAATGGCGGTGAATTCTGTTCTAATGAATTTGAAAGATACTGTAAAGCCATGGAATTAAAAGATACAAGACTACACCTTATACTCCACATCAGAATGGAGTTGCAGAACTCAGTAATGTTGGCTTGGAGGAGAAGTTATGGGCTAAGGTCGTATCTACTGCATGTTACCTAATTAATCATTCTCCAAATTCTGCTCTTATTGAGAAAACACCTTTGGAAGCGTGGTCTGGTAAGAAGCCCTCTCTTAGACATGTTCGTGTTTTTGGCTATGAGGCATATGCTCATGTGCCGGATGTGAAAAGATCTAAACTGGAGAATAAGGTTGTCAAATGTATTTTTATTGGCTATAGTGTTGTCATAAAATGATACAAGCTTTGGAATCCTAATACAGAGAAGGTCGTATATAGCAGAAGTGTAATCTTTCATGAGCTAAAACCTTCCACTTTGGATCTACAGTCAAAGACAAAGTCAAAAAATAATAAGGATGTAGCATTAATTCCTCCTACACCAGAGAAAGAGGAATTCAAAATTCAAAATGTACCTAAAACTAAGAGCTCAAGCAGTTCTGAAAGTTCTGAAGAAGAACCTCAGCCTCAGCAAGTGAGGAGGTCAACCCATGAAAGAAAACAACCAGATAGGTATGGGTTCTCTTTGATTGATTCTACTTGTGCCTATGCTTTAATTTCCAGCACTAATGAGCCTAGGACTATAAAGGAGGCATTTAAAATGTCTAATTCAGACTCTTGGTTGGAAGCCATGAATGAAGAGATGGCATCATTAGAAAAGAATGAAACCTGGAGTATGGTGCCCTTGCCTAAAGGCAAAAAGGTTGTTGGCTGCAAATGGGTGTTTAAGAAAAAATTGGTCTGGATGGCAGTGTAGAAAAGTACGAGACTATTTGCAAAGGGTTATTTCGTAGAGGGAATCGATTATGGGGAAATATTTTCTCTTGTAGCAAAGTTGATATCTATCAGATTTCTTTTGTCACTTATAGCAACATATGACATAGAGGTCAAACAGATGGATGTGAAGACATCATTTCTTCATGGTGATCTTGAAGAATAAATTTATATGTCCTAGCCTGAGCACTTTGTTGAGAAAGGTAAAGAAAAATTGGTATGCAAATTAAAGAAGTCTTTGTATGGGTTAAAGCAGTCACCTAGAATGTGGTACCATAAATTTGACACTTTTGTATTGTCTTTGGGATTTGTGAGATCAAAATCTAATCACTGCGTATATTATAAAGCTGAAAGTGATCGAGTACTTGTTAATGCTCTCTATGTTGATGATATGTTGTTCATAGACAATTATAAGCTAATGATTTATGATCTTAAGTCTCAGTTGTCTGCTAAGTTCGAAATGAAAGATCTTGGTGCAGCAAGGTATATTCTAGGGATGGAGATAACCAGGGACAGGAAGAATAGAAAATTATGGCTCAATCAGAGTAAGTATATCAAGACTGTTCTTGAGAGATTTTGTATGAATGATTGCAAATAGCTAGTGGTTGTAGTCTTGCAGGGAACGAAGCTATTTGTTGATGACTGTCCAAAATCTCCTACTGAGATGGAGGACATGACCACTATACCCTATGCTAGTGCGGTTGGCAGTCTCATGTATGCGATGGTATGTACAAGGCCAAACATTGCCCAAGCAGTGGGAGTTCTTAGTCGATTTATGGCTAATTCAGGAAGAACACATTGGGATGTTGTGAAGAGAGTGTTTAGATATTTGAAGGGGACTTTATATTTTTCTTTGTGTTACCATGGGAACTTGGTTGAATCATAGAGGACTCTTAGCATTCGTGGTTATGTAGATTCTGCTTGGGTAGGGGACATTGACAGCAGGAGGTCCGCCAATGGATACATTTTCATGTTGAATGGTGGTGCAATGAGTTGGATGAGTAAGCAGAAGGCTATAGTCACTTTGTCCATTACAAAGGTTGAATACATGGGAGCTACTCATGCTTGTAAAGAAGCAGTTTGGTTGAAACGTTTGTGTTCTAACATTGGTTTTGATGCAAGGGAAATAACTGTTTTCTATGACTGTCAGAGTACAATTTGTCTGGCAAAGAACCCTACTTTCCATGCCAGGACGAAACATATTGATGTACAATACCACTTTGTATGAGATATGGTGGAGGATGGAAAGGTCAGTTTGAAAAAGGTTGATATTCTAGAGAATGTTATAGATTCATTGACAAAGCCAGTGAGCACAGACATGTTTAGGTGGTGTGCTAGTTCGATGGGCCTTAGTGCCCATGATTTTTAGTAAGTTATGTTGTGCTTTGGAGGTGCCTGTGTGATCTTCATCAAGTGGGAGATTGTTGGAAAAGTATGCCTCAATCATCACAGGTTGAAACCTCCATTGGAGCAAAGTCGGTGTGACGGCTCTCATGTCTAGCCGACTAGCAGTTTGGAACATCATGTTTTGTACTGTTCGTTGTGACCTAGCTTTTGTCTCACTGAAATTTTTCACTTTGGAGTCTATCATTGTGACAAGAAGCAATTGTTGTAACCTCTCACCGCATGGAGACCTCTGGCCGATAGGCCATTCAATCGAGCATCGGGGAGACTCATAGCGACCATGGGTTTCAGAGTGACTTCAACACTCAGGAAGAAGTCCCAACGAACTTTGAATGTCTTGCTGATAAGAATACATATGATGTCTTCGCGATAACATAAAGATCATGGTATGAGGTCTTAGCAATACATGAAACTCATGCCAACGGGGAGACACTCGAGAGTCATCGATGTAACACTAAGGTTTCGTTATGAAGTCTGGGCGAAGTGTTAATGTCTCATCGATGTTAAAGTTTTCTCTCAGTGTGACTCTTGGCGATGAATGGTGGTCTTGGTATAACTTAAAGACCTCGGAGTAAAGTCTTTGGTATAGGTCTTGGTGAATGGTGGTGATCGGTGTAACATATATGTGTTCGATAAGAACTCTTAGCAAAGGTCTTAAGTCTTTTCGACTATTCTTTGGAGCTCAGTATAACATGTGACTTCGGTATAACCTGAATGACTCAACGTGAGGTCTTGGTGAAAGTGATATGGTCTCACCGATGGTTTGGTGCTTCGGTGTAACACAAGAAGGCTCGTTGAGATGTCTTGGCGAGAGCGATAGTCTTGCTGAAAGGAAAACTAAAGCTGATACAAGTTGTAAGCTCTGTGGAACATCTTGGCAATAATGATAACTCTTGGTGACATTGATATGAAGCTTTTGGGCATCGGGGAGACACTGTTAGTGTCTCACCAAGATGCCAACAAAGCTTGAATCTCTTTTGGTCATTTGACCATCCTATGTGGAGTCTTGTGGACCAATAGGAGAAGTTGAATCTAAACGGTTGGAAGATTGTTCGTTGTGACGATTCTGTGAGGAAGCTCAATGAACATGGAACAACATGGATATACTCGGTGATTGCAGATTGTGATCGGTGGGTTGGATCGACGGATTGCTGGGTGATTGTATGATTAGCAAATGTAATCTAATTTGAAAAGACTATAACTTGAAGGTTCCTATACAAGATTGTTCATGGTGAATGCTACTATAAACAGACACCAGAAAGATAAGTCTGACATTTGTATGTAATTTCCATTACTGTAATACAAAGTGATTTCTCTTGGTGTGGTGGGTTTTTCTCTCGTGAGGTTTTCCCACATATATCTGGTGTTCCTACATGATTGTCAAATACTTTGTTTATGTTATTTGCTTCATAGTGCATCTTAGTTGAACTATAATTGAAAAATTAAAAGTATATCTACATTCTTCTCTAAGATATTGATGTTAAGAGATTTGTTTTCCGCATCTAATTTTCCTTACACCTTCTACTCTTTAGGTGCTGCTAGACCTAGGTGGGTGTACCTATATGAATTGGGCAGACTTGAATTTTGATCTTCTCTCTTGCAGTGATTTGTCCATGATGGTAGATGAAAATGGACAAATGAAATCAAATTTGGTATAAATTGTATACAATATTAAAAGCTAAATCCTAATATGCTTAGTTAACAGATGTAAAGAAAATGAATGAATATCAATGGTGAAATGCAGAGACTAGTGCCTTATTGGGTATGCGGAGTCAAATGAAACAGAAATGAGCAACCTATTTCTAGAGAACACTCAAATTGTTTGGCATATGTTTTGTATATAACTTGTATAAACATGCAAGACTGTGACTACCAAGTTCTTCTTTAATAATCCAAATGAATTTCCTTGATTACTATGATCAACCAAAATGATATTATCTTTTCTTGAAAGAACCAGTCAATTAACCACACAGATACAACAAATGTGTATTGATAAACTGAATATAAACTTGTTATATCAATTCAAACAACCAGAAAGCATCAATCTTGGAGACAACTTAGTAATATTTTCAATAAATTCAACAGACAATTGACACCAGAAATGAGCTGCGACATCAACTAATTCTCATTAAAAACTCCATTTTGAAATCATGCATCATGGTCTCTATTCTGTGGAAAATTTTATCCAACAGTAAATTCTCTACCCTATCTACTCTAATCTATCTCATCTCTCATTCTTTACAATTAAGAATGAGCATTTATACATTGGTATCCAAAGAGACACAATGCTTCACATTCACTTGTCGACAACCAACTGTATTCAGGCTTTTGTTAATCATCACTAAAACAATAGCCGAGACATCCCGTAGTTATGCCAAAGGAAAATGTATTGCTGAAAGTCATCCTTCTGTCCATCGCTGTAATGTTATGTCATCTCATTGACACATTGAGTCTCGCCGACAGTCGCCCTTCATCCCATGTGCTTCACTGTGACATTTCCAAGTTAGGGAGATGTCCCATAGAAGATACTTCACCTTACCAAGATGTACTCTTTAGTGTACTTTCCGGTCACTAAGACAATTCTGAGTCTAGAGGAGGTTTCATAGAACACCCTGTGTTTTACCGAGATGCACTTCGTGGTAACTTTTTGGTTGTTGAGATGTAACAACCCTTTCGTCGATGAAATTAATCTTACCAATGAAATAAATTTGATCGGCAAGACTATGAATCTTCAAAAAGACTCATACCGATGCCAAATGTCTCGCCGAGAAATTTCCCAAAGTTCACATTTGATCGTCATGACAATATCATTCTCACACCGATGAAGTAGCATGTTGGCATGACAAAATAGATTGGCAAGACTATATAACCTCACTCTGATAGTCTTCGATAGAGCTCATTTGCATTGTTGGCAAGACTGGAGGCATTCACCAAAACCATACTCCGATACACTTTAGTCCTACCAATATGCATATCTTTATTGTCAGTCGGCAAGATAATTCAAACTCACCAAGACCTCACCGCAAAAACCTTTTGTCATACGATATGTTTGCTTTATTTCCAGTTGGCAAGACACACCCCATTCGGTGAGACGTCATTTCGATAACTTGACTCCTGTTGATATGTATATCCTCATCGGTGTGACATTTGAGACAGCAAGACTACATAGCTTCCTCCCGATAGTCTTCTGATGGAATATTTTTGTGCTTTATCAACAAAATCTATTTCCTTTAGCAAGATCTCACTCTGATAACCTTTTGTTTGACCAATACATCACTCCATGCGCTAGTTGGTGAGACATATATGAGTTTGTTGAGGCTTCACCCCGAAGAAAATATTTCACCGACATGCTCCTTCTGTCACTAGTCAGTGAGACAAAATGCGATCAATAAGACCTTGTACTGATGATAGCCCCCTTTGCCGATGGATGAACTTTCTCCTGTCACCAAGACAATGATTTGTGTCACGCTGAAAAGTGCCTACAGATGATCCCGATCGGTGTGACACCAAAAAAGTCTTGCTAATAGACCTACAACAGATATATATTAGCAAAAATACATTATGGGTCAGGGAGATTCTAACCATCTCATGCCGATATGGATTACAATGTGAATTATTCAAGACTTGATGGATTTTATGGGATAAAAATGGGCAGAATGTGAGCAAAATATTATGAAGAGAGGCCCTGAGTATATGGTGAGGACTCAATTGGAAACTTAGGGATATGAAAAGCTTGTGAAATTATTCATAATTTTATAGTTCTAACATACCTTCAGCAACATCTCTCCAATATTAGTCATGCTTCTAATCCTCATTTGAATATATCATTATGGAATCAACTCTAGTGATGGTAATAATGCATTATATGAACATAAGCAATACTTCTTTGGTAAGGCATGACATTCAACCATGAACTTATTCAATTCTTCTTTGATAAGGCATGCAATAACCATGAAATTCTTTACCAATACTAGCCCAAATTGAATATACATCCTTGCACAAAGAAACAGGTCATTCTCTGATCACTTTAGGAACAAAGGGAAAAATGATCTTCTATTGAAGCAACAACACATGCTCCCCCTTTGACGAGAAGCACTTCTTCACATAGCTATACATGTACAAAAACTACGCAATTACTTCAAGACTCCCCCTTACTACCAACTCCCCTTGGGAGTAGCACCCATCAATCTGAGAGAAAAAGATCATATGACATGAATTTATCCCCATAGAAAGATGCACCACTTATGCATCTAGTGAGAAAAAGGAGGGGAAATAACCCCTAGCTTCTACCACAAATACTCAAAAGTATCCTTTGAAAGAGTCTTTGTAAAAATATCTACAATTTGATCCTTTGTAGGCACATATTCCACTCTGACTTCATGTTCTGCAACTTTCTCTCTTAGAAAATGATACCAGATTGAAATGTGTTTTGTTCTAAAATGCATTACTAGATTTTTATAAATCTTAATAGAACCTGTATTGTCACATAATATAGGAATAGGTTCATCATAATTCACTTTTACATCCTTTAAGGTCTACTTCATCCAAAGAACATAGTGCAACAAGATGTTGAATTAATGTATTCTACTTTTGCAATGGACAAAGACACTAAATCCTAATTTTTACTCAACCAAGAGACCAATATGTCTCCCAAAAATAATGCACTTCCACTTGTACTTATCCATTCATCAACACAACCCGCCCAATCAACATCAATATAGGAACTTAGAGAGAAATTTTGATCCTTTTTGTACCATAGCCCATAATTTGGAGTACCCTTTAGGTATCTAAAAATCCTCTTCACAAATTTTTCATGAGTTCTCTTAGGATTGGCTTGAAATTGGGCAATCAGACATACCGCAAGTAGGGGAAACCTTAGTGAAGGATCTGTTCAAGCACCATATGTTCTATAGTAAAGATAGATATTATAACACACTATTATTTGAGAAATAGAGCATTATGGCACATAAAATCATCTCATAAATTAAGATAGCATACATTGGATATGTCTACAAATCTGTATGGACAAAAAATTTCTTTCAAGGGAATGCAAAACATCCCAACAAGCCTTCAATGTTTCTTCACTTAACTAGACTAGAACACTGTCACTAATATCTTCCACATCAGAAGGTATAAAGACTTAAAAAACTTGGATATGATATCTTCAAATTATTGTCATCTTGACTTTTGGAACACAAGGCCAAAACTGGTTCTACAAAGAGGTATGAACCAAAACACTTTAACTTTTCTAGAAGGAATGCATAGCGAATGTCTTGGCAAAACTTTTGAAACTTACTTTTCTGAAGCATTTATCTTTATGTGTAGTACACCAAATTGGAATAACATCAAATATAACACGTGTACTAACCTTCACACATCATGAACTTCCACTGGGAACACCAAACAAAGTCCATTTAAGCACAATAGATTTGTATACTAACTAATTTGATTCACATTGTCCTTCATGTTGAAGCCTTCAACACCTTTTTTTATTTTAGGGGGCAATAAGGTTCTACAAGAGATATCTCCTCCTAAGATAATGCTCTATCTCAATTTATCATAGAATCTTATGCAGAGTGCACAAGGGCATGATCATCCTTCTTCTCATGGTCTTCATTCTAGATCTTTTCATTTCTCCCTTTTTTGTTGATTAAGGGATTCATCCCTTTTCTCATTCGAAGTAAATGGCATCACAAAACCATTTCTAGAATTTTTTTCCTTATGTCCCATATTATTGCACTTATAGCACACAATATTTTTCTCTAGAACATATTTTTTCCTCTTTACCTTAGATCTACACTCATCAGCCTTGTGACCATAGTTGTTGTAGGCATAGAAATATCTATGGATAAGTGCAAGAAGTTGGATCCACAAAATGTTCAAAAAGTGGAAGTGTTTTTCCTAATTTTAAAAAAAATTCACAATTGGAATGAAATTTTGAAGTACTTGCACATTGAATCTTATAAAAATCTAGTAATATAAATCTTAGTATTTTGATTCTAGTTTTCAAATATGTAATTTATTCTAATGCCTAGACTATAATTAAAAAATATATTTTTTGAAGAAGCTAGGTTGGAGTGAATATAGAATAATTACTTGGTGAAAATATGGGCAATAAGTTGGACACATGAGGGACAAACCAAGTCACTTTTAATTGGGTAATAAATGGGATGACATATATGAGAAGGATCATTTTAGTCCTACCTCTTCCTTCACTCCAAAAAAGCCTCAAATCCAAGTAAGTGAAATAAAAATAATATCATTTGGTGATGAAAAATGAGTAAAAATCAAAACCTCCAAGTTTCCAAACCATTACATAGGTAGATTTGGTGCTAGAAAAATTTATACCTATGCATCTACTCAACCATATATTTCATTTAAAAGTATCTTGACCCCACTCCAATGAGTATTTCAAAGAAAACAAAAGAAACAATTAACTCTAGCTCTTATTGAAGAGGAATCTACCTAAAATGTCCTACTACAAAGAATGAGAGGTTCCATCTCCACAAAATTAACTATCAAATACATTGTAACTAGCCAAGAAATAATAAAATCACCCAAGACAAATAAGGGGAAAACTAATGACTCCTTTGAATCTTAGTAGGTTCCCACCACAAAATAGAGCTTATTTTAGAATACCACAAGCAAAGGTGAGGACCTAGAAGAGGAGAAGGAAAAAATTGAGAGGAGTGATAATCCACCAATGAAAATGGGATATGAAAAGTAGAAAACGGAATAGCAAAGCATACAAGAGCCATTATATTTTTGTATAGAGAAGGTACAATAGGTTACAGTATAAATATGTATCTTCCCTCTCCTCCTAGCTTTATCCATTTTAAATTCTTCCTTGGATTCCATATTGAATTAGCACATAAGTAAATGATACATCATTGGTGAATCATTTTTGGAAATATTGAAGTTGTTCAGCATCAACTAATAAAGTTGTTTATCATCAATTAGTAAATATTCAAGACAGACCATGAAGGACAATAATGAGCAATGCTAGGGCTAACCAATTAATAAGTATACATGTGAATAAGTGAAGTATACACATAAATACATAGTATACACATTAATACAAAGTATATGCATGAATACAAGGTATACACATGAAAAAATGTAAGTCACAAAGTATACATTGCAATAGACATAAGTCAAAAAGTATACACGTAAGTTGTAAAGTATACAATTGAATACACATAACTCATATCTAATGAAGCATGGATTTATAATGAAAATTATATGGACACCATTAATAAAAAATATTTGTATTAACCAAATAGCCATGTTGGAATACATCAATATATGTCGATATATAAGTATAAAATATATACAAAATAGCCATATAGGATTACAAGAATGCCATATAGGTATACAATAAAGGACCCTGGAATCAAAATTCATTGCTCTCCAAGATCTCGAAACAAACTCTTTCACTTTGCTGCTCAGGTGGATGGTGATAAGTCTGACACTCATTTACTCTAAGGTCGAGGGGTTCTCCCAGTGCTCCTCCTATGGTTTAGTTCCTCATCAAGCCTTATCTGTTACAATAACAAGTAAAGACATTAATATATAGAAATTACATTATAAAAAATGATATATTTAACAAAATAATCACTTACCGCTAGTAGATGATCACTCTCCTCAAGGGAAATATTTGTATGCCCATGTTGTGGCATGCTGAAGTCCTATAGAAACAATCCAAAGAGAAATTAAACTATGAATCAATAATTGTTTGATTTTTCACTAAAACTATAACAATGAATGTACTTTGAAATTTTAAATTAATCTACTACATACCCCCATGAGAGGCATTGAGGAGTCTATAGTAGAAGAAACACCAATCTCTATTTCCCTATGAACATATGGAGGTGTTTTCGCTTGCAAGTTCTGAAAATAAAAAAATAAATTAATCAATCATGAAAATTACAATATTGATGTAGGTCATGGCTTATAATGTATGAGATAATGAACAAAATTTTGAGTACTTATTGAACTATATATTTCTTACTATCATCCTTACTATTTTCCCTATCCATAGATTGTTCAAAAGAACCTATTTTAGGCTTTTATCTATAGCAGCAAGGTGGTGAACTATTTGATAAAATGCTTTGGTAGACATGTATGAAAAATGTGGTAGCATAGAGAAAGTAGTGAACTGTTTGAATAAATTCCTCAAAAAAAAGAGGTCTCATGGTTATGGAATGCCTTGAAAAAAAAAAATGTCATGAGGCATTCCATCACCATGAGACCACATTTCTTTGAGCCATTTTTCAAATAGTTCAATGCCTTCGAGCTATGGTATTATGTTGAGATGGGGTGGATGGTATAGTGTGGTCTTGGTTATGAGATGGAGGGGGATAATGACATGAAGAGGGGGGGTGGGGATATGAACAAGTGGAATAAGAGGTGGAAGCTTACATGGATTGGTAAATTGAGGATGAGGATGAGGACATTGAAAAGGATTTGGAGGGGAATTTCAACTAAAGGTTTCATTTCTATTCTTAAGGAAATGAGTTGTTTAAAAAAATGTCTCGAAGAAATGTGGTCTCATGGAAATGGACTGCCATTCCATTTCCATAAGACCACATTTCTTCAAGGAATTTTTTCAAACAACTCACTGCCTTGTCTATGATATTGCTTACTATTATGCTTTGATAGATTTTCTCCAAGCATCCATAGTTTTTTGGAAAGCAATTATTTTAGGCTTTTAGCCATAGCAACAAGGAAGTGAACTATTTGATAAAATTCTTTGGTAGAAATGTATGGAAAATGTGGTAGCATAGAAAAGGCAGTGATCTATTTGAAGAAATACCTCAAATAAATTGGGTCTCATGGTGATGGACATCACCCTAAGACCACATTTCTTTGAGGAATTTTTTCAAACAACTCATTGCCTTGTTTATGCTATTGCTTACTATTATTCTTTCATATATTTTTTCCAAGCATCCATAGCATAGACAAGGTAGTGAACTATTTGAAAAATTTCCTCAATAAAATGTGGTCTCGTCAATTGCAATGAGAAGCAAATGCAATTGGCAGTTTCTCCTAACTATTACTTATGATATGTGAACTTGTAATTGCATCACTGCTTATGTTGACTTTCTAAAAAACTATATTGTAATTGAAATTTTGTCATCTATCAACATCTAGTTATTAGTTATGCAATGTGAAGTAATGCTTTGAGTTTGAAAGATGTGCAATTCAATGTAATCAACGATATGAATATAAAATAAACAAATCTATTAAGTACAATTCATTAGTTAAACTCTTTATTCTATTACCTACGTGAATGTTTGTACTCCATTGGCACTGGGAGGTGTTCCCACGAAACCTCCAATATTAACCTATTCAACATCCAAAATAAGATATTATAATACAATTCATATAACAATGATATTCACATGTAATATTTATAATTGTTTACTAGTTACATACCTTAGTTGTAGATGTAGTGGAGTAAAAAATAGGTGGACGTCCTATGTATTAAGTATTAACACTGCAACCCTAAAATTTTATTACAACCATTAAAATAAATTAGTTAATCTTTCATTTCAATTTAAATTAAATTTAATAAATTCAATTCAATTTAAACATGCTAACATTTACCTGAGTATCGACACCAAAAGCCTCATTCAAAATGTCATCTACCGTCACCAACTCCTCAGCTGCAGACATATCCTATGCACTAGCCTCCTGACTGTCTATGGGGTCATATGTATAGGTTGACCTACAAACCTGACAAGAATGGGGTGGAATCCTACCCCTCGAACTCTCCCCTGGATGGTGTTGTATTATAGGACTGGCACACTTGATGATACTCTAGGTCAGACAGTTGATAGGTTGTAGAGTGTCCACCTCAGCACTCTCCTTCATGATGGAATGGATAGAAACATGCTCATAAGAAGGCCTAGCGAGTGCTCACCTCTCTTTCCACTGAGGATCATGGCATGCACCTAATCTATCCTAGTCTAAACCACCACCTCTACCCTGAAAGTATCGCATATCAAAATAGTTGGGGATTTTGTTGAGGATGAACTTGCAGTAGAGTTTCCTCAAGAAATATTGGGGGGACTTGTTACTGTTGCATGGTGGATGGTCAAAAACCATCCACCACCTATTCTTAATCCCTTGGTGGTTGCACCAATGGATAGGAAACCTATTTCTATTAAGGTCAAGATTTTGATTTGTGTGTGGGTTAGTGAATAGTGAGCATAAATCATATTTTGTAATTTTTTCATCTTTTACTTCTTTATATGATAATTTATCTCCATTAAAATTCCTACACTCCTGCCTCTTATTTGCCCAACCACTTAATTGCTTGATAATTGCATATACATGTGTTAACATGGCTTGAAGTGAATTTGCAAGTCCGCTTCTTTCCAAGGTTGAACTTATAGGATCATTCAACCTCACAATTAACTCCTCAATTTATTTTTTGTTGCTTTCAAATTCCCCCAATAAATTTTGTTGAGTATCAAGAGGATGTTGAGGAATTATTGGAGGATTTTTTTGTTGTGGTTGATTAGGATTTTGTTCATGTGCTTGTTCACAAGGAGGATAAGGATTTTGAGGAGGATTTTCAAGTTGATTATCAACTCCTATAAATTAAATAAATGAACATCAGAAAAAATATAAATTTACCTATTTAACAACAAATTCACAAAATAAATAAATAATGCTAAGTACTTATTTGACCTCCCTATTGACGTGGTAGCATCCTGGCGATGAAATTGCAAAGATTCAATGAAGAAATTGTAATTTTTGATGCTTCCAAAATGTGAGCATGCAATAGCAAGGTTTGTTGGCCACGAGGAAGAAAAAATTATAGTGAAAATGAAATGAAATGGATTTGCTTTTTTTCTTAATAAGCTATAACATGCTTGTGTTATAACATGTTCCTATTATAACGTGCTCATGTTATAATGCAAGCACATTGTAGGCTCAATGTGATTGAGCCTTTGGCTCAATCTCACCAAGCCATAATGCAAGTGTGTTATAATGTGATCACATTATAACATGCTTGCATTATGGCCTTTCATTTAAAAAAAATAAAATTGGCCACTTTTTGGCCCCCAACTTTTTTCACTGACTCTGATGCTAATTTTTTTTTTTCTAAATTATCTCCCCTCTATAGTGAATAAATATTTCAAACATCGAATGTTTAATTTAAGTTGTGAATGCATGAAAGTTGTGAAGAACAAATCAAGTTGGATTTTCCTACTCTTAACAATTTGGTTAGCATAAAGTTTAAAAGAGTTGAGTTAAACCATGTGCATGCCATTTCATTACCAATGATATATGTCAAGGTTTTTTCTTTAATCATATACATAAGGAAAAATATATTTAAGAAACTAAGAACCTTTCTTGCATGAGTAAGAGTGTTATCAACATCAAACAAAGCAGTCACAACTATAATTCTTTGTGCCATCTTATTAAAGCACTAAAATGTACCTACAAAGGTCAGACGATAAGTAATAATCTATGGGAAACTTGAGGTGAAAAGTTAAAAAGTTTGATAACATTCTTGTTAAGTTTATCCACATTTTTGAAAAAAAAAATAGGTGTCAAATAAAGTCACAATTCATATAACTTTTTTTTGCATAAAAAATTAGTAAGCAATCTTAATTCACCACATGGTTAAGAACAACTAAAGGAAGACAATCATGTTATCAATAAACAAAATTAAAATAATACTTCAAGGATATAATTAATAGTTTATATATAAAAATTCTTTTAAGAACCTTCATGTTCTCAAATTTTACAATTATTATGTCCAAAATGTTTGTTTTGGAAATGTATGAATTCTCTCTATATGAAAGCAAAATTTGTAGAATCATTAATTTTAGTTCAGACCTTGTGCATATACCATATTCAAAGAAATAATTCCCAAGTCCATGCCTGAGTTTAATAATAATAGTAATCTCGACTTCTTTTCTGACTTTGTATTCTTTGAAGTTGAAGTTTGAGGTGCAAAGTTAAAAAGTCTAATAACATTCTTGTTAATTTTATCCACAATTTTCAAAAAAATTAGGTGTCAAATAAAGTCACAAATTCATAAAACTTTATTTTGCTTAAATAATTAGTAATCAATCTTAATTCACCACATGGTTAAGAACAACTAAAGGAAAACAATCATGAAACCAATCAATGAAATTAAAACAATACTCCAAGGATATAATTAATAATAAATATATATTTAAATTCTTGTAAGAACCTTCATGTTCTCTAATTTTACAATTATTATGTCCAAAATATTTGTTTTGGAAATGCATGAATTCTCTCTACATGAAAGCAAATTTTGTAGAATCATTAATTTTGGTTTAGACCTTGTGCATATACCATATTCAAAGAAATAATTCCTAAGCCCAACCTAAGTTGAATAATAATAGTAATCTCAACTTCTTTTATGACTTTGTATTCTTTGAAGTTCTATTTGATGGGGTTCAGTTTCACTTTTTTTGTTGCTAATGTCCATCATCTATAATTCAAAATAATAGACATAATTAATAATAGTCATAAAAAAAGATATGGACTAATACAAAAAATTTGTATTTCTTTATACATGTATATATAAAATTAGAGAAATGGAATGCAATTACAATTGTATATAATAAAGAAACATAGCTGGGATGAATAGAATGTAAATGAAACACGCAATATTGAAAGAACTAAATTTTGATATTATATGACATAGATAGATACATTCTTCAAGAGTGAGAATTAATAGCAAATTTAAAAACATGGTCCCAAAAAAGTATGAGATTTGTATTCAGTACCTTATTGCATCCTCCACTTTTAAATAAAGTATCTCAACTCTACAACATGAGTTTAGAGAAAATCCTTTTTTTCTTTTGTATTTGTGATACCTAGTGCTTTTTTTTCATTTAAATAAAGTGTATAGCTCCCCCAATTAAAAACATGTCACCATCAACACATGGGGATCCACATAAAAAAATTATCAAATCTATTATCAATTGATGTAGGAGCATCTAGTGGTGTAGGAAAATCTTGCATCACCAAAAACAATTGTTTTCTTTATTTGATTTAGTTGTTTTGAGTCTCATGATGGCACTTAAGGGGTATAAGACTGTCAAGTGTCAAAAATAGTGAAAATCAGGCACTTACTATTTTTAGTAAGTCAGCCTAAATAGGCTCGTATGAATGTGAAAATTTACCCCAAGGAGCAAAGAAGAAAAACATTTCCAGTTGTGAAAGAATCACCTCAATACCTTGCATGGTTTGCGAGAAATTAAAGTTTTTTGTCCCGAGAAATTTCTCCAATGCAGCTTCAAATTCAGATATAAAAATTTGGAGGCCCTAAAATAGCTCAAAAAGTGGTTGAACCGACCTACAGTGGGTAAATGTGTTGTAGAGCTCGTCGAGAGCTTTCCAAAAATATGCAATAATAATGAATTAGACACCCGGATCAAAAGTTATGGCCCCATGAAGTTGGTCCTCTAAAAAGTGAATTTCATAAAAACTTCTTCCTAGGCTAGAAATCAAATGGTGAGACTTTTGGTGCCAAAGCAAAAAGGGGAAATTTGAACTTTCTAGAACACTCTAGGGAGGTCATTGGGGAAAATAAAAAGGGTTAAGTGGGGGTTGTAGGAGGTGGCCCTGATAGTGCAGATTGTGGCTCTGAATAGTAGATTTTATTTTCAGAGTTGGTTTTTTTGTAATGAATCAGGCCCATGAGGTTGTAGCATGTAAGTTTTCAATATGTAATTTCATTTTCTAAAAATAATTGAAGGTACGCCATTTTTTTGTCTCACATCTTTTGTGTTGGTATCTATTGTTGTGATTTTTTTTGGTTTTCGGTCATGTGGCCCTCATCAAATGGTATCAAAGCAAGAGTTCCTAAGCCTATAACAGAGTGTCGAACATGGGGCAGTTACAACAAGAACTATGTGTGTGGGTTGAGTTGAAGATGCCTCCAATACTTTCCTAGTATGGTAGAGGTAGAGGCTGAGGTGGTGGAGGAAGAGATCCACCTAGAGATGAAATCAAAGCCCTTAGAAGGAAATTGGAAACCTTGCAACAAGAGGTTCAAAGAAGAGATGTGTAAGGAGATAGAGGTGACAATGAAGATGAAGTAGAAGAGGAAGAGCAGGATCCAATGGATCCTGGAGAAAGAAGATTGTTACGAGCGATCTCAAGCATTGGGAAGAGACCTAAAATGGAGGTTTCAACTTTTAGTGGAAATCTGAATCTTGAAGAATTGATTGATTGGACAAAGACATGGAGGAATTCTTTGAGTTTGAGGAAACTAAAGATCCTCATAGAGTGAGGTTTGCAAAGACAAAATTGAAAGGTCATGCTAGTATATGGTGGAAAGAGATCCAACTAGAAAGAGGAAGACAAGGGAAAGATAAAATTTCCAGATGGGACAAAATGGTGTCAAAATTGAAGAAACATTTTTTTCTAGTTGATTATGAAATGGAGCTGCTCAAGAAGATGCAAAGCCTAGGGCAAGGAACCAGGACAGTGAAAGAATACATAAAGAAATTTCACAAGGTCCTAATTCAGACAGGATATTATAAGGTGAATAAGGAGAATGTTGCTCATTATATGAACGAGTTGAAGCCAAGCATACAGGAAGAATTGGCACTAGTAAGAATGGCCACCATTGAGGATGCTTATCAGTTTTCTTTAAAGGTTGAAGAATGAAAGAACAAGAGGTTTGAGAACAAACAAAGAGGTGGAGGTCGTGGAGGAAAGACCAGTGGACAGTCATATGGAGGTCAAAATGAGGATCAAAAGAAGGTTGAAGGCTCCATTAGTAGCCAGAACCAGAAAGGAGATAGCACCTATCGTCCTCATGACTAGAATAATGGAGACCAAAGAGGAAGGGGAAGATTTGGATGAGGACTAGGAAGAGGAAGCTTCTATGGAACCTATTTCTAGCATGGAGAAGAAGGGCATAGAGCCTATGAGTGTCCTCAACATCAAGCAAGGACAAATAGAAGACCTGAGGGTAATGCATGAGTTTCACATGTTGAAGAAGATGTTGAGTCTTCACATTCTGAGGATGCAAAAAGAGGAGAGGCTCTTGTTACTAGAATATCCTTGCTAAATGAGGAGAAGGAGCCAACTAAAAGGAAAATTTTGTTTTGCACCAGATGTAAGTGTGAAGGTAAAGTTTGCAATGTTATTATTGATGGAGGTAGTACTGATAACCTTGTTTCAGAAGAAATGGTTAGTAAGTTGCGGTTGGAGAGAAGAAAGCATTCAAACCCATACCAAATTGCTTGGTTGCAGAAGGACCATAAATCCTTGGTACATGAACAATATTTGGTAAAGTTCATGGATGTTTTTCATATGTTGTTAGAAAAATTGTGGCAGTTTGATTGATGCATAGTACATGATGGACATGCCAACACTGATTCTTTGACAAAGGATGGAGTTCGTCATAAGTTGAATCCCTTGAAAGAGGCAAAGGAAAAGGTATGTAGTAATTCAAGAATTTGTTTGGTTGATGGAAGAAAGTTCCTAGAAGGCATGAAGCATGAGCATATATGTTTTGCATTGATCCCTAGAATTAATAAAGAAGATACTACTAAGGTACCTGTAGACCTGTTTTAGATTTGTTGAATGAGTTTCAAGCTATTATTTTTGATAACGTACTTGAAGGTTTTCCTCCCATAAGAAAGATTACTCATTAGATGGACCTGATTCCTGGAGCCAGTTTGTTGAATAAGGAAGCTCATCGTATGAATCCAGTAGAGAGTGAAAATTTGAACAAACAAGTGCAAGAGTTATTGCGGAAGGGATTGATTTAAGAGAGTTTTAGTCCATGTGCAGTACCTATAGTACTAGCACCAAAGAAGGATGGGGATGGGCAGATGTGTACAGATTATAGATCCATCAACAAGATCACCATCAAGTACAGATTTCCCTTTCCAAGGATGGATGACATTATGGACTGTTTGAGTGGAGCTAAGTACTTCACGAAGATAGATTTGAAGAGTGGATATCACTAGATCTATATTAGAGAAAGAGATGAATGGAAGACGACATTTAAAACCAAGGAAGGCTTGTACGAATGGTTAGTCATGCCTTTTTGGCTAACCAATGCATCAAGCACATTTATGCAGCTTATGAATGAGGTATTGAAAGAATTTTTAGAAAAAATTGTTATTGTTTATTTGGATGATATTTTGATTTTCAGTAAGACATTAGAGGGGAACTTGATGCATATCTGAAAAGTTTTTGAGAAGCTAAGGGAGGAGAAGTTATTGATTAATTTGAAGAAATGTAGCTTTGTGAAGAAAGTTGGTGTATCTGGGATTTGTTTCCTCAGTAGAGGGTCTCAAAATGGATCCAGAGAAGGTGAAATTTATCATTGAATGGCCTACCCCAAGGAATGTTATAGAGGTAAGATCATTTCATGGTCTAGCAAGTTTTTATAGAAAGTTTATTAAGAACTTTAGTAGTATTTGTGCACCTCTAACTAAAGCAATGATAGGGGATAGAAAAGAGTTTGAGTGGACTACAGGAGTAGCCAAAAGTTTTGATATGTTGAAGAAAAAATTTACAGAGTGTTAGTGTAATTAATTAATTAATTATTACACTAGCATAAGTTAACTTAGGTCTTGCATTTAATTAATTAAGTCCTAGATTGCATTATTAGATAAATCATAAATAAATGGGATAATATTCCCTTCCTTGTTTGTAGGGATAAGATTCCTTCTAGAAGATGAGTTGTGCTTCTAGAACTTATCTCAACATTTAGTAATCATCTAGATAGGGTTCACATGTTGTCACATGTTGTTAGATCAAGACACATGGAAACATCTCATGCATCTTAGGTTTTTTCTTTTGCCTATATAATGAGGCATTTTGTTCATTTGTAACATATCAAATATCAATCTATGATCTAATGTTGTAGATCAATAACAATCTCTCTTTGCAGCCCTGAGTTGCAACAACTTTTGTGTGGTGTAATTTCTCTTGGCAAGATCTTTTGAAGTTTGTGCAGCTTCACTGGATGATTCAGCATCCATTATTCTAACAACAACCTATTTTGGCACTTCCAGATTTCAATAAGGTCTTTCAGGTAGATTTTGATGCTAGTGGCATTGCCATAGGAGTTGTTTTAAGTCAAGAAGGTAAGCTTGTTTCCTATTTTAGTGAGAAGTTAAATGATGCTAAGAAGAAATAATTTTTCTATGATCAAGAGTTTTATGCTATAGTTTAGGCTTTGAAGATATGGAGATACTAGTTTTATATACTGATCACTAGGATTTATAGTATCTCAATAGTCAAGGAGAGTTGAATCAAAGGCACTTAAAATGGGTTGAGTTTTTGCAAAGTTATATCTTTGTTTTGAAGCACAGGAGTGGAAGGTTAAATAGAGTTGCAGATGCCTTGAGTAGAAGGAAAATTTTTTTGATAGAAATGAATATAGAGGTTGTTGGGTTCAATGAACTCAAGAGTTTGTATCCAAAAGACCCAAACTTTGTAGAAGTTTGGAAGGATTGTTAGGAACCTGTTACATTGGTGGGACGAGATGGTTGGATTTCTTAATCCAAGATGGAATGTTGTTTAGAGGAAGCCAATTATGCATTCCAAGGAGTTCTATGAGAGATAATCTCATCAAGGAGAAGCATAGTGGAGGATTGGTTGTAAATTTTGGTCGAGATAAGACCATTGCTCTTGTCAGTGAGAATTATTATTGGCCATAGTTACAACAAGATGTGAAGAAGTTTTTATAAAGTTGTAGAGTATGTCAGATGGAGAAAGGAACAAGTCAGAATACTAGATTGTATTAGCCATTACCTGTACCTAAGAGGTCATGGGAGGATATTAGCATGGATTTCGTTCTTAGATTACCAAGGACACAGAGAGGGCATGATTCCATATTTGTGGTGGTGGATATATTTTTAGAGATGGCACATTTCATTTTGTGTCATAAGACCAGTGATGTTGTTCATGTTGCAAAGTTGTTTTTCAGAGAGGTGATGAGACTACATGGTCTACCAAAGAGTATAGTTTCAGACAAAGATACAATTTTTTTTGGTTATTTCTAGAGGACATTATGGAAGAAGTTGAAGAAATATTTGAATTTCAGTTCTACACACCATCCATAGACTGATGGACAAATAGAGGTGGTGAATAGGAGTTTGAGTAACCTGCTAAGATGCTTAGTAGGAGATAAGCCTAAGGGATGGGATTTGATTATACCACAAGTGGAATTCACTTACAAAAATTTTGTTAATAGGAGCATTGGTATATCACCATTCCAGGTTGTATATGGGAGTAGTCCAAGAACTGCTTCTAAACTAAGAAAGATGGATAAGGGGGAGAAAATTAGTGTTGAGGCTGAAGATTTTGTTGAGCACCTAAAGAATGTGCACGAAGAGGTGAAGAAACATATCAATAAGATGAACTCATAATATAAGGCTTAGGCAGATTAGAAAAGGAGGTATAAGGAGTTCCAAGTAGGAGATGAAGTCATGGTTCATTTGTGAAAGGAAAGGTTTCCAGTTGGTGCATACAACAAGTTAAAGATAAAGAAGTTTGGACCATGCAAGATCCTGAAGAAGCATGATTCAAAAAATGCTTATGAGGTAGAGTTTCCTGGTGGAATAAACATTTATCTTGTGTTTAACATTGTTGATTTGACAGAGTATCATGAAGGTGATATAGAAGAGGGGTCGATAAATGAACAGTTGAAAATTCTAGCACCTACTTTAGAGAAGGAAGAGATAGAAGAAATCCTTGATATCCATGTGGGTAGAAGCACAAGAAACAAGCAATATGCAGAGTACTTGGTGAAATGGAGAGGAAGGCATGTTGAAGATTCATCATGGTTGTCTAAGGCTAAGGTTAACTATCTCAGTTTCCCTCTAACTCCTAAGAAGTGACAGTCACTTTTCAAGTTACCCTAGGTGTCTGATGCAGGAGCATTCAGCAATGTAGGGCAATCTTGCATCACCCAAAAAAAAAAAATCTTTATTTTCTTTAGTTTTTTTAGTCCCATGATGGCACTTAAGGGGTATAACACTATCAAGTGTCAAAAATAACAAAAATTGGGTACTTACTATTTTTAGTAAATCAACCTAAATGGGCTCGTATGAACGTGAAAATTTACCCCAAGGAGCAGAGCAGAAAAATATTTCCAGTCACTAAAGAATCACCTCAATACCTTGCACAATTTGGGAGAAATTAAAGTTTCCCTCTTGAGAAATTTCTTCAATGTAGCTTCAAATTTAAATATAAAACTTTGGAGGCCTCGAAATAGCTCAAAAAGTGACCAAACCAACCTACGGTGGGTCATGAGTTGTAGAGCTCATCAAGAGCTTTCCAATGATATGTACTAATAGCAAATTGAACACCCAAATCAAAACTTATGGCCCTGTGAAGTTGGTCCTTTCAAAAGTGAATTTCATAAAAATTTCTTCCTAGGCCTGAAATCAAACGACGGGACTTTTGGCACCAAAACAAAAAGGGGAAATTTGAACTTTCTAGAACACTCTAGGGCAATATTAGGGAAAATAAAAAGGGTTAAGTGGGGGTTGTAAGAGGTGGCCCTGATAGTGCAGATTGTGGCTCCAAATAGTAGATTTTCTTTTTTAACAGAGTTGATTTTGTTGTAATGAATCAAGCCCATGAGGTTGTAGCATGTAAGTTTTGAATCTGTAATTTCATTTTCTAAAAATAATTGAAAGTAAGTCATTTTTTTGTCTTGCATCTTTTGTGTTGGTATATGTTGTGATTTTTGTGGGTTTTAGGCGATGTGGCCCTTATCATCAATGGTGGGAATGTGGTAAGGGAAACAAAGCAAGCAGGGACCTAGGATTTTTTATGAATTTTGAGGCCTATAAATCTATAGACCAATACCACATAAATGGCTTTATGCAACGGTTGAAGACAGAGATTCAAACCTGCAATCATTATCCATGTCTTTCAATAATCAAACAATCTAGTTTACACCATCTAAGCATTTTCACTCTTCTTTTTACCTTAGATTTAAGTTAGGAGATAAAAATTAATTTAAAGCTCCCACTCATTCTCTTTGCCTTGACAAAATAATTTATTAAATAGATTGTAAATTGTGACTCTGAAGACATGAAAATAAGAATTTTATTTTTAAACCTAATGAAGGAAAACACTTTAAGAATTGAATTTAAGGCACATCAGAAGATTGGTAACAAAAGGAGCTACAATGAAATCCTAGGAATTTAAAATAGCTTTTTTGCACAATAATAATACCCTTTATAAGTGCTCTCTCCATAAAATAGTGGAAATATAAGATAGCAAAGGGTCTAAAATGCAAAGGCGTTGAGTAGATGATTAGCAGATGTGAGGACATATATGGTTTGCAGTCATACAAATTATGGATTTTGGTTGCTATTATTTTTTGTTAACTTTTACAAAACTCACAGAGGTCAGCCAGTTTAGTCATTAGAAAGACCATTGTTTTTGGGTTTAATCATTGTATGACTATTGTTTATTATCTTTTTCGTGACTTTTTGAACCGTTTCAAATTAAAACATTGCAGATTATATGTAGTTGTATAAGACATGTTTACAAAGTATTGATATCACGGTTTTGGGGATACTCAATTCTTGAGCTCAAAATAAGATTGTTGCATTCTTTAAGAAGAAAATATTGGTTGTGAGTTAAAGTTTGTTTTTAGGCATGGGGCGAGGATTTTGAACTGCTTGAAAGTTGTTTTTCCTAGCATGAGAACTTTCCCTTCATTTAACAAATAACTAACAAAATTGTTTTATGATTGCATACAGATTCCAAAAAAGTAAAATTCATGGAAACTATGGCAAGTGATTTACCTCAAGATTCTACACAAATTGTGTCATGTTGTCAATGATGCTGATGAGAAAAAATGGGTGAAGTTTACAAGAGAAATTTATGAAACCCTACTACGGTAGAATATTTCCAAATGAGACAAAACGAAACCTATCTCCCTTCTGTTGCTACTTCAATCTATTCACAGTAAATGAAAGTAGATCTAAAAATATCAAGAGTTTGAGGGCTATTGAAGTTCTATTTGATGTAGAGATCAGTGAGATTTTTCCAGTCTTGTTGTATAGATACGGAAACAACACAATGACAATGCTATTAAGATAAGAATAAAATTACAAACAGTACAAATAAGAATATGATTGCAAACAATAGAATAAAATAATATAAATAATTCTTCAAATAAATAAGATAACTCAAAAATAAAAATAAAAATAAAGTAAACAATATAACTAAAATAATTTTATAATAAAGTAACTCATTATTCTTTTATATAGAAATATTTAAGATATTTATTTACTATATATACATTGTCTTACATTGACATATCACAATTAGAAGAAAATAAGATTTGATTTGAAAGGCATATTGACATGCTCACCTCTTTCACATAATCTAATTATAAGAAAGCAATAGAAAATGAAAGTTTTGAAATGCGAAATAAATTAAATTTCTTGAATTAAGAAAAATATCCAATGATCGTACAATCAATAATAATTTTACAAAGGATGGGGACATTGACAATGCACGTCCATAGCAGAGTTTAATTATAGGAAAGCGATAGAAAATTATGGTTTTAAATTTTGGAGTGAACAAAGTTAGCTGTAATAGAAAAATAAGGTAGACGACATTGACAGAGGACATTTTTCTTCAGTTTAGAAAAAGAGAATTAGGCTGGAAATAGGGAGACAATGTTAGATTTCAGGATGTAGTTGTTGGGGCCTTGACTATGCCGTCAACAATATGATCAAATTTCACTCAGCTTATCCCTTTCAAAGAGAGTGGATTAGTTGTGGAGCAGTTGGATCGTTGAATTATTGCTTCAGGTAGGTAACCGGCCACACCTGCTCCACACAAATTTTTGAAGAAAAAATATATTTTTATAAAATAAGATTTTTGTTTTAATGTTGTCTTTTTCGTAAGATAATATTTTTGTTTTATTATTGTTGTCATTATTCAATAATATCGGTCTTGATAACAATTTATTTGATACTTGTTCCTATCTATTTATCACCTTTTCTGCATGCTAATAGAAGTCAAACTCCACCTCAACTTCTCCAATTGTATTGGTTTTGTAAACATGTTTGCACAATTTATCGGTGTATAAACTTTCTCAAGAGCTACTCCACCTTCATCAATAGCCTATCTTACAAAATGGTATTTAATGGCAATATTCTTGGTTGTACTATGATAAGCAGAATTTTTAGCCAAATGGATAGCACTTTGACTATCACGAAATACAATCACCTTGTCTTGCAATTTTTTAAACTCACCCAAAAGACCCTTTAACCAAATTGTCTCTTCGCATGCATGTGAGATAGTCATATACTATGTCTCAATAGTGGATAAAACAAATGTTTTTTGAAGCTTTGACATCCAACAATAGGTCCTCCTGGAAGAGTAAATACATAACCTGAACTAGATCTCCTTTTGTCCAAATCACTTGCAAAATATGAATCAACATAATCACAAATAGTACGATTGTAGGCATCAAAGGTGATACAATAATCACTTGTGCCTCTAAGATATGAAAGCACCCATTTCACTGTTGCACAATGCTCTTTACCTAGATTTTCCATGAATCTACTAACAACACCAACTACATGTGAAATATTTAGTGTTGTACATAACATCAAATGCATTAAAAATCCTACGGAAATCTAGCATATGGTATAAAAGACATAATCATTTTATTCTTTATTAATAAGACATAAAGTTGAAGAAAAAATAAAATGAAATACTAAAGGGATATTTACTAGTTTCATATCCATCATATCAAAGGATCTTCTCCACATACTTTTGATGCAATAACCAAAGCTTACCATGTTTCATGTCTCTTTGTATTTTCATGCCCAAAACTTGTTTTTCTACTCCTAGATCCTTTATATCAAAAATCCTAGCCAATTGAGTCTTCAACCCGTTGATCTCAACTATGCTTTTTCTTGATACAAGTATATCATCAACATATAACACTAAGATATTGAATAAACCATTTTTCAAACTTTTAAAATAAACACAATGGTTATACTCACTCGTAAAATTTTGGCTCACCACATGAAGGAATGAAAGTTCTTGTACCATTGCCTAGGAGACTACTTTAGGTTATATAATAATTTTTTTAGTTTGCAAACAATTTTTTTGAGATCTTGAACAAACCCTCCTATTTGTTCCATATATAGCTCTTTATCAAGATATCTATGTAACAACATTGTTTTAACATCTAGTTAATCTAACTCAAAATCAAGTAAAGCAAAAAGTGCTAAAATAATTCAAATAGAAACACGCTTAATAATTGGATTTTTCTTTTATGAAAATCAATACCTTTCCATTTGAGAATATCCTTTTGCTACCAGCCTTGCTTTGTATCTTTCAGCTTTATTATCAACACTCTTCTTCAATTTGTAGACCCATTTGCAATGAACAACTTTCCTACCCTTTGGGAGTTCTACCACTTGTATCATATTTTATTCTTCTCCAAGGAATTCATTTCTTCTTTCATTGTTATTTTCCATTTAGAATTCACAATACCATACAATGCTTCTTGATAAAAACTAGGTTCCCCATCATTAAAAATTAAAGCAACATATGCAACATAATCAGCATACCTTTTAGATGGATTTCTGGCCCACATAGGTCTCCTTAGAGAAGGTTGTGGTATTTCTACACATTCTTGTATATTTTCTACATCCTCATCCTCTTTATCTTTAGAAGGTTCTTCTTGCTCCCTATTTTTTGTAGATCATGGATGAGTTTCTAACTAAATTTTGTTGATATTGTGGTACTTATTCCTATTTCATTTGAACTTCAACAATGTCAAATTTTATAAGAGGAGATTCATCAAATATTACATCTCTGATAATGATGATTTTGTGGGTAGTAGGATCTCACAATCTATATCCCTTAATTCCATCACCATAACCAACAAAAATATATTTCTTGGATTTGGGGTCCAATTTAGAATGTTGATCTTTAAATAAGAGCATATGAATCACAACCAAAAAAATTCAAATTTGAGTAATCACAAGAGTGATCTATCCATATAGGTCTCCAAAAATATTATAGTCTATTACAATTGATGGTGACTGATTTACCAAATAGCAAGTTGTAGAGATTGCTTATGCCCATAACTCTTACTACAACTTGGCATTACTAAGAATACTCCTTGCTCTCTCTAGAAGAGTCATCTTTATGCATTCAACAACATTATTTTTTTGAGGAGTGTAAATTATGGTTTTATGCCTTTTGATCCCAACTTCTTTACAATAATTTTCAAACTCCAAAGATGTGAACTCACCCCCATCATCTATTCTTAAACACTTGATTGATCTACCAGTACTCTTTTCAACCAAAACTCTATATTGCTTAAATAAACTAAAAACATTAGCTTTGATTTTAAGAATATAAACCCACACCTTTTTAGATTAATGAGATCTATAAATATCACAAAAGATGATGATCCCCCAAAAGAAACTATAGGGGGTGTGCCCCAAACATCTGAATGAATATAATCTAGAATAACCTTACTTGTATGACTACCTACTTTGAAGTTTTTTTTAGATTGCTTCCCAAAAACACAATTCAAACTAATAAATTTTAGATTTGGAAGTAACTTATGTTTTAATAGTATCTTAATCCCTTTCTTGCTCATATGACCCAATTATTGATGCCATAAATGAGTAGATTATTTTTTTCCTCATATACGACTGCTACTTCATTCATAATAGTACTCCCTTCTATCATGTAAAGGTTTCTAATATTTTTAGCCTTTATTAACACAAAATTCCATTGAAAAAATTTAGTGATCCACCTTGATAAGTAAATTTATAGCCTCTAGAATCTAAAAGTCCCAAGGAAATCAAATTATTTTTTAGTTCTAGTATATTTCTTACCTCTATTACCATCCTTACAATACCATCAAAAATTTTAATATTTATTCTCCCAATCCAAATAGTCTTACAAGAAACTTTATTTCCCATAAAAACAACAATATCATCAATAGCTTGGTAAGAAAAAAGCCAATTCCTATGTGGACACGTGATTAAAAGTACTAGAATATAATAACCATTCCTCATGATATTGTAAGGTATTATAAATAGATAATAATTCATCAACCATACCCAAACTTGTCTCAACTAGATTTTCTTTGTTTTGGAGTCATCACTGTCTTCTTTCCTCATTTAACAATATTTCTTGAGATGCCCCAATTAATTATAGTGCTAACATTTTATGTTACCCTTTTTCCTTTTTAACTTAGATTTGGATGTACCTCTTGAATATTCCCCTTTTATATGGATCTAACCCTAACCACCATTGCTTCTAGTGTGGGGATTTCTATGTTTTATTTTCTCCACACCTCTTTAGACAATAAATCTCCTACAAGAGAATAAAATTCAATGGTTTCAATCATTCTAAAGCTAATGGAAGTGACAAAGTGATTCTAGGATTCGAATAATGAGCACAATAATGTCTCTATCTTGTTTTCATCTTTGATTTTTACACCCATACTAGTTAATTGATATATATTAGTATAATTTTAAATATTTAAAAATGATCAAAAAAAATTATAACTTCTTTCATTCACAAACTATACAAATTCCTCTTTAAGTAGATTCGATTTTTCAAGGATTTTTTCATGTAATGACTCTTCATTCTACTACATAAGCCTATTTTTATTTCCTCTCCAACAACATTGAAAATAAAATCATGTAATAAACACAACTAAATTGTGCTAAGATATATTGTATCCATATCCTCTCAATCCTCCTTAGTCATATTCATAGTTTTCTTTGACATTCCTTTGAGCTTCTTGTGCAATCCTTGTTGCACTAACAAATCACACATCTTGAGTTTCCACATCTCAAAGTTATTCGTCCCATTTAATTTCTCCAGCTCGAACCTTGCATGTGAAACCTTTTCCATTTGATGTTGCAAAACAAACACCAAATCCTAACATAGATGTTGCAAAATAACTACTCTAGTACCACTTTTTGTGGAAGCATATACCTACAAACTTAAATAATATTGTAACACAAGCTGATTGCAAAGAAATAACAAGAAAGATTAAACAAAATAATAGAATAAACTTGAGAAGGCATATTTACATGGTAAAACCTTGACAATATGTCAAGGAAACATTCATGGTGCAAAGTATCATTATTCTTATTGCTTAATAAATTGATTACAATTTTCACACAGTTACTACTATTCAATTATATAATTTCCATTAAAGGCTACAAAGACCTACATGTAATATCTTCAAGATAATAGCAACCATCAAACTTATAAAAATCTAGATTTTTTCCATTAAGGAAATTAAGAATTATCTCTTAAGGAAAATATAGATTTTCATAAGATAATCTCTTTTTTTTATTGTTTTATATTTCTCATAAGATAATATTTTTATTTTATTATTTTAATTGTTTTAATTTTTAAGGACACACTTTGAAAACTAGTAAAAATTCTATATTAATTAAATAATAGAAAATCATTCTAGCATAAATTGTGATTTTAGCTAACTATTATCTTATAAGTAAATAAATTATTACAATCTACACATATTTTCAACCTCACACATGGAAAAAATAATTAAATATTATTATCATATATTTATAGTTATGCTCCATCTACCTATCCCAATAATAAAGGCTTCCTAAGTGTGTTATTCCTAATTGTTCCAACACTCTCTCCACCAAACCCAAGAATAAAGGACTCTTAGGTACACTTGTCCCTTATGTCTCTCATGGTTGCAACTACTTGCTAATTTTAGTAAATGCATCCTAGTCCTTTATATTCTAACAACTCCATTTCAACCCTCCATTATCTACTTGATCTTATGGAAATATGCTCATTCATCCTCCATTATTGATCTCCATCATATCTCAAACATCCATTGCCTGTTTCAAAAATCCTTAAATTAAGGCACCCTCCCATTCTTCCTCCGTCATTGATCTATCTATTTCATCTTAAAAATCCATTATATCTTCCAAAAATCTATAAATTAAGGCACCCTCTCATCTATTTTAATCACCTTTGAGCTAAGTATAAGCTATCAAAATAGTTAGTCTTTGAACAAAGTAACATCCACAAACCAACTATCAATGGAACAAACCAAATCAAATTAGAATTTAATTGTTAAATTTATTTAATAATGTTGTTTATTCTATTTTTATTCCTTTTTTGAGCTCTATCTAAGGTTTGTAGTAGTTTGGAATAAGAATCTTTTTCTTTGTATTTGTGTCCACACCTCTATAAATATTTACTGAATTCTTTTAAAAATGTAGCATTTTAGAGGAGAATAGCTAATCCTCTATTATATTTTAAAAAAAATAATAATAGGACCATTTTGTGTACTCCCCCTATTTGAGCCTCTTAATCATCATAATTTATTTAAAAAATACTAGTTTAGTAACTAAATTTTAAGTACGATGTAATGACACATGACTATAATTGATGGTGTTCGCGTGCTCTGCAAGCCCAGCTAGGGCATCTGTGTTGGGCTAGCTTGTTCTTTGTGTTCTGCTTGATTCTGCATTGTGGGGGTTTTTGTGCAATTGAGGTTTTTGGAGGTGGGGTTATTGTCTGCTAATCTTTTCTCTCATATTCCTTTACTAGCGATTGTTGTGTGGGAGGTGCATCCATTGTGTTGGGCGCAAGCTTCCTCTCTTCTGTTGTGGGCTCTCCTATGGTGTTGTCATTTTGTGTGTAGCCTGTCCTTGTGCCTAGCCTCCTCCTTTTCCCGCGTGGGTCCATGGTGTGGGCGTAGATTCTTGAGGGGCTGTGTGATTTTCCTACCATTTCGTGGGGCCTTGGTTCTTCCCTTTGACAGGTAGGTTTTTTCTTTTTCTGGAGGCCTTCTTGTTCCTAATTAGGTGGCTTCTAGGTGGAGGGGTTCATTCTTTCCCTTGGGGTTTTTCCATTTCTTACTAACGTGACCCGGGGGCTTGCATGCCTGCCAGGGTTTTTGTTTATTGCTATGTCGTGTGGGGAAACATCTGGGGCTAGCCCAAAATTGAATTTTCGTTTAGCATTTGGTTCAAAGCCTGTGGTGCATGGTGTGAATTTTTTTGACAATTTTTGTTTTCGCCAAAGACGGAGATGAATGATCTTGGACTAATTAGTGGTTCTTGCATAACAAAGATTAATGGATGTTTGGAGAGATGCAAAGAGAGACTGAAATTGGTTATCTTGATGGAGATACTTGTAGATGATATTGAATACTATTTGAGACACTCATTTTATTGCAAGTTCATGGGTTTGAGAGTTTCGTTGCAATTTTTGGAATCCTGGGCTTAGTGGACATGGATGTCGGAGGGGGATATGGAGATTAGGCTCCTCATGAACAACTATTTTATGGTCTCATTTGATTGCATGGAAGATCATAATAAGGTCTTTGAGGGTGGTCCCTATTTTTATAACTAGGTGGGATTGTTTATCAAGCCATGGCATGTGGGCTTCAACCCGACCGAGGCACTACCGAGTCGGATTCTGATTTGGGTTCGGTTGTTGTGGTTCCCAATTGAGTGCTGGCGGGATGATGTGCTTCATTTGGTGGCTTCAATGCTTGATAAACCTATTTGGCCTTCCCAGCAGACACGATTTAAGAAGGTAATGAATTTTTCCCATATTTGTGTAGAAATTGATCTAAGAAAACCACTGCCAAATTATGTTGAAGTGAGTGTTGGATCCTATACTTGGGTAACTATATTATGAAACCCTACCTTTCTAGTGTCGCCTTTGTCATGAATATGGTCACTTTCAGCGTAGATTCCCTAGGGCTTAGAAGCCTATGGCACCCCAACCTTCTCACAATTTTCCTAGGACTGATAAGGGGAAGAAGCCTATTCTGGGTGATGGTAATGGTGATGATGGTTATGTCCCTATCGAGGCTCACAATAGGAATCAAGGGAAAAAGTGTACCTTGAGGGAGAGGCGGGATGATGACACTTTTAATAGGTTTGAGGTTTTGGATGATCTCAACCAATAGGAAATGAATCCAAGGTTGCTGAACTTGGATCGGGGTACTTTGGGTTTAGGATAGGATGGGCCTCCTTTGGAGGCTATGCAGGTTGTGCAAGAGGTTGGAGTTGGGCAGATGGATATAGATCAACAATTGATTGTCGAGGTTGAACAAGAATCTACTATTGGAGCTACGAAGAGTGGTGGAGGTGGTTCCCCATTGCCCTTGAAAGATGGTACGGAAGTGGGAAAGAGCTCTTTGTCTTCTTCTCACTTGGGTATTCTGCAAAAGGAACCAAAGAAAGAGGTTGGTGAGAAGTCTTCCAAGCTAGGTAGGAAAAAGGATATGGATAAGACTAAATTAACTGGGGAAACTTTGGTGGAGTCAGGGTCAGTCAAGACTCTTGATTCACATTTTTCATGCCCTTAGAAATGATCATTCTCTCATGGAATGTACAAGGGGCTTGAACAGTGGCCCTCGACAAAAAATTGTTCATGATTTTGTTAGGAATCATTCTCTGAATGTTCTTTTTCTTCAAGAGACCAAGTTATATGTGGATAATATGTTGGACATGGTACCTAGGTTGTGGAAATATGGTGAATTCCAATGTGTGGGGGCTCTTGGTGTTCCAGGGGGGTGACTTTCTTTTGGAACCCTTGAAATATTTTCCCTCTTTGGTGGTTGTCCTCTAGATCCTCTATGTCCCTAGTCGCCTCTTGTTATGAGACTAGTGAGTGTATTCTCCTCTCTAATGTGTATGCTCCTATTGACTTCTAGGGTAAACAACTTCTATGGTCCTATCTTCATTTTTTCCATAGAGTAGCTCCTTTCCATCCATGGGTTTTGGCTAGTGATTTTAATGCTATAGTTGAGTTGTCCGAGAAAAGAGGCAGAATTGCTAGGTTGGAGCCTTCCGCTCTATTACTCATGGATAGCATTTCATATTTAAATCCTATTCATGTTTAGCACAGTAATGGTTGTTTCACCTACAATAATAGGAGAACTGGTTAGGGTTGTGTTGTTGAGAGGCTTAATCGATTCTTGGTTTCCTATTATTGGGTTGGAGACTTGTTGTCTACTAGATCTGAAATTCTTGATTGGAGAGGTTCTTATCATTGGCCTATTAAGCTTAGTATTATATCTACTCGGGCGCTGCATTCTCCCTCCTTCAAGTTCTAGCTTATGTGGTTATAGGATTCTACTCTTCATGAGCATGTGGCTACATGGTGGATGATTGTAAGACCTTCTTTTGGTACAACAATGTCACTTTTGGTAAGCTTCTTCGGTTTGTCAAATATCAGCTTAAAAGGTGGAATCGACGATGTTTTGGTAATATCTTTCATGCTAAGGTCACTGCTCAGGAGGAGTTGAATAATATTACGTGGTTGATTCGCGAGAATGGGGCTTCTGATGATCTTTTGAGGGAGGAGGCTAGGACTCTAAAAGTGGTTGAGGAATTTGAATTGAGGGAAGAGATCTATTGGAAGCAAAAGGCTTGGGTTGATTGGATACAAGAAGGTGATAAAAACACTTCCTTCTTCAATTCTGTGAAAGACAGGAGGCATGGTAATTCCATTTCTATTTTGGTGAATGATAGGAGGGAACGTCTTGCCTCGCATTAGGAAGTCTCTATTGAGGCATCTCAGTATTTTGTTGCTTTATTCAAGGAGGATTCAGGGGGGGGGGGGGCTTTGTTGAGGAAGCACATGTTATTTCTTTTATTCCTCAATTGGTCTCCAGGGAGGCAAATGAGTATCTGATGAAATATATTTCTCTTGATGAGCTAGAGGGGATTGTGTTTTAGATGAAGAGGGGTAAAGCTCCTAGCCCTAATGGTTTTCTGATTGAGTTTTTTCAAGAATTATGGGATATCATAATGTTGGATCTTTTGGAAATTTTCCATGAGTCCCAAAGGAATAAGCAAATGCTTCATGCTCTGAATTCCACTTTCCTTGCTCTCATCCCCAAGTGTGATGAGGCTGATAGGTTATTCAATTCCATCCTATCTCTCTTTGCAATGTAGCATATAAAATAGTTTCTAAGTTAATGGCTGAGAGGTTGAAGAAGTGGCTTAAAGTGTTGATTTCGGAGGAGCAGAGTGGTTTTGTGGCGGGTTGAAAAATTCTTGATGGGGTTTTCATTGCTACGGAGACCATCCACTCCATGGATAGCTCCCATGAGAAGGCAATGTTCATTAAGCTCGATATGGCTAAGGCTTATGACAGGTTTAGATGGTCTTTCTTGCGGAAGGTCCTTGTTTCTTTTGGTTTTGGTGAGGAGTGGATCCAATGGGTCATGAGTTGTGTCATGTTTGTTTCCTTCTCAGTTTTGATAAATGGAGATCAAATGTTCAAAAGTTTTTGGCACCTCTAGGGGTTTGCACCAAGGGGATCCTCTTTCTCCGTATCTTTTTATGCTTCTTGTGGAAGGTCTTGGACATTTTTTTAAAAGAAATGTGGAGCTTGGTATTATTCAGGGTTGGCATTGGGGTGGAGATCTGCCTCCATAATCCCATTTGTAGTTTTTTTATGATACTACCTTGATGGGGATGGCTACTATTAGAGAAGCTACTAATTTGAGGCAGGTGTTGGACTTGTATCTTGTTGCTTCACATAAATCAATTAATGAGGAGAAATAATTCATCTTCTTCAATACATCGGCCCCTATACAGAGAAGAATTGCTAATATCTTAAGGTTTCAGATAGGGGTTCTCCCTTTGACGTATCTGGGTATCCCAATTTTTGTTTGCCGAATTTCAAGGGGTTCTTAGTAGAATATTATTGATAAGCTCCATGAAAAATTTAATCATTGGACCCATAGATGGTTGTCTTTTGCGAGGTTGGTTCAACTTCTCAAGTCGGTGGTGCAAGCTCTCCCTAACTACAAATGTATGCTTCAAGTGGCTCTGATGGATTTTCTTAGAGAGATGGATTCTCTTGAAAGGTAGTTCTTATGGACTAGAAGTTTTTCATCTTCCAAGTGGAGCCTGGTTAGGTGGGATGTAGTGTGTAGTCCGAAGCAATTTGGTGGTCTTGGTCTTTGACATTCTGCGTTGTCCAGAGTGGCTATGGCTGCTAAGCTATTCTAGAGATGGTGTGTGGAGTAGGATCAACTGTGGGCCAGGATTTTATCTCATAAGTATTTCTTGGGGATTCCTTGGTATGATCTCCATCGTTACCCACTTGAGGGGAAAGGCTCGGTGATTTGGAATACTCTTCAGAAGGGTGTGAAACTCATCAAGGAAGGTTTATTTTGGATTTGCAGATGAGACATTGAAACTCTTTTCTAGTCAGATTCTTGGGATGGCTTCCCTCCACTAACTTCTCAGTTCCCCAACCTCCTTCCTTTGTGCCAGATATTTCTTGTGGTTGGTTGGTCTAGGGTGAGTGACTTCAAGTTTGTCTCTTCTTTTGGTCAATTGGAGGTGGCTCATTGGAAGGATCCCACGAAGTGGCCGGATTTGGGACTTGGGAAAGAAAGTGTTGAGCTTCACAAGATTCTTTGTAGTAGGAGTTGTAGTTCTCTTTTGGAAGAGGATATTTTAGCTTGGACCCATAATCCTAAGGGGGTTTATTCAATTGCTTCTAGTTATCAAGTGTTATTGGCTCAGAATTTGAATGGGGTGGAGGGTCATTGGTGGAAAAGGGTGTGGAATAAGATCTCGTGGCCAAAATGCAACTGCTTTGTTTGGACTTTGGCATGGAATAGGTGCTTTACCTAGGATAACATTTGTAAAAGGGGATTCCAGGGACCTTCGGTTTGTGTTTTGCATGGGAGAGAGGAAGAAGATTCTTCACATTTTTTCTTTTGATGCCCCTTTGTTGTGCATCTTTGGCATTGGTGGTGGGAGGTGTAGAAGCTTCCTTGTATTCATGCTTGCTCTTTAGTTGAATTATGGGATAGTCTGGGCAGACTTCCTTCTATGGCCTCCTTTTTGCAAGATGTTTGGTACGCGGGCCCTACTTTTTTTCTTTAGCAAATATGGTTGGAGTGGAACCACCGGATCTTTCGTAATCAAAAATTGGTATGTCAGAAAGTGTAGTTGTGTATGTTAGGAATGGTGCAGGAGTCGGTTGTGGCTAAGAGTGATGTGGTTTTCCCCTTGGAGAGAGGTGATGATGAGTTGGTGGCCAGACTGGGTCTTCAGGAAATTCATTCTTCTTTTGTCAGCTCTAGGAACTACAAGCATGGGAAAAAGAGAGTTCAACAGGTTGGTAGGTGGTTACCTCCTCCAAATGGGCCTATTGGGATTGGTGGGGTTGGTAGGGACTCTAGTGGGTCAGTGATTTTTCTATTCTCTATACATGAGGGGATGAAGACTGTTAACTTCATGGAGGGGCTGGTGATTTTTTATGCTATTGAGAGGGCCCTTGCTCTGGGATGGCGAAAGATTATGTGTGAAGCTCATTCGTAGATCTTGATTAATCTGTTGAATGAGTAGAAGGTATCTAATATAAATTAGTATTTGGGTTCAGTGGTTCATCGAATTCTTCAAGTTAGTTCTCGGATGGAGGAGGTTTCATTTGTTCACATCCTAAGGGAGTGGAATCGTGTTGTTGACTGCTTGGCCAAATGGGCCTCTAAGCATGATAATGGTTGGAAGGTTGAGCATTGGGATCAAGTTACCCCTGAGTTGCGTCCGGATCTGGATCAGTTCTTTGAGGAGGATAGGAGGATTCATGGGGATAGTTGATATTGTTTTTGTGTTACAGGGTTGTTTCTTTGTTTTCGGGGGCTAGGTCCCTTGGTTATTATTGTAATGTTTTTTTCTAATTTCCAATAAAAAATGTACCCCTTTCTTTAAAAAAAAAAAACTAAATTTTAAGTAAGTTACTAATTTTATTCTTATCATGTCTTGAAATTTTGAGCATAGGTATCTTGGAATTACTTGTCAAAGAATATTTTTTGCTATTTTTAGAAAGAAAATTTCACTTCTAACTCGCTTTTGATACCCCATTTTGATGCACTTACCCCCAACTATGTCATCTCTTATATTTAATGTAAGACTATCATGAAACTTTAATCTTTCTTGCTCATCTAATTGTATTTGTATTATTACAAACTCATTTTCCTTCCAATATGTCATTAAACATATTTAGAATATCCATACCATTTGTCACATGGCCTTCATAGAAAAATAATTCAGCATAATGCTAATAAACTAATAAAATGCTAACATGCACATATTAGATGATTTTCATAGTAAAAGAGATGGGTATGAATAAATTCTTTGAGGTCATGTTGACTCCTTTATTATCCACATGGAAAGATAAAAAGAAGGATGACTAAAGGGATAAGTGATCACATGTATTCTAGATCTTTTAGGTAATTGATCCTAGAACTAACAAACATAAGAAGAAAAAAAACCCATTCATCACAAAATAAAAGTCCTATATATGAAAATAAATAAATATTTATTGAATATTTAGGGTTTCACTCCATTAATATCCATAAAAAGAAGATGAACCATGTCCTCACATCTGTTTGAATTCTTATCTTTAATGTAAGATTATCTTGAAATTATATTTTCTCATGTTCATCTCATTGTATTTTTATTATTACAAACTCATTTTCCTTTCAATATCATTAACTTTGTTTCTACAAGATTATTTTAAAAAAGATTCTTAGAAATAAAATTTTCTTCATAATAATAAAATAATAGCATGTACACATGCCCATACTAGAAGGGTTTCACATGAAAATAAATTTGAATAACTAAATTTTGGAAGATGTTGATTCCTTTATGTTTTTAGGATAGGATATGAAGTAGAATGACTAAGGGGATAAGTAATCACATGTTACATATTTGTTTAAGCCAACTAAAGCTTAAATTATCAAGAAAAAATACAAATAAGAAGCAATCAATGTAGAATTGTAAAACACTACATGTCTAATAACCACCTCTTAATATTTGAGATTTGTAGGTGGAAATTTCTCCTAGGAGCTCATTCATTCCTCCTTATTACCAAAAAACATGTTAAAATAAGGATGATTTCAATACATATGACATTATAGAAGAAGTAATTATTAATTTGAAGAATAATTGTGTATATATATGTATATGTGTATAAATATGTGTGGGTATCTATACATATCTATACATACAAATACACATCCACATATACATATATAATTACGTATGTATGTCTATGTGTGTATGTGTGTATATGTATGTGTGTGCATGTATGTACATATATACATACTATTAGAGAGGGGGACCACCACGTGCAAGGCCCTAGGCCACGGAGGGCCAAGATACAGAAGGCTATCCTAACTTACCTCAACTAAACAAGGTGTTAGGATATGAGGATGAGAATGATGAGGACTATAAAGTCCTACAACCACTCTACAATCCTGAGATTCTAAATGAGGCTAGGCGAGCTAGTTTTCGAGCTCAACACTATATCTTGGATAGCTCTTTGTTCGAGGACAAGAGCACAATTTTAGGATGACTGTGTGGTGTGTTGGTGTCTCTCAAGTGCGTTGGCATCCGTACAACTAGAGGACCAAGGACAATGCAAACTAGAAGAAAATAAGCTAGTAGCCTAGTTAGCAACTTCTAAAAGAGAAAAACAACACTATTAAATATGAAAAGTACAAACGAAGGTGATAAAGAAAATATACCAGAGTTGGGGTGATGAAGATGATTTCGTAGAAGAGTCTATTTGCCAGCTAGCTCCTTGAAAGCTCATACTCCTACACACAAAAAGAGGAAAATGTTGGGTGGCTATATAGGGGCCTCCCTCATTTAGACCCTTGTTTAGATGTTTCCACCTCCATAGACAGCCAAGAAAGTGAGATAAAGAGAACAATATAGTAAAGAGCACAAAAGAACTACAAAATAGTAAATGCGCTAACTCAACTAAGTGATAGAGGAGAGGATAGGGAGATTACCACATCCACCAAGAGCACTCAAGCTTGCTTGGGGGAGAGAATGAGAGTACTCGAGCCTCTGTTGCAATGGTGTTTCATTCCCAACTTTCTCTACCAAAGTGATGGAGTGTTATGTTTGGTACAATGAGGTGCAAAGGTGTTGCTTGAAAGCTTGAAAGTGAGTGTAGGAGTGTAAGAATGGATGCTTGAAGTGTGTAGAAGATTGATTGAATGCTTAGAGAATTGAAATCTTGTTCAAGGAGTGAATTTGAAGGAGGGAATGAAAGAAACAGCCATATTCAGGTCAGTCGGCCAAAGGGGGCATTACAACTTGACTCCCGGTGAGAAGTGTAATGCCTTTGCAAGTTCAACCGCAGGAATCTACTAGGGACGTAAGAGTGTCATGCAGACGTTTGCATGTTGCATGGGCATCCCTGACAAAAATGCTTCCATCAACGCTCAAAATAGGTGCCAAGTGGGATGCAAGCAATGGTCATAGGTGGAATTAAACCTATGAACTTGGTTTTATAAAGTGGATAAAGGTAAAAAGGGGATTTGCACATGGGGTGCAAAATAACTCCTATACATTTTTCCCCCACTTTAGTGAGAATGAGTACTAATGAGTGCTCAATAAAGTAGATCAAGGAAGGAGTAAGGTTAGAGATGTATACTCAAGCCGTCAAGGAAGCAAACCACGATCTAGAATACCTAAAGGTGCAGGGAAAACAAAGGACTTCACAGTTGCTCATAACTATGAAGTTGAAGATAGAAAATGCCCTGCAGGTCCGCGGACCTACAAGGAAGGTGTCCCCCAAAAACTCTAGCATGGAGGATACCCCATGAAGCAAGCACCTTATAGGCCCACAAACCTACAAGGAAGGTGTCCCCCCAAAAACTATAGCATGGAGGAAACCCAAAGGAAGCACCCTACAAGCTCTCAGTCCTATAGGGAGGTATCCCCCAAAAACTCTAGCATGGAGGAAACCTAAGAAAACAGACTCCGCAGAGTCAGGAAGCGGCCACATAGGCAAGTAAGTGGATCGTCGCGTGGATCATCAATGATTAGGAATTATTTCAAAGGGGTCCCTCATGAACCCTTCAAAGGAAGAGGGGTCCATTCAAGGGATGCGTTGTTTGAAAAGCGAGGTCTAGTTAGGTTACCCCCAAGCTAGATGTGAATGGTTTCACTCAAGATAAGATCTTTCAAAGGGGCTCCCTCGAGAACCCACCATGAAGAAGGGGTCCACTCAAGGGACACGCAATTCAAAAATATATTTTTTCTTTCTCATTGTGATCCATCATCAAGGAGTCCTTTCGAAAGACATTCACTTCATCAAGGAATTCAAAGGGAAGAATATGCCCCCACACGAGGGGAAGGTCAAAGTTATTCTTGCTTCAAAGGAAGGTTTCCAAATCCTTTCTTTACAAACCCATGATGAAGGAAACATTTTCCATTAGGGTTCCAAGTTGTGAATGTGATTTCGAAGAAATTTTTATGAGGATTTTTGAGAAAAAATTTGTTCGCAACAAATGCATTTTCTAAAAAATTGAAATGTTGAAGAAAGGTGTTGTCACACATGAGAGGGAAAACTCAAGCAAAGAAGAGAAAAATATAAAGAGAAAGAAAAAGAAAAAACAACACAAACAAAGGGCACAGGGGGATCTGGTTTAGTAGGTCAGATTTGTCCGAGTTCATATGAATAATAGGTAACCATGGTGCAAGGCGAAAGATCATCAATCCCCAACCAGATCGGGAAGAATGCATGGAAAACAAAGTAAAATAAAAAAATTGGTTCAACATGGAAGGGAATCCTAAATTCTCCCAACACTTTGCGTCATCCCCAATTTATCAAAAATCAAGCACAAACATGGAAGAATGATGATACAAATAGAAGAAGGCTTACGACACAAAAAATTACACATATATCCAAGCACCAAAAGGGGTGACAAGGGTCATCTAGGCACAAATAGCACAATCACGGGGGGAACACATCACAAAACACACACACACACAAAAGATCAAGAAGAGGCCTCCTCCTAACATTGATCAACCAAGAGGTCATCTACTTCCCACCCTAGGTCATCGTAGGGGGAAGAAGGATGAGCCTACAGTGGTGGGATGTCAAGAGGAGGAGTGTCTGACCCTCTCGCAACAAGGGCCAAGGAAGAGGGTCCCTCCAGGTCCTCTCCACTGAGCTCTTATGGAGATAGGGTCAGCGATTTTGTGAAGATCATTGACAAGGTCAGAGCTTCATTCACAGAGTTAAACATGCACCCCACAGGAGCACCATGTCTAACTTCAATGGACAAGGTAGGCTATGCCTAAGATTCACCGTTGGGCTCGTCGAGTGACTCGGGAGTGGTGACGAACTCAGGAGAAGCCAAGACTGGTTCCGTCACCAAGACAAAACAAGTAAACATGGGACCACCTTGCAAAGAAGGCAGGGTCCTCTTATGTCCTTCGTTGCTAGAAGGACCACACTCCACCTTTTTATTCATCAGAGGGGATAAACTCCCCACAAACAAGGCTAGAGGCATGGAGGAAGAGGAGGAAAGAACCATAGTGGATACGACCGAGGTATTAACCATATCCACAGGCTTCATGAAAGGCTGGATATCCAAAATGAACATCAACAAAGGCAGCTTCACCGAAGGAGTGATGAACACCTATACCCCCTTGGGGTAAAGGTGCATTCATACTCGCTACGGGGGATAGAGGTAGTGTGGAACTAAACTGAAGAGAAGAAAAAGGAAGGGAAGAGGGTGACACGATAGGAGGCCTTGAAGCAAGGGCAGTTGTCTCTTCCTCCATTCTTTGTGAGGTGGCCTTCTTAGCTAAGAGGTCCTTTCGCTAATGCTTACACTTGCGTGCAAGGAAGTTTCTACGATTCTTGGAGCTGGAGGCCAAAGGCTATGAATGAACATAAGGCTCCTACTCGACCATGGGAATGTCCACTATAGTCATTTCTAGAGGAGGAATGGATTCCTAGACGGGAGCAGGAGGAACAGGTTGAGGAGCAGCGGGAGGAGTCAGCTCAAGAGCCTCGGCAGTGGACCTCTTCCCATTTACTACCTTAGAAGCAAGAGTGATACAAGGTAGTGGATATAATTCCCTTTGGGAACCTTTCTTTCTACCATATAGATAGTACCACAGTCTGGGGTATTCATTTGGTAGATCCGTGATCCTAAGCTTGGGCCTACACCAAGGAGGAACCATCAGAATCAGTGAATAGCCACTAGGCTGACTCATCTAATACTCTTCCCAAGAAAGGGGAGAGGATGAGGCAATCTGGGAGAAGGCAACCTTCTCTTTACCTTTATGGGGAGGAGAGGGAGTTAGCAAGGACTTCTCCTTTCCTTTTTGGAAAGGGGGAGCAATCAGTATAGGCTTCTCCTTCTCCTCATAGGAAGAGGAGGCAACCAACTGCTGCATCATAGGAAGGGTTAGTTTTGGCTGTCCCTTGCCCCCAGTCTTATACTTTACATAATTCTTGTAAAGTAAGTATGTTCTTGGAGGAAGTGGAACAACTGGGGAGGGTCAAAAGTGATCCAATGGATTCTACCACAAGACACAAGGGGTTGATATCCAATGTCATGCACTACATGCATGACACCTTCATGGGAAAAATTTAAACACTTGTGAATAATGAAGGTGACTCCATTCATGGAAGCTAGTCAAGGGATGCCTAGCTTCAGCCTAAATAGATTCAACTCCATAATAACATCAAAAATTGTGTCAACAGACCTGGGTCCAACCAAAATGAACAAAGTTATCGAGTTGTAAGGTTTAAGACTCATACCATCATTTGTGTGAATAGTAGATTTTGTTTCTTCATATTTTCCCTTTTGTAATGAATTTAGTACTAATGTTTCCTCAATGATAACATTCATGCGACTCAAAGGGTCTATCAAGACTCCTGTCACAATGTTACCATTGACATGAGCGGGAATGTAGAGAGGCAAGGGTTTATTATTTAAGGGAAAATCTTGTCATGTGAATGCAATGTCTGATGAACCGAGTTCAAGTGGAGTAGTAGAAGTCACCATGACCATGTTAACATAAGCCCCAGGTTGACTAACAAAATCAACAAGATCTACAATCATGTTAGCAAAGTACGACGGAGACAGGTATGTGTATATTTGCAATTCACTATTAGCCTTCGCCACTAATTTGTTAGAATTTTTTTTATTTCCATCAATATGAATGGTACTGTCCTCAATCCAGTCATGTATCTCATGATGCAACCACATATAGCTTTCGGTATCATTCCCATTAACCTCATGGTACTGACAATAAGTGTTCCTAGCATACCAATTAGGGTAAGGTTCCTTAACAGGCTTAGGACTCAACAAGGTTATGATCTTATCCTTCAACAGCTTTTGCAAGATAGAAGAATAGGATTTTGATAACTTTGTGAACTTTTGGTTATGCCTAAGGTCATTGTTGTTAGTAGCGCCAACTACATTTGTAACGACCTTACCTTTCCTAGAGATTGATACAATGGACTTTCCCTCAGAATGAGAGGACAAGGAAGATCCCCTAAACTAAACAATCATGTATTGGTATTCTCGTAAGGCCGCACACAAGTGCGGGAAAGAAGGATATTTCATAAGGGTGAACTTCTTTTGCCAAGGCCTTTGTAAGTTCCCTATGAATACCTTTTGCACGTCAAAATCAGGCAGTTGGTACGAGATTTATGAAAGGAGCGCTTGGTAGTGTGCTATGAAATCAATGATTTTTTCGTTATCTCTTTGTTTACATCGAATGAGATCCGAAAAAGTTCATCTTTGGCCTGATGTTTGCTTGAAATTGTCTAAGGAATTGATTTACAAGTTGATCAAATGAGAAAATGGAATTGTCGGGAAAGGAATAGTACCACTCGAGTGATATGTCCTTGAGAGATTGGGGAATAATTTTAGCCATCAACACGTCATGATGGAAGAATTTTGCGCACAGGATGCTAAAGGAAAACACATGCATCTGTGGATCCCCTTTACCACCATAATTTTCAAATTTAGGTAGCTCCATTCCTTGGGGGAAGGGATTGTTTAAGATCACAACCGACAATGGGTTGTGTTGGAAGAAGGGATGGAAGATAGGCTAAGTAGAGGCTTGGGAAAGACTCGCTAACTGGCTCTGCATCTTACCCATATTCTAAAGAAGAGTGTTCAAAATGGGTTCATTAGAAGATAGAGGGTCAAAGGAACCTCCTCCAAAACCACCGCCAAAGCCACCTCTAGAACTGCCAGAGATGTGACCTTTGCCAAAACTGCTACCAGAGCCACCGCCACTGATAGGGCCTCCACCAGAGCCACCACCATGACCTCCACTAGAACCACCTCCACCAGCACCACCTCCGCTATCGAATCCACCACCACTACCAAAGCCCCCACCACTCATCCTACCAAAACCTCCACCACTAGAGGTGACAAGGGGGTGAAGTTAAATCCCAAGGGTACCCTATTTACTTTGATAGTTTTGGGTTGTTCAGAGACAGGAGCTATATTGATAGAGGGGACCGCATCGATCATATAAATAGATGTGGGAGGCATCAATACTCCTAACTATCGCTTATGCTCTTCGAAAGTGGCTCCTTGTGCAAAGATAGAATTGTTTGAAGGAGCACATGCTTCAACAAGACCGAGGAAGCTGGTTAAAAGCTCTATGTTTGTTCAATCTTTACCCATCATATGTTTTAACTCACTAACAACCCGAGCGGCTCTAGCCATCTTCAGATTTCTTTCCAAGTGATTTTCTAAATCACCCAATCCTCTAACAAGGGGGGATACATATTTTGTACAGATCTAAATGGCCTCATGCTCGTCCATTGATGATGGTGTAGGAGATGCAAGGGGAGTGGGAACATGATCAGTCTCGTCAACGAATCCCATCTCGTTCCTCAGAAATTGCTCCTATGTGGCCACACTAATGGCGGGACCAGGGAAAAGGCCTATAGATAACCCAATAAAGACCTTCGTCCTTTCCATCAAGAGGTGTCATACACTTCTCCTAACGATATACCTGGAAGTTTTGGATTGGGTTGTCATGCTCATAAACCTTCACAACAATCATGAGGTACACGAGAGAGGTCTCAACACCAATGGATGAACAAACATTGGTTCACATCGGGTTCACCAAAAATGTGAGAGGGGGACCATCACATGCAAGGCCCCAAGTCACAGAGGGCCAAGATGCAGAAGGTTGCCCTAACTTATCTCAGCTAAACGAGGTGTTAGGATATGAGAATGAGAATGATGAGGACTATAAAGTCCTACAAGTACTCTACAATCCCGAGATTCTAAATGAGGCTAAGCGAGCTAGTTTTTGAGCTCAACATTGTATCTCGGATAGCTCTCTTTCTGAGGATGAGAGTGCAATTTTGGGACGACAGCGTCGTGCACTGGCGTTCGTACAACCAGAGGACCAAAAGGATAATGCAAACTAGCAAAAAACAAGCTAGCAGCCTAGCTAGCGACTTCTAAAAGAGCAAAACAACACTATGAAACATGAAAAGTACAAACAAAGGTGATAAAGAAAATATACCAGAGTTGGGGTGATGAAGATGATTTCGTAAAAGAGTCTAATCGCCAGCTAGCTCTTCGAAAGCACATACTCCTACACACAAAAAGAGGAAAATGTTGGGTGGCTGTATAGGGGTCTGCCTTAGTTAAACCCCTATTTAGGTGTTTCCACCTCCACAGACAATCAAAAAAGTGACATAAAGAGAACAATATAGTAAAGAGCACAAAAGCACTACAAAATAGTAAATGTGCTAACTCAACCAAGTGATAGAGGAGAGGAAAGGGAGTTTACCACCTCCACCAAGAGCACTCAAGGTTGCTTGGGGGAGAAAATGAGAGTACTCGAGCCTCTGCTGCAATGGTGTTTCATTCCCAACTTGCTCTACCAAAGTGATGGAGTGTTTTGTTTGCTACAATGAGGTGTAAAGGTGTTGCTTGAAAGCTTGAAAGTCAGTGCAAGAGTGTCAAAAGGGATGTTTGAAGTGTGTAGAAGATTTATTGAATTCTTAGAGAATTGAAATGCTTGTTCAAGGAGTGAATTTGAAGGAGGGAATGAAAGAAACGACCATATTCGAGTTGGTCGGCTAAAGGGGGCATTACAATTTGACTCCCAATGAGAAGTGTAACGTCTCTACAAGTTCAACCGCAGGAATCTTCCAAGAATGTAAGCACATTGCACGGAAATCTACGCGCCACACGGGCATCCTTGACAAAAACACCTCCACTGACGCTCAAAACAAGCGCCAAGTGGGATGCAAGCAGCAGGCTTAGGTGGAATTAAACCTTTGAACTTAGTTTTCTAAAGTGAATAAAGGCAAAAAAGGGATTTGCACATGGGGTGCAAAATCACTCCTATACACATACATACATATACATATATATTTAATGGAATTAAAAATAATACATTTTTTAATTTATTTTTTTAATTAATAAATTAAATTTACAATGTTACTCTATTCTAATGTAGTTAAATTTACAAAGTTACTATTTTCTAATATAGTTAAATTTACAAAGTTAAAAACATAGTTTCTTGTTAAAATATTTTGTTGAATAATTACGTCGAGAGGTGATCCAACAATCTGTGTAAAGTTTTTGAAGCTTCATTTAAAATGACATGCATGTGGAAGTCATGTGCAACTACAATAGATTTGATGAAACAAAAAAATTAAATAAAAGAGATTTGATGAAACAAAAAAATCAAATTAGAGAGATTTGATGAAACAAAAAAAAAACAAATAAATAAATAAATAATAAAAATAATTCAAATATTTGCATAAACTAAAAAAACAAATAAATAATATTTTTTATCACAAAGAAAAATAAAAGTTTTTATCACAAACATAAATCAATCAAAAAAAATTAGAAAATAATAACTCTCAACCTATTTTATATATATTTAGCCGATAGGCTATATATAGAGTGAAGTTTCAGCTGAAACCTGTCTCACACCTTCAAACCTCTTTTTATGTCTGGTAAACCTCACTTGAAAATAGGCTTGAGTGATGTCACTGTTGGAGTCACTTTCATATTGCCCCTTTCACCTTCAGACATGCATAGAGATATCTTGCAAAGTACGCCGAAAAATAAAGGAGAGTTATTGCAAAACTGGACATGGTATTAATTGTTGCCTTCAATCTCACCTAATACTTTCACCGCCACATTACGATATTTACTTCATACTTATCTTTTATCATGAGATTTTCATTGCACAGGTGACCGCCATTGAAATCAGAAGAGTTGCTAAAGACTTAATTCTTGATAGTTGTCGTTTGGTGTGGGAATCACTTGCATATCTACTCCACCATAGCATATGCAGTAATAAGTGCTTTACCATTTCTCTCATTTGGTTATGCCTAAGGGTTTTGGTGTTTGGCATCCAGCATAAGGATAGATTGTGGGTAGTGTGTAGCTAGAAAATACCTTTCAGGCCTGGATGTCTCTTTGAATCACAAGCAAAGTCTCTTGTCTAAGTTGCGTAGAAGTTTTGGGCACATAGGGTCGTAGAAGGTTGTTGGGAGTGAGTGGAGGCTGGAAGTGGCCATCAAATTGCACCCTCGTCCATTACTCAGTGATACATTGCAATTGTTGGTCCATATGTGAAGCTACAGGAAGAGGACGACTGGTTAAAGCATCCAAAAAGGGAGCAAATCACAGGTTTGACCTGCTGTTAGAGCGAATGATAGGCATTACATTATCTGGACTAACTGGTTGTAGAAAAACAGTATTGGAAGATGTTTTGTTCTATGGGGGGTCTTGTGCTTTGACAGTTTTGAATTTATGAGGCGGTATTCGCATAGGATAGGGCCTATCTTGACACAAGAATCCCTCTCCTTATATTTTGATTAATTTTGCTATGGTTAGATACAAGAATTTATAGGTCTAAAAGCTCGTAGCTGCATATATGAGGCTCCTATTTTGCACTTAAAAACTCATTTTAATTATCTGTATTTTCAATTCCTTGGAACTCTATTCAGAGTAAAAGTAGAAGCCCAAGCCTCTTCTGTAGAACCTCATAAGGATTTATCTCACTCATCAAGTTGGCACCTTGGAAGCTCATGCTTTTACCACTTCTACCAACTAACTCGACTCTTCTCTTCAGTTTTAATTTTCTAACACAACTTAAAAAATTATTTGAATCATAAGAGAGTACAATTTGAAGTTTTCCTTTCATTTCAAGCAAAAAATACTTGAATCTTGAATAGTATAAGGATTGATTTCAGTTCTTCTGTAAGGTTTGATAGTCTAGGTGTGGATTTTGGGAACGGTTTTGATTAATTGAGGGTTGAGAAGTGGAGATTTGTAAATATCTTGTAGAGACATGCATATTGTGAACGTAATTTCATCAGTTGTGAAATGATACTATCCCAGGAAAGGGAATAAGGTTATGTTGCCTATGCAACATTTTTGGTTGAAGGGATAGATTGAAAACTTGCCGAATAATTACAATTTATTTTTTGCGGCTAAGAAAATCACCTATTTACTTGTTTAGCTGAGTTTTTGGTGAGCCTTGGTGAGATTTGCTGAGTACTCCCAAGTTTCTGCCAGTTAATGAATTGCTGAGTTTTTCCTAAGTTGTTGAGTCCAGTCAAAATTGGGTCTGTTGAGTATGGGTTTTTGAACCATGCTTAGAGGGTTTTTCATATTTTCTTGTTCACCTGGAGGTGTCTATTATGATATTTTTGCAGTAAATTATGCTTTCACATCTTGAGCTGGGGTTTGTGAAATTTGTTATGTGGTTGACTTTTCTCAATAAACTAAGACCTGTGTTTGCCCATCTTTTCATTAGAGCTTGTCCAACCAGGGCAAACTTCTATTGGTGAATGATTTGTGTGGCAGGGATCATTTTACCTGTCAAGTTTTTCAATTCACAAAAATATTATATGCTGGCTAGGTTGGGCTCTTAAGAGCTAAAATCAATCTATCCAAAACTAGTATTAGCATACTCACCAGGAGACATGGGGAACACACACAGGAACGGTGGCAAGCATAGGGATAGGGACATCATTTGGAAATAGGGTATAGGAGTAATTATAAGCTTGTGGCTGCATTACATATAAATATAGTCACCTGGAGTTTTGTGTATGGATTGAAAACCCCATCCCTGGACCTAAGAGTCCTGGCGACTGAGTTTTACTATTTTAGAAATAACGTTGCAAGCATGGGATTAAAATCACTGTTATTCATTCATTTAGCATATAGTCCTATTGAAGAGGCAACATAGACTTGGTTGTACTTGACTTTATGGCATTCATGTTAGTAAAAGAGACGCATCCCAATAGTCTTCTGTGTGAGGGAATGTGTTTGTGTTTTTGCAGATTTTATATGTATTTCTAAAAAACTTTGCTTAAAACTTAAAGCATTATATAGAAAGGTTATGTAGTTTAATTTTCCTTAAGAAAATAGACCCTTAGAAGCTCATGTTTTCCCTATATTAGTAAAACATAATGATAATATGTAGTTCTATTGTTGCGGCTTCCTATGTATGTAATAGAAATATTTGAAATGAACTAGTGTATCTTTTTCATTTGGGTGAGATGCATGTACTTTGTTGGTTTAGTTTTGGTTTTGGGTACATCATTTGTAAAATTGATGTCTAAGGAGGATGAATTTAAAATATCAAGTGGTTAAAGTGACCTTAAACATAATTGTATTGGAATGTCTTAGGCATCTGATATCTTTTATTTTAGCCAATTTTATATTTAGACTCTGGGTTCCAAACCTGAGGTAAGTTGTTTTCTACAAATGAATGTTTTACTATAGCAAATTTCTTACATTTTCTTTCTACTTTTTCAGTGTAGGGCAAAGCACTGAAACCGGTCATGCAAATGATATTTTAGTTATGGGTTGTTGGCTGGAATTTGCAAATCAGTTTGTGAGACTTGTTCCAAGGTTAGGTTATGTCAGAACGAAAAAAGAATTACGAGAGTGAGTGAAGTGGGTGCGTTTATCAGGTTTAGTGTGATATTTGGAACTCAGTGTGGTATCTATTAGTAAAATAGAGAGCAGACTATAGCAACTGATAATTGAGTTGAAGAATAGTGTGGCAAGTAGTTGGAATCTTTCCTTTTCTGATTAAGATGCACTTTTGTAAATCGATATGTTGTATACTTTGAGATAGGATTTAAAGGTGTGCTCCAATCAAATTTTAGCATAAAATGTGGTGTTAGAAAGGCTTCTTCTGTGAAGAAGTTCTGGATTTTGTGTTGTAAATTGGGAGTGATTTTAATTTGAGACAGTTTTATTAATATGATCTGTCAATTTAATATCAAATAAACCCTTTTGTTCTTCCAATATCCAATGCAAGAGTACATAAGGAAAAATTAACCCTTTTGTTCTGTATGCTAACCACCTGGGACGATATTTGAAATCTAGTTCACGTCCATTTGTTTTTATTTTTATTTTTTTAGATTAGGGTTATTTATTTTCTCATTTTCAAAGATTGGGAAATGTTTTAAATTAATTATAACCCTAGAATAGATGCGATCTTTTGAAACTAGGTATCGATTGAATTAATCATCTAAACGAGTGGATATAGATGAATTTCACTTGAACACAGTTCACGTGAATTTATTGGCCATGTGTGGTTTTAAAGCTTTGTCTAGATGTAGGGCAATGCACTTTATTAAGCTAAAAATCCTTGGGGACAAATTGGCTTTTACAAAGTGTTGGATGTTTTCAACAAATTGAGGTATTTCATATGTAGTTGGGTTTTTTATGTAGCTAATTTTTTATTGTTTTTGCTTAATAGATTTGTCTGTCGTGGGATCGATCATTCATGCATTAATTGTAATACTAGCACCATTTAATGTTGAGAGCAATCTTGTTGGGTTTTGAACATGTTTATCATTATTATAAATGCCTTATCTTACAGTCAGATATTGTCATTTGGAATATCAATTTTTTGGTCATAAGTTGTAATTGTAACAACCAACAACTGTTTGTTACCAATCTTGTCTAGACATTTTTCCAACTCTGTGCACAAATGAATAAGAAATCATTGATTATAAAATATTCAAAAAAGAACTTTATATAAATATTTTCATCAATTCACAATAAAAATAATAATTTTCTATCGGCGTAACCCTTGCACCCCTCCCGGTGCAAGTGCTAGTAATATATAATATAGATGGTCATGCATATTGCGTAGAGAGGCTTCACTCTCTTAATATTCATTAAGAGGAGACTTTTGTGTAAAATGTTATACTGTTGGTACCATTGGACAGGTCACACGTTATTTCCTAAATGACATAACGAAATGCTTCGATGACGTCCACTCCCTTATTTATTCCTCCATTCCCAATTCTATTCCATTCTATTGCCTACTGTATTTCCTGCTTTCTTGTTTTGATCTACGATGGCTGCCCTTCTATTGTTCGTTTTGATGCTTTCCGTCTTTTCAATCTCCGCTCCTGCTCACCCTCTCAATAGTCTCTCTCAACAACAACTGCTCTTGCGATTCAAAGATGTCATCTCCAATAACAACACTGTGCTGCCCGACTGGACTTCTCTTCTTCCCCTCTGCAATTGGACCGGCCTTACTTGCGACCCCTCTTCTCACTCTCTCCTCGCCCTCAATTTATCTGGAATGAGTTTAGATGGTACCATTTCTCCTCTGCTCGGTAATCTTTCCTCTCTTCAGTCCATCGATCTCTCATTTAACCAACTTCATGGCAGTATTCCGCCCGAGCTGAGTCTCCTCGTAAGTTTGAAGTTCCTTTATTTGGGAGAAAACAATCTCACGGGTACCATTCCACCCTCTTTCAAAAGTCTATCCGCCTTAGTTGAATTGTATGTAGAAGAAAATAATCTCTACGGCCCCATTCCCCCTGAATTGGGAACGCTCACTCATCTGCAGATTCTTATCCTTAGTACGAACAAATTATCAGGTATCATTCCCAACTCTTTAGGAAATCTCTCAAAATTGAATAAATTAGGCTTAAATGAAAATCAGCTTAGTGGACATATTCCATGGGAAATTGGTACCAAGCTCTCCAATTTGGAAATTCTCAGTTTATGGGAAAATCAGCTTAGTGGAAACATACCAAACTCCCTTGGAAATTGTTCCAAACTCAAAAAACTTCATTTAGGCATAAACCATTTCAGTGGAATGGTACCAGTGGAGCTGGGTAAGTTGAACCTCCTTACCAAGCTTCACCTACACAGAAATCAACTTGCTAGTGACAGCAGTAATACATTGGCTCTTGTCACTGCTCTCACAAATTGCTCTCACTTGGAAAAATTAACTCTCTCGTATAATCATTTCACTGGTATATTGCCTCCATCCATCGGTCAACTCTCTACCAATCTCTATGGCTTGTATTTATCAGGCAACATGATAAGCGGAACCATACCTCAGCAGATTGCCAATCTGACAAACTTAACCGAGTTATATTTACACAGTAATCTTTTCAGCGGCAATATTCCATCTGGAATGAAAAGATTATGTAAGTTGGAAAGATTGCATTTGGGCGGGAACAATTTAGAAGGAAGTATTCCAAATGACATAGGTCAAATGTAACACCTCGGCCTCTTAAATCTTAGCTATAACCAGTTATCTGGAAAAATACCAGATTCTCTTGATAGCCTCCAACAGCTAAGGCGTCTTCATCTTCAGCACAACGAGTTATCAGATGAGATCCCTGCTAGTTTAGAGGGATGTGAGAAGCTGGAGCTTCTTGACTTGTCTTACAATAAACTCAGGGGAAAGATACCTCGCGAAGTTATTGCCAACCTTAGAAACCTCCAATTCTACCTAAATCTTTCATGGAATTCTCTGCAAGGGTTCTTGCCACAGGAGATTAGTAAAATTATAATGGCTCAGGCCATAGACATCTCTGGAAATCAACTTACTGGGGTGATTCCAAATTCTCTAGGAGACTGCACAGCATTAGAGCAGCTAAATCTGTCCCACAATGCCTTTGGAGGTCCAATACCAGGTTCACTCTCCAAATTACAAAATCTCGAGAAAATGGATCTTTCTGCTAATTTTTTATCAGGTTCAATCCCAATGTCCCTTGAAAGTCTAAATGCACTTCACTACATGAATGTTTCTTTCAATAATTTGTCAGGGCAGATTCCAGAACAAGGGTTGTTTCCAAATAGAACTGTTATAACATCTTTTATGGGAAACCATGGCCTCTGTGGGCCAACAAAATATTCATTGCCTCCATGCCCAAATCAGACTCAAGAAAAACATTCAATTCTCAAAAAAATAGTCTTCTCAGTTGTTGGAACCATTGCATTTATATTATTCTGCTTCATTATAGGCATGGTATGGAGGCATAAACTTTCAAGAAAACTATTCCGTCCCTCAAACATTATCTTTCAAAGGCTCAGCTATGCAAAATTTTCTTGTCAAGATCTTGTCATTGCAACATCTGGATTTGATGAGTCAAACTTGCTTTGGAGTAGGTAACTTTGGATCAGTCTACAAAGGCATTTTGAGGGATGGTAAGATAGTTGCCATCAAGGCTCTTAATTTGCAGACTGAAGAAGCTCATAAGAGCTTTAACACAGAATGCAAAATGTTAGGGAGGATTCGGCACCGTAATCTAATCAAAATCATTAGTGCGTTTTACTACCCTGACTTAAAAGGTTTGGTTCTTCAATATGCCCCTAATGGGAGCTTGGAAAAACATTTGCACTCTGACAGAGATGATCAGAACTTCTGTAAATTGGGATTTAATGAGTGTTTGAACATTGCTGTAGATGTAGCCCATGGAATGGAATATTTACATCATGATTGTCCTTTGCAAATTGTGCACTGTGATTTAAAACCTAGCAATGTTCTCCTGGACGCCAACATGACAGCCCTTGTGACTGATTTTGGTATATCCCGTTTAATTACTACAAACCCCATAGATTCACTGAGAACAACAACATTTGCACTCAAAGGATCTGTTGGTTATATTGCTCCAGGTAATTTTTTTGAGTTTTCTTTATATTGGCATCATCATTTCTTTTGATAGCTTTTTAAAAGTTTCATGAATAAAATTATTGCAGAGTATGGATTGGGTGGGAGTGTTTCTATAAAGGGAGATATTTATAGTTATGGAATTCTGATATTAGAGATTGTTACACGGAAGAGGCCAACTGATGACATGTTTGTGGGAGATATGAACTTGCAAAAGTGGGTGAGGTCAGCTTTTCCAAACAGACTGGCAGATATTGTTGATAGTGGGCTCATGAGAGATGTGAATGAAAACATGAAAGACAGCAGATGTCTTCTTTCTTTCATTCATGTTGGTTTGCTTTGTACTAGTGAATCACCAAGAGAACGACCTTCCTTGAGAGATGTAGCCAAGGTCTTGGAAAGCCTCAAGACATCTTTCATGGGAGGTGCAACTGCTTCGAATTTAACATCTACCATATCAGACCTCGTGCATAATAGCTATCCAGCACAAACATTGGCATCTGACAGTTATAGTTCTACATATTAGATGATTTTACGTCTATTAAGAAGTTTTAGTCCTTTATGTTTCAAGTTTGTCTTCCATCACAGGCTAGTTTTCTTTCATGTAAACAGAAAAACCCTCCCCGGGTCAATTTCTAGTTCTTTGAGCTTGTAAGCTGCCAGAATTCACTGTGTATCTGCAATTCCAGTTTGAGAAAATATAATATACTTACTGAAATACTGCAACAACGTGTAACATAGTGTCTTACTTATAACAATTCCTCTCATAATATGCAGGTGCTTAAGATTTTTTTCCTGTTCCTTCTTTGATATTCATAGGTCTCTGAGCTAAAAACATGAGATGAATCTGGATGCCATGTCAAGGGTGATAAATTGATGTTCAGAGAGGATAAAGCATGAATAAGAATATAAAGATCATCCAGTTTTGGAGTTATATGAATGATTTGGAACAGTAAAATAAACGATGGATCATGGAGTTGGGTGCGGAATACATCAAATTTTAGACCTATAATCAGATATAGTATAATTGCATATCTCATTTAATTGAGCATTGAAATCTGTAAAAATGTCTTATATTGCATCGGTTGCATCATAGTTCACAAGCTTTCCCAAATATTAGACTTTTGGACCTTCTATAGAAGGATCGAAGAGCTTGACAAAGAGGATTATATCACTTTATCAATATGGTATGAGTTGGATTTAAGGTCAGCCTACTATGAAAATTTCCTAAGTTATTTAGAGAGTTCAGTTTTCTCTAGCTACTTGGTGCAGAGACTCACTATCATGTAATATTTTGGCGTTGAGATAAACGTTGCAACTTTCTAAAATGGATTAGATGGATGAATTTTTTCAATTTCAGTGAGAACAGATTTGTTACATAGGCTATCAGGCCATGTGTAAGATTGTACGTTTTGTATAAATCTCAATGTTTGAATATTCTCACCTACAAACCTAATGCTGCACTGTTGTCCTGTACAATTTCATCCCAGCCCCAAAGGTTAGAAAGTAGTCGTAATTTCCTTTAAATCGTGATATAAGATTTGTCTATATCTGCAACTATCTCTTTATTAACTGTTCATATTTTCAGACACAGTCTAATTTAATGCACAGGATGCCCATTGTGTAGATATTTATAGCAGCTCTGAAATATGATTCTATGGAATATTTCATTAGGGGACATTTTTTATAATTACAATATGATTTTGTTGTGGAGAAGTTTAATAATTTTGTATAATAGTAGTGTAGATACAATTGAAAATGGAAAAAAAAAAAAATAGAAAGCAAAGACAGGTTGTAAATTTTTGAAGTGGAAAATTCAGCATATTTAGAAAAATTTACTATTATAAAATTTTTGACATAATAATGAATCTTTCTTACTTTACTTTTAAGAATATGTAAATATAAATAATCATATTGAAAATAATTTTATACATTGCATAAAATCATACCAAAAAATATATATATGAATACTTCAAAAAAATATATATAAAAATAGAAAAGACTAAAATAACATCCAAAAAAAAATTCTAAGATTGATTCCACCTAACTATGAAAAGTGTGCAACTCCAACACCACCAAATATTACTTCTTCTGAAACACATTAATATATCCAAGCACCAGTACCGAGGCTACATATCAACCAGCCACTAAAAACTCATTGCAAGGACTCTCTTTAATCTCTTTAAACCTTGAGAAGAATGATAGGACCCTTGTCTCCCACCATGAGAATATTCTCATTGGCCTTCCCTAGTGAATTTAAAGTTTAATCCCTATTATTGAATTTCATGTTTAAGGTCTGATTTACAAATCAATTAGGATAGCTTTGAATTAGAACTAGCATACATATACTAGCAGTTCCATGTAGTAACACGCAACAATGAGTCGATAGGCGGCGAGCGACATGAAAGGGAAATGATGTGCAGACATTGTATGCAGGAAAATATTCGAATGTGAATGGCATGAGTAGGCACAGTAGCTATATGTAGATGTAGATAATATAGTTAGACATTAGGGAATCTAACAAACAATACAATGGATTGCTAAATATATTATGGGCAATATTGAAAGTAATTGAGTGTGAACAATATTGTATCACATTTTTCCCTTACAGTTTGACATTATTATTTTATTTTAAATTATAATGGGGATGAAAGCAGGGTGTTAACCCTAATGGGCTAGAAGGAGGATATGTATATAACAGTTAAAGTGTGTAAGCAATAGTTGGTGAAGAAATAACTTTGTAGATTATACAGATATACACATATAGAGGGTTGGTTGATGAACAATTGTATTAACATTCAATCAATGATTTGGTGATAAGATCATCTTTATTGGTAATTGGTTTGGCAGCGTAAATAGTAATATTATGTAGTTAAGTTGTTTATTAAAGAAAAATACTATAATTAATTTTAAAATGGTTTCATTAAGTAATACCAGTATCATTAAGTTTTATTAGTTAATCATAATATAATATTATTATGCATAGGATTCAATGTCTAAATTGATGACATTACTAATGTGCAATCAGTTGCAAAATAATAATGTTGACATTAAATTAGTTGAATTCAGCATTATATAACCCCACCCCATAATTTAGCCATTGCATCAATTCTTTATGATAGAAACTAAGAATCTTTTCATAGCAACTAACAAACAACGCTAGATCAACTATACTTAAAACAATCTAAAAGTAATATCAATATCATTAAGTTTTATTGGTCAATCAAAATATATTATTATTATGGATAAGATTGAATGTCTAAATAATTGATGACATTACTAATGTGTATTTAGATGGGAAATAATAATTCTCACATACTATTAGTTAAATTCATAATTATCTAAGGACACCCCATAATTTGATAGGTGCATCATTATATAAACCCACCCCATAATTTAGCCATTGTATCAATCTAAAAATAATATCAATATCATTAAGTTTCATTTGTTAATTAAAATACAATATTATTATGGATAAGGTTGAATGTCTAAATAATTATGGGAAGTAATAATTGTGGCATAGTATTAGTTGTATTCATGATTATATGAGACCCCATGATTTGACAACTGTATCAATTGTTAACAATACAAACTAAGGATCTTTTCACAACCACCAACAAAGTATCATAGATGAATTTTGGTTAAAAAAAAAGTTAATAATTTGTGTTATGTAGAGTATAAGTACGAGAAGACTAATCAACAATGCTCAATGGAATCTAACATAAAGTGTATAAGATCAACTATTTTAGTCCATTGTAACCACAAGCTTAAACATATAAAAAAAAATTATGATCCCCACGTCAGAAAGATAGCAATCTGTACATACAAAATACAAAGTAAAAGTCAACACAATGATGTCATGCCCAATATTTTTTGTTAGAAAAACCTAACATTTTTTTTAATACAAGAATTAAGGTATGCATCTCTTTAAGTATTTGAGATGAAGGAATATATCTATAGTACACATTGCACACCTTCGTACAGTCACCTCTTAACTTGAGTGTAGGACATAACATAAAGATGTCATTTCCACATTTTAATATGGATATAAAATTAGTGTCACACACCCCTTTTTTGTAATTTACTTCTATTTAGTTCTATAGTTATTTGAATTTAAGAACTTATAATACCGTGCCAAACACTAACACTTAACTTGAACTCTTTCCCTTGAAAAAACCCTAAGGATTCTTATCTACCTCACTTATCAATTTGTCTCTTTGAAGAGTTGATGAAGTTGGTTTGTGACTTAAAATGATTAATCACAACAACTTAATTATCTTTTACTTTTGAGCTCTCATCCATAATTAATATGAGATCAATTTTCTTATTAAAAATGATGCTCAAACATTATAGAATTAAAATATTTTAACCTTAAATAGGAGGTTAAAATTTAAATCTCCAAATAAAATTACCAAGCTAAAATTTTAAGCTTCTAATGATAATTGAAAAAAATACTTGAATTTGTATGTTTATAATTTTTAGGATTTTATCTCAAATTTAAAGCTCTCCAACAATATTACATAGTTTTGTATATATACACACACACACACACATTATAATAAACATTTTCATAGTATGAATTAACTCATCCATATGAAGATTTTAAATTCTAATTTACATAAATTTAAATTGCCAAACATATCCTCATATTTAATTGCATGATGATAGCCATAATGATTATATCATTAAATCTGGTTATTTATTATATACATATGATAAATAGCTTAAAATATAATTCAATAAAACAATTACTCACTCTTATTTATAAAATAAATGTAATTTTTCTAATATTTAGTCACGATTAAATCATTACTCACTTTAAAAATAATTCCTTTATGATTTTACTAATATGACCAACTTTAATTCACATTAAAGTCTATTAACCTAAATTACCAAGTTTTATGCTTGCAATAAAAGTGAAATAAAATAGGATAAAATGTTAGAATGAAACCCTAGCTGAGCACTATATGATGCGTTCCCTAGTCCCTTCTTTTATTTTATTTTCTTGTTTCTATTTGTTTATTCTTCATATTGCAGGGATCTCTATATTTATTTTTCTATATTTTTCTCAGCTGCACATATGTATTTTTAGATGTTATTACAGAAGGATCTGGATAGTAAGGGCTTGGTAAAGGGTTTTCCCTGTAGGTTTTGGAAGCTTGAAACTGTATTATATTGTTTATTATTTTATTTAAAAAAAAACACAACAATGAAGAAGCCGTCTCTTTTTATTTTCTTTACCTTTCTTTTTCTTCTATTTTTAATTAAATCCTTTTTGTTTGAATATATACATACGTTTTCATATATTATACCGTGTACATAATAAACTAGAATATGTGATTCATACTTTTGATGAATATCTAAATACATATGGATATATATTATATTTTTTTTATATTCATATAAAAGAAATATTTATGAAATATATATATAATATTTATTTATTCTCATCCAAAATGATTTATCTAGTAATCTTTTTTTTAAATTTGATCCCTAGATTTAAGGAATAATTTTTGAAATACTTTTAAGAAAGACTTGCCATGATTATGGAATATGAGTTTTTTTTTTTTTGTTTTCTTCTTTATCAAGATTATTAGTGGGTTAATATATATTTAGAAATTTATATTATTTTTCTTTAAAGATATAGAGTTGTTTAAATTTTAGAAAGTACTATTTTACAACTTTAGAAGGTAAATATTTTTACAACCTCAACAATTGTTTTTTTTTTCAATTTATCCAAAATAAACATATTATATCAATATATTAGTATTTTTAAAGCAAGAACTTGAAAATAGTTTTATTCTAAAACAATATTTTATTCATCAACTAAAAGGTCATATTTCTTATTCTTAAAAATAAATATAATTATATATGTACTAGACTTGCTTCAAATATGCTTTACTATAACTCTCAAATATTTGTAGATTAAAATTTATTGAACATGTTGCAAATATTATTCTTTTATTCATATTCAACGACCTACAAAACTAAACGTTTTCTTTTATTTTTATTTGTTTACTTAACCCACACCAAAATTTATAAAATCCAAATAAATTTTCATCAAGAGGACTTAGGTTACTCATCCATTTACAAAGGAACTATAATAAGTCTACATAGCATTTCTTTCGAATATTAAATGAAAACCACTCCTCATCCTCATACAATTACTTTATACATGTTTACAAAATATTTTCTTCTCCATGTCACAATAAGATCAAAACACTTTACATAAACTTGCCATGCTACAACTTGTACTTAAAATGACACAAATAGCATTTGAGGACACAATTACCTTATATTCCCAAGAACAAGAATTGCTCTTATTACAAATAATATTAGGAAGACACAATTTTTTTAATAAGAACATAAAATATACCTTGGTCTTTATATTCTTTAATTTTGCAATAAAATACTTGTCCTCAATATTAGAACAATATATAAGAATACAATGAATAAAACACAAAAGAATGAGGCTTGCTCACCACCCTACCTTAATGGCATCATGAAGCCTCATGGGATCTAGCCATACCCCGAAGTAAGAAACAAATGACTACCAATGATCTAGGTAGAAAGGTTACAAGAATAGCTTAACTAAAAAAATTTGTGTCTATCCATTCACCAAACAAATTCTAAATTTACATACACATAAACTTAATAATTTATCCCACTTGATTTGAAAGCCATCACAAAATAACACAACAAAAAGCTCCTATTCAAACAACTGATAGAAATGAGGAGAAATCACTTATCTCCACCATGTTGCATTTTGAACTCCTCCTTTACATGTGAGGGCTCCTTGCTTCTTTTCCAATTTTCTTCTATTCTTTTTCTCCAAACTTTAAATTCTTCAAAAGAGTTCTCCAAGAGGAGAAGTGGGTAGCATCAATTTCCTCTTTTCCATCAAATTATACAGGAATTCAAATTGAATTCACTTGAATGAGAGAATGACACTTGTCACTTTCTCATTCTATCTTTCAACACATATCCCCACAAGTTCTCACACATGTGTGAGACTTTTGGAGAGATGGGGAATGTACAATGAAAGTCTACCCAACATCCCTTGCAAGGTGGTTTCACACATGTAAAAGCCTTGATGCTCTTCCCAAGTTCATTAATGAACTTTGGGGAGTGTGGTGGGAGAGTGACAAGTCACTTCTCCCAACTTTCAAGAACTTAAATTCGTCACACTCTTTCAAGTGGACTTTTGAAGGGTCACATTATATCTTAAGGACAAATTCACATGTCCAAAGGGTCGTCCTTCCATAAGTATAGGCCCTAGGGGTCTATTTTTGTTAGAGTAAAGGTTTTAACTTAATTATGTTAATTAAGTTACCTTTATTCCTCTCTTAAGATTTCACTTTAGTTTGCATATTGTGACATTTAATAATTATATTAATTATTAAATGTCTATCTATTAGGGTTTCCTTAAGGTTGCACAATCTCCTTTTATAAGGATTGATCATTGTATTTTATCCCTCTCTCTAATTAATATAAGTCAGCTAATGCAATATCTCTTGAAGCTTGCAGAGCACCCTTGCTTTTTTGTCTCCATCTCTTCCTTTATGTGATAGGTTATTTACATCCAGGTGATCTTTTGGGTCTATGAAGTTGACTTTCACAACTTCTACATGGTATCAGAGCTCCAAACCTGTTGCTTCTTGTTCATGTTTTGAAGGATTTTTTGGAGCTTCAAGGGTTTGGGGTTTTCCTTTTTTGATCCAAGAGGTGGGCATTTCTAGTGCATCTAGGGTCAAATCAGATCTCTCCATTAAATCTAGTGCTGTCGAAATAGTCAAGATCAACCTTTTTTTCGTCAAATTTGGCTTTCGTTTGTCAGATTTGTGAGGGTTTAAAGAAAGGGTTTTTTTGCCAGATCTAGGGGCTGCTCAATTTTTTGGAGCATTTTGAGCCTGAACAGACCTCACTGTTGCATCCGAAGCAGCCAAAAACCTAAAGATCGACTGTAAACTAACCTATATTTGGTTCAGTTGATTTCAGAGGCAATTTTTTTTACTTGTACCGCCCTTGTATCGTCCGTGCACATGGATCGAGGTAAAAAAAATTTGTCAAAAAAAATTATTTATTTTTTGCTGCATAAAAAAATTGCAGATTTTTTATTGTAAAAAAAATTGTTTTTTACAAAGCTTTAAAAGTTTTTTTTGTTTTTAAAAACAAAGATCAAAAGGAAGGGGTACGTAGCCTGTATAAGTACTGACCTGCAGAGCCCTGTGCAGGTGTAGCTTCCCATGGCTACTTGTTTTTTATGATTTTTTTTTAAAAAAAATCAATGTTTTTTTATATATTTTTTTTAACAAAAAAATATAATTTGTAAAGATTTTTTATTTCCTTTTTTTTTTTAAAACAATTTTTTTAATAAGCCTAGTTGTGCAAATATGTCGATGGCCATTTGGTTGTCAAATTAAGGCCCGTATTTTTGCTGTGATGGCCATATGACCGTCAAATTTAATCCAGCACTATGTTTTTTCCCTTTTGGAGCTATTTTATTCCAAAGGCCATAACTTGGGCATACAATATAGTTTTTTGGCAAACGAGATATCGTCGGAAAGATGTTTCTGTAAATATTCCAATGGTGTGGGTCTCATCATTTCATTTTTTTCTTGGTTCATTCTATAGCCAGTTGAAGTCAGAGGAGTTGTTTTGAGTCTTAAGCTCATAACTTTTGACCAGTTACTCCATTTTTTCATGATCTTAGTGGCGTTGGAACCATCTTTTAGAGCTCTACAGTTCCATCTAGGAATTTTTTCCAGATTTCACTCCAAGTATATTTTATTTAATTTTCTGTGTTTTCACACTCTGGTGAATTACCTGGACATATTAGCTCTGGGGAACTTCTTGTTTGCATGGGTTGCTTCATTTTTGGCTATTCTTCATGGATTTATAGTCTTGTATCTTTTTATGACATTTTGAGCATCATTTGTAAGCAATATTTTATATGTAAACACACTAAGATAAAGTGTCACACTATTGTACATGTATTTTGGGGATTTTGTACATAAGTTTGTGCCATATTTTGTCCTTGCATTGTATTATAAAGTGTCATGGGGGGTTGTGTAGTGCCTTTATTTTTTCTATCACACCTTTGTTTGGTGAGTGTCCCTCCATGATGACAGTGGATCCATATGATTCCAGCCTCATACATGTGTGCTTTATTTTGCACACCACTTTTTCAGTTGCAGGTGCTTTCTTGTGCACTTTCAAATGTTGTTTCTTCTCCTCCATGCACTACAGAGTGTTACACAATATTTCAATGGATTTGTCAGGCTCTCCTAGTCAGCATTATGGGGGGGTATTATACTATTTGTGCTAATGCTTCCTTGGTTTCACCTTGGAAGGAATCTTCCATTCTTAGTTGATCAGTGTTTTTCAGACTATTAGTACGTGTGCCATATGTATCTTCATTCTAGGTGTTTGCCTTTGTTTTCCATCTGATTCGAGTAGTGTTGTTGAGGGAACTCATGCAGATTGTTGTCTTCTTGATCCTGATCATCCTATCTTTAGAGGAGGTTCTTCAACACCATAGCAATCATCTTTTGACAATTGTTTCCAGCTTCTTCTGCTTTTGTGATATTCTTCATGTCTTATGCATCTCTTTTTGGAGTAAAGTTTTTCCCATGAGGTTTTCTCTATTTCTCCACTTTACAGAGATTTGGTTGTATTTGGGTACCTCATCAGGCCTAGTTTTTGAGACCCTTGTTTTCTTTCATGCATTGTAGTTACCTTTTGCTTTCTTGCACATGTTTGTAGCTACACTTTTGCTCATCTTAAGGGGGGTGTTAGAGTAAAGGTTTTAACTTAATTATGTTAATTAAGTTACCTTTATTCCTCTCTTAAGATTTCACTTTAGTTTGCATATTGTGACATTTAATAATTATATTAATTATTAAATGTCTACCTATTAAGGTTTCTTTAGGGTTGCACAATCTCCTTTTATAAGGATTGATCATTGTATTTTATCCCTCTCTCTAATTAATACAATTTAGCTAATGCAATCTCTCTTGAAGCTTGCAGAGCATCCTTGCTTTTTTGTCTCCATCTCTTTCTTTCGGTGACAGGTTATTTGCATGCAGGTGATCTTCAGGGTCTGTGAAGTTGGCTTTCACAACTTCTACAATTTTTACACTAATATCAATAAAATTGACCAAACAACACTCAAAATGGACCACTTTAAAGGCCAATTCAAAATTCAAAACCTAACTAAGGATTTCAAAACTCTAATTATACTTACACCCTTAATCACTTAATTTAATAAGGCTCCACAAAACATGCTTACACTGAATTACCAATCATTAAACCCTACGAACAATAAAGCTTACACAAAACCCTAACTATCTCCTAGATCATTGGGTCAAAATTTAAAACCTCAAAAGATAAATATTTAACTCAGGTCTAGATATTTCTCCCTTTTACCCTTGACATTACCCTCACATGTATTTTTACAAATACATGTTAGGTTAGAAATATAATAAATACATGTCCAAATATCAATAAAACCAAATTCAATAGTTAGTAAATCATAGTACTCATAGATATTCATTTCCTTTCCCTATGAAAGATGGAAACTTTGAGCATACATGAAATAATAATGAAAACCTAACCTTAGCTAAATAATATATTTACACTACTAAATTTACTCTTGGGCACTCCTTTAATAAAATAATGTAACTTGATATCTCATTTATATATTTTTTCCTCAAATTATCCTACCTTAGGTATACCCCTCATTGATTAGAGTCGTCCTTTAAATTTACCTTGATGGTGCTTGGCTAGTGATACTTCTAGAAACTTCTTACTAATCTTTCAAAATTCTTGCTTTGTTCCTAACTATTATCATTTTCCAAGTAACATGAAACTTATTAGCGAGATTCAAACTAATGTTAGATACATAAAATTCTTTAGCTTATATTGATTTAAGTGTATTCTTCATATGATACTTGTTCAAGAATGTACATATTATCCGCTCACATTCATTCTTAACAATTTTCCCATTTTCATTTACTAAACAAAATTTATCACAATAATCATTTAAACTATTCCATAAGAAAATTAAAATATTAAACATGGAATTGGATTAAATCATCTATTTATTCACCAAAATAGCATAATTGAACTTATTAAGATGTCACATAATTTATAGATAGGGTTGGGACTCACAAATGAGGCCTGCTCTCCACCCTACCATATTGGGTCATGGAGCCTCATGGATGCTCACCAAACCCCCAAGCAAGAATATAGATTGGCAACCACTGTAATTAGTGGTGAAATGAATATTGTGTATTACAATCAATATAGAATACATTAGGATATGATTGTCTATTTGAACATTGTTGCTGAATTTTACAATCACTATCATTATCTGGGAAGGTTGTTTGTAACACATTAGTCTATAGAACACTATATTATTGTTGCAGCATGGTCTGTAAGGAAAAGAAAAATGTGTTAGTGTGATAAAGACACACCATTGGTACACAATAAATAAATCAAAAAATTTAAAGGCTTATACAATTAATGACAAAGATGATGCAATACAGTTGCAATAGAATACAGTAAGAAAATAAAATCTAGGCATACCTTTTGTAGGTAATGAATTGAAGTTTGGACATAGAAAAGAAGGTCTATATCCATCATACCATGTTGGTTGATGGAGCGTCATTGGCTCTTCTCACTTGGGAAAGAGAATTCAAGAACTGGGATGTAGATTCATAACTGCAATTACAATCACTTGATCTTCACAATTGGTTGAATTTGTTTTGCAAAGGTTTTCCATCTATTTACCATATAAATTGGAATATTAACACCCAAGTTCTTGAACTATCTCTCCCAAGCAAGAACAACAATGAACTGATTAGCAAGGCAATTTTAAAATTCAAGCACCAAATGTAAAGCATAAAGGGAGAGCAAGAGGGAATTGACAGCAACCCAACACAATGCTATCTAAAATTGAAAGAACATGGCCTTTTTTATAGGACTTTCTCAATAATCAGATGCTACAACTTAGGCAAGAGAACAATAATCAACAATCCCCAATGGAATCTAACATGAAGTGTATAAGATCAACTACTTCACTATTTCGTAAGTATAACCTAAAGAATATGATTTTTTAATGAATCCTATGTCAGAAAGATAGCAATTTGTACATAAGAAATATAAATAAAACTAAACACAATAAGGCTTTCTCTCCACCCTACCATATTGGGTCATGGACCCTCGTGGACTCTCACCAAACCCTGGAGCAAGAGTATACATTTCCCACCACTCTCATAAGTGGTGAAATGAATATTGGTTATTACAATCACTATAGAGTAAATTAGGATTTGATTGTGTAATTGATGATTGTTACTAATTTTCTAGCCACTATCATTATTTTGAAAGGTTCTTTGCAAGAAACTAGTCCATGAAATACTACATTATGGCTAGAATATGGTCTGCAAAACTAGCATAAAATTGTGAAGTTTAGTATGTTGATTATGCAAAAATAGAATGAACTGCATAAAATTAAGAATCTTATTCGATTATAGCCATTGTAACAAAAAGCTAAAAACTAATAGCCATGTCCCAATGTAAAAATTTTAATGCAAAGGCTAGACCTTTTGGTTGCAATGCATTGAGGTATGGAGAGAGAAAATTTTTCATGCTCTCCACCCTACCATTTTGGATCATGCAGTGTGATCGGTTATCAGTAGACCATTGAAATTACTTATCATAAAGAACAACTTTTAATGGTGATACCAATGAATAGTATTGTTGAAGTGAGCAATTCAGTTGTAGACATAGAAAATATAAAATGGAATAGAAAAAAATGATGCTTGCTCTCTAATGTTGGGTCACTAGCACTCTAATAAATGATGATATCAATATTCCCATTGTATTATCCAGTCTTATAATCTCTTCATCTTCACAGTTGTTTGAAAGTTGATTCATCTGTTTAGCAACTATACTAGAATATGAACATCCCACTTGTTGAACTACCTCTCCTAAAAGAGAAGCGTGTTCTCTGGAGCAACTGTGAATATGAAGAGATTATAGAACTAAGACCAAGTAGATGATGGGGGTGAAAGAATAAAACCTATACACCTCTTGTTGCTTGCCTCAATTACATGTCTACCTGCTTGCTATCTCTTTCCTTTGTTCTTTCTCCAGTGCCTACAAAAAATGAACACAAATTTATTAGAACCCATAGCTTTTGCAACTATGAGTGTATGCAAAGAATAGAAGATAAGATCCAACCACCTTCAGATAGATTGCATAGCCAATGAATGCACTAGTACCCCCAAATAAGGTTGTGATCTTCACTGACATCTACCTTCAACAACAACAAAAACATACACAATGAAACCAAAAAATACGCTATCGATAACTAGGCAGACATTGTTTTGTATGTCAGGGAATTTAAAACATATCTTACTTGCACCATCACCACTACGTGGAAACCATACAACAATTAATGTTGATGTTGTTTCTCTAGCCTCTACATCAACCTTCAACAAGATATAAATGTAGAGAATAAGACTGAGAAATACATTATTGATAACTGCACATAGAGTCATTTTCTTCTCTGAACACTTTAAAACAGATGTTACTTACACAATCACTAGTACACGGAAACCATACAACAATCAATGGTGATGACATTTCACTGGCCTCCTATACAACCACTCTATATTCACCGCCTCCTCTATGGAAGGATATCTAGCTTAAGCAAGAGATCAATTATCAACAATGGTCAATGCAAGCTAACATAAAGTATATAAGGTAAACTATTTTAGTAGATTCTAATCACAACCTAAAACATTTGAATTTTTTTGTAAATGCTATCTGAGAAGGATAGCAATATGTACATGAAAAACTATAAAATAAAACTCAATACAATAAGGCCTGCTCTCCACCCTGCCATATTGGGTCATGGAGCCTCATCAGCTCTCACCAAACCCCCAAGCAAGAATATAAATTACCCACCACTCTGATCAATAGTGAAATAAATTTATTGCTTATGACAATCAATATAGCGTACATGAGGATATGTTTATCTATTTGACCATTGTCACCAATTTTCAAGTCACTATCATTATTTTCAAACATTGTTTGTAATAGATTAGTTCATAAAATACCACATTATAGCTAGAATATGCTCTGCATGAATTAAAAAAATTTGTGAAGTTCACTATGGTGATTATGGAAAAATAGAATGGAGCACACAACGTTGACCATTTTATTGCATCACAACCATAGTGGGAAGGCAAAACTCATAGCTATAGTCCTATTGAATGGAGTGATTATATTTTAGCCATACCTGGTGTATGTGGGAGAATACACTATGCCCAAAACAAAGCAAGGCTCAATTTCCACCCTACCATATTGGCTCATGGAGCAGCGTGCACTCTCACCAAACCCCCGAGCAAGAGAATAAATTGTTCAACACTACGATCAATGGTAAGACCAATGTTTCTCCCACCAATGAGTGAATACAAGATCTAATCGCATGGAAAGTCCTACGAAGGATAAATTTTTTTATTAGTATAGAACAAAGAAATCACAAAATATAAAGACTTATAGAAATAATTACAAATGAGAGGCAATGGACTTGTAGTAGAACAAAGTAAGTAAATAAAATAAAGAATTTCCTTATGTACGGAATTGTTCGGAGTCTACACACAAAAAAGGAATCCTGCTCTCTAGCCTAGCGTATGAGGTTATCGAGTATGATTGGCTATGACCAAACCCCTGAATACTAATGTATTAATTGTGCACCACTTTGGTGAATGTTGAAGGAAATTCTATCACATCTAAGGGAATCTATTCAGTGGAATTGAACATTATACATTTTCTATAATTTCACATGGAGTTGTGGAATGAGAAATGAAAAAAAAGATACATAGCTTTACATTATATAGAGATGGAATAAAGGTGAAGGACATATACCATGTAAATGTGGAATCGTAAAGCAATTTAGTATTTTTGGGGAGCACTACATCTTGTATACGAATACAATGTAGCTCTAATCTAAAATCGTTTCAGTAGGATAAACCTACATAGAAGCAAACTGTGAACTTTGGAATTGCAAAGATGCTTTATTGGCAAGCAATATCAAGAACATGAAATTTAAGCTGTCGTATAATTTAGAAGCAAAAGATATGTAATAATAAAATTACATGTCACATATTAAAAATGATAATGGAGGGAATCGAGAGAGGATACAAATTGTATATGCATATAGCAGAAGAGGAAAGAAGAAGCAATTCACTTACCATAAAGAAGAGAAACTTTTGATGATGATGATGAGATATAGTTTTGTTGGAGAAGATCATATTGTTTGATTTACAGTGCACTGTAATTGTCGATATGTATCTTACAGTTTGTAGCAAAATACAAAGGCACGTCTACAGAGTTGAGGTGAGGTTTCTTTCTATTAATCGATGCAATGTTCAAGCACAAGCTTGTTTTTGAAGAGAAGCACTAGAAAAAAATCACCACATGGGACATAGTGGAAAAGTGGTAAGGGAAGAATATACCCCAATTCAGAGAACAATAATCAACTCTCACTTATAGAAAAGAAGGAAACCTGTAGAACTTGAGCTTTTTTATCTTCATGCGGATAAGAAACAAGTGTCACTTTGCACAGGCAATAATACTTTCCATTTAAAACTCACCAAAATAATTGGTAAAATTGGTGTAGTTTCAAAAATGCATTATCGAGCACTGGGTTCAGGATTCGGCTGCCTAACATACACAACATATATTATAGAAAAGAAGCATACTACATCCATATCCAACATGCAACTATCATTAGGGATCACAAAGCAGTAGGAAGAACACTTGTTAAGCATTAGATGGTTAGCTAGACATGATAGTCAAATAGACAAATACATCATCGACACATATATCTGCACATAACTCTTTCAAGATATTCTATCCACTAAGAACATTGTAAACAAAATAAAAATAACATTATTTTTAGAACAACTCATAGGTAGTTGTAAATATTGAATTGTGTATGCATATATGCATAGATATCTAACACGCAAACCAATATCTAGACACATGTGTACCAGGAAGTTGTATAATATAGGGATATCTCAATTGCATGCATGTATTTTTATGTATATGCATATGTAAATGGAGACATATATACAACTATGTGCACAAGAAGATATATGAGTAGGTGTAGATAGCAATATGTCCCCTAAGAAGAAAAATAACTCTATATAAATAAACAGTATAAAATTAAATCAAAAATATACACTTAAAATGTAAGGAAATTATAGCAAACATAATCAATAGAAAAAAAAATAATTGTATCTTTTTTACTTAGACATTAAAAGTTATACTTCATTCTCTTAATAAATAACCACTCAAATAGTGAACAAAGCAATAGTGGTAGAGAGCAAAGGTCTTTTTGGTGTGACAAGGAGTGCGAGGGAATTATACAAACTAAATGTCTAGCGAAGATGAACAAGTAAAGAAGTATACAAAGTCCCAATTATATATGCTTCTTTTGGTCTTCAAAAGGCAACACGAAAACTAAATCTAGAGCCTGCTCCATAGTAGCAGAAATAGCAAACAAATCTGATAGCAACAACTTGCACTTAGCTTCAAAGTTAAGCTTAGCAACCTTTACTATTGTTGTTTTCAGTCTTCTTTCTAAATGATAAGTTTGAGTTTTGATTAGAACTGTGAAAACAAAAGTTGTTTAGGTGATAGCATTGATAATAGACTCAACACTCACTTCAATAGTTGACTCATATTGTAACATGTAAAGCTCTTTTGTTGACATTTGTAATAGGCTTGTTGCAGCCTCATCAAAAGTAGTTGCCCAAAGATCGCCTATGTGGTCTTCGATCTTTAGTTGTAATAAATATCAGAAATCATTCTCTAGCATTTTGGGTAGAACCATGTATTTTGCTCAAATTGTTCACACTTTTTTTTGCATTGTCTACCATTCACCTCCAATGGGCATGTAGCATAACAGAATGCATCATTTTTTATAAATTTTATTGTTGCCTTGAGTGTATCTTGCAAAATCTCTGTCAAGCCAAGGCAGTGGTCGAACATGTATGCAATAGTGACTCTCCCATCTCCCAAAGCAACCTTTTGAGGGACTGGATGAGGAGGCTCGACAATAGGTGGAGCAATATAGCCTCTCTCGATCAATGCTTGTGCCTTTGATATGTCAGGATTTATATATATAAGAGTCCATGTGGCTATGTTGAGAACAGCTCCATTAAAGTACCAAACACGTGCATTTTTCATAGCAAGGATGAGAGCTGAACCAGGGGTGTACAACCTCTCTAGCTCATGACCCTTTGTTTCCCAATTTGAGCCCCACTAATTAACATCAATTCAAAAATATGACAATTCATTAAGTTTAACAGTCCTCTAAATTTTTTGGGACTAATCTTTTCTTTGTATGGTCGAAACCATTACCACGTGCACTACAATTCCAATAACATCAATTAAATTGTTATTAGTGCAATCTACAATTTGATTTAATGGTGTGAAATAAAACACTTTCTCTGGCACAAAGGCCTCATCATCACAACACTTTAACATTGAAGTTTGATCTAGAATGATTTCCATCTAGTTGTTTAGCTTATTAAATTTTCTATTTGCTTGTCTCACCAATCCCTTTGACACATAATAAATAGATCCCACCTCAACCTTATCATAATGCATGTATGCAAACTCATTAAAGCATGTAATTCGTATTTCTATGCCTTCATCATCAATGATATCAAATTTGAATACCTGCCCCTCGTGCCCTTGCTTGCTATAATGGTGCATATCCCTCTTTGTCATTACACATCCTTTTATCGTCCATTTGGTTTGGTAAACATTCAACCCTTTAACAGCGCTGATTTTTGCAGGGGCATCTTGTTGCCTTGGTGATGTATTAATTCCAAACAAGGAAGCTCGTTTGGATGGGGAGGGAAACTCATAGCCAACTTTCTATTCTTCTTGATCTCTAAACAAATATTTAGGTTTCCAATTAGATGGAAATCTATCATCTTCACGTCTACGAACAGTATGAAAATTTCCTTGGAATGAAATGAACATTAAATACTTTAAAATGTAGCCCTCGCAAACAAGGAAGCGAGAAACTACAAGAACAAGAAAGGCACAACTATATCAAACCTCGATTCATGTAGCTTTCTAGACAAATAGTTTGTCAAGCACACAACTAAACCTATTTTCAATTCACCTATAAACAAAAGGTCATTGTACTTTTTAGGAAGAGTTCACATCTACATGTGGGTTCCATCAGATAGGATGACTTTGTATCGTTTGACTTTGCTTTGATCGCCTCCTATTTTTTGGTAAGACATTAGTTGGAGCACTAGAGATGGGACAACATCCCCAACATCTATAGAGTGTAGTGCATCTATTGTTAAGGTTGGATTCACATTTTTAGCCTACAAGGAAATTAAACTCAGCATAGTGGCAATAATGACATCTTTATGACTAGGACTCAACTCTAAAAAGAAACAGCAATATTGACGCATTTGCAAACCAAGACATTTTTCCCTCTAAGATCTAAGTTACTCCAAAAATGCCAATAAACTAAATGGGAAACAAGACATACAGTTCAAAAATTAATAAGTTAGAACATATATAATAGTAATTATTAATGTAAATGAAGATTTCTTTTATTTGTTTGGTGTACTTGAGAAACTGACAAGGAAATTGGCAGTAGCAATAAACTAAACAACAAAACCACTTATAGAAATGTTGCTTGAGGATTTTTCCCCAGCCTCAGAAGAGCTAGAGACCACCGACATTGCTCTGTCTTCTCTTTTTAGGAATGAAGAGTCGCAACACCAGTGGGTGGCTAGGAGGTCTATGGCTTCAAAACACAACATTGGCTCTTAATTTTTTTACATAGCCATTAACAATATGACATAAAACAATTAATAATAACAAGGTCTTCAATGATTCAAATAATAGTTAACATACAATTTGTTATTCCAAGTTCATTGTTTCAATAGTAAGATTCCTCCCTTTTTCCCCTAGAAACATCGACAGTACAAAGGAAAGTAAATAATTAGCAAAAAAGGCTTCAATGTTCTATATAACAATTGATATGAAGCATAACATTTGAAATATGTCATGTCAAGGTTCATAGAAATAACTATTTTCAAAAAAGAAATAAACATTGGGAAGAATAGAGATGCACATTCCTTACATCTACTTTGGTTTACTTGCAATTCTACACACAACAAAATATAATATTGTCTCATTTATGGATTTTCTTCTATATAAATGATTGTAATATATTTAAATACTTTGTGTTGTTCTTGACAACACAACCTAAACAAGAAGAATTAGCATTTGGCCATGGGAAACATTGGATGGAATTTTTCCCAGTGTGCATGTTCCCAAGCCTCCGACACTGTATAGCAAGTGTTGTTCTATTGTTTAAAAAAAAAAAAATTAAAAGAGTTTGTTGCATCGATAGAGGAGGCCAGGAAAATGGCATCAACATTGATCATTTCATGGTTTCTGTGTAGTGTTGATGGTGCAAGTAGCATATGTGTTTAGAGTCCCTAGGGAATGAAGCAAATGTATGTGCAATTTTCAACATATTGTGCATATATATATATATATACACACATATATACACACAAAGACACACACACACATATATATACATATCTATATATATACACATATATATTTATATGTACATATATATAGACATAGATGTATATATCTATGTCTATATATATATATGTACATATAAATATATATTTAAGAATATATATGTATGTATGTATATATATAATAATTATCACAACGCAAACCTTTTGCAACCATCGATGCATGAAAACAACAAAAGATAACATCCAACCACCTTCATAAAATTTCTACATCCAGTGTGGATTGTGATAGTTCTATGTTCATTTGTAAGAATCCATTAAAATGGGACAGAGGGAAGACAAGCCAAGTGGGAAGAGGTGTGATTGAAGGAAATTGGGAGAGGTACATATTTGTAAAATTGTTCATGTAGTATTTGTGAAACAACTTATCTTACTTTCAAAAGTAGATTGTTGGTTGTTGCTATGTAGCTTACTACAAATGGTCTAGTTTATGAGTTATGTGTAGTTGTCATTGGGTGTAGGAAGTATTGTTTCTTTTGTGTGTTTGATGTGTTCCATACATTAAGTACAGTATAAAGGAAGCCATATCTTACATCTCACACTTTATATACAATTGGATAAAAAACAACCACAATCAGAAGTATTGCAAGCACACGCAAACCATACAACAAGCAATCTCGAAACTAGCTAGCATTCAAGAGTCCAAAAATCCACACAACACTTTCCCACACTTAACTAGTTGAGAAGGCTACAAATTCAAAGCTTTTTTTTCCTATAATAATTCCTTGCTTTGGGCTACATAACATATTATAGCCAACAAAAAGTTTAAATTCCTAGCCTTCTCGGGTAGGCAAATGAGAGAAAATTCGGTTTGGATGTCTGTGCTCTTTCCACAAGCATTAAAACAATGTGGGCTTATGGGAATTTTGATCTAGATTTTTTTAAAAGGGAAGGCCATTTGCAACCTTAGCCTTGGTTTGCGGGAAGCTGAAAAATCAAAAAGGCTTGCAAGGATTCCAACCAAAGTAAACAAAAGAGAACCAGTGGGTAAGAATATAGAAGACAACATTCAAGATAGGTTGTATAGCAATGACTATTTAATTGAATTGCAACCATAATGAGCAAAAAAAAAGGATAAATCAAACATAATAGGTTTCAAAGTTAAAAATCCATGCCAGGAAAAGAAATCTTGTTGCACCTCTTCCCACTTGCTTCAAACATGCATCTTCTCACCAACTTGCTTGCAATAGAATAGGCAAAACACTGTCATAGGCGACACTTTTCTTTTGCATTTCCAACCACCCGCCCTTTCAAAAAACACAAAATAACCTCCACCCACCTTCGCAGAAGTTGCACAAAGCTTAATCCAGCTTGCACCCTCACAAAAGCCTACCCTCAGCGCTCACGGCCCTCATATCAAGTATAGCAATAGAATGACACCAAACAATGCCTCATTGAAAATTCACCAAACATTCGTTTTGTTCCCCGAGATACTAAAGGGCAACTGTTATTATGACAAACCCTAGTACACGCAAAGCATACAACAATTAATGTTGACATGAACCAGCATTTAATTTTTGTTGCCTTCTCTATCCACATGGCCCGATAAATTCCACCCTATTTCCAAAGCATCCAACAACTACCTCTGCCACCTTCTCTGCGGTTATTGGAAGGCAAAAAATCTGAGAGGCCGACAGAAAATTTTGGCCGAATTTATAACCCACCCGCCACCTTGTCCCCAATCGCCAGGAAGCTAAAAACTGACAAGGCTGACAAAAATTCTAAACAAAGTTGACACAAATAGCCGAGTTGACACAAATATCCTATCGGGTAATAAATAAATATATATATACACACATATACATATACATATACATATATATACATATATCTACATATGTGTATGTGCATACTATACATAATATATACATATAGATATACATATACATATATCTACATATGTGTATGTACATACTATACATACTACACATATACATAGATATACATATAGATACACATATATATACATATATGTATGTACATACAATACATGTTGTCCACATATACACATATACATAAAGATATACGCATGCTGTGCAATTTTTGCGAAGTTGGTTGAAAGCTATCTAGTGTTTTTTGCATGCATTGATGGTTCCAAAATGTGTGTTGTATACATATATATATATATACATGTGTATGTACATACTATATATACTATACATGTATATGTGTGTGTGTGTGTAGATACTATACATACTATACATGTACATATATATACATATAGATATACATATATATACATATATGTATACACATAAGTTGTAATGGACCAGCCTTTCACACGAAAGCCTTTGCATATGACTAACTATGAATTTCAGCATTGTAGGGCAATGCTTATAATGGAATAAACAAGTTAATGTTATGGAATTCATTTTGTTGATGTTCGCCTTAAGCTATAGTGTTCCATTTATGGCTTCCTTTTAGCATCTATAGTTGCAATACAACAAAATAATAAATGTTTTGGATGTTATATATACATACATATATATACACATCTATACAAAGATATATACATATATATATGCATATATATATAGATACATATACATATATCGCATATATATACATATAGACATATATATGCATATATATTCATATAAATACATATCTATGCATATATACTCATATATATACATATAAGTACATATATATACATATATGTATACATATATATACATATATGTATACATATATATACATACATACAGATACATATAAAAATATATCAAACCACAGGAAAACCGCACAAGCAGAAACTTACCAAGGAAAAATCAACCCAGATTTGTGGCTTCCATTTACCGTCTATGGTTGCAATAGAACAAAATAGTCAATGTTTTGGACATTATATGTATATACATATATATATGCATATTTATAGATATATATACATATTAATACATATGTATGCATATATACACATACATACATATATATACATACATATATAGGTATATATATATATATATATATATGTATACATATATATAGATATATATACACATATATACAAATACATACATATATATACACACATATATACATATATGTATACATATATATATAGACACACACACACATATATATACATATAAATATATATGTATCTATATGCATATAAATATATATGTATCTATATGCATATAAATATATATATATATACATATATACATATATACATATTTATACATATAAATACATATTAATACATATTAATACATATGTATGCACATATGCACATACATACATATACACACACATATAGGTATATATATACATATACACATACATACATATATATACACACATATATACATATACATATATATACATATACATATATATACATATACATATTAATACATATGTATGCACATATACACATACATATACACACATATATAGGTATCTATATACATATATGTATACATATATATATATACACATACATACACACACACACACACACACATATACATATATGTACACACACACACACACACACATATAATATAAATATATATCAAAGCAAAAAAAAAATTGCATAGGAAGAAACCAACCCAAGAAAAACAACCAAGGCTAACCATCAACAATTGAAAATTGTGGATTTTGTCATGTCACTGACTGTTGGTTATATTGATCCATTTATGTCTTTTGTTTTGTGGGAGTGGTTGCAAAATAGTTAATCTGTTGTGTTTTTGGTGGATCTTTGAATCAATTTTTCTTGTGTTTTGTGGGGTTTTCCATCTACATGATTGATGGGAATATTGTTTCATTTATTGATTCTGGTCTCTCAAACGGAATTATTGCAACCATCAGATGTTTGGTATGTGTGAATAGAAGGATTGCTTCCACCATTGATGAATGTGATGGGCAATCTATATTCTTGCTCATGGGTTCGGTGAGAACCCATGGGGCTTCATGACCCAATATGGTAGGGTGGAGAGCAGGCCTTATTTTCTTCTTTTGCAGTCCATATGTATATATTTTTCTACATAGAAATGTTCCCTAGTAAGATTATATTCCCAATATGGTAGGATGGATAGTAGATATTCTTTTCTTTTGCTTTGGTTCTTTCAAGCATGTTTTATGTTCATTGCAATATTTCTATATATACATGTGTATGTATATGGTGCAGGAGCACCCAAAATACAAGTATCAAAATACAAGCATAAATTTTAATGTAATGTTTTTAATCTCTTTGTTTTGTTGTGTACAGTCTAATACACCATTGATAAGGTGTAAGGGGACCTTCTTGAAGCTTAGGTTTAATTTTTAATAAATTAGGAATCATTTTGTAGGCGTTTCCTTAGGTTTTGGGGAAAATCGAAAAACACAGTGTGTTTTCGAACACACATCTTTTCTTTATTTTTAAGCCCAAAATTGAAAAAGTAACGGTTTCTTGGTGATGGAAAGGAAAGCCTCGACCATGTTTGAGGTTGATGAATGTTTTTTGAACGGTGGGAAGCTTTGGAAAAAGGTTTTTTGATGAAAATAAACAAGAGGCAGTGTTTTTGTTGAAAAAAAAAATCTGTTTTATGTGCTTTCTGCGTGACAGCAAATAGAATAATGGAATAGATCTTTTATTGGTTCAAGAGCATGTACAGAATCCTTTTTTAGCTCTGTTTTGGTATTTTTAAACTGATTTTCTATCGCTCTCTACTTTCTATAAAATCTATTTTTTTCTTTAACTCTGTTTTGGACTGGTAAAAAAAACCAGAAAATGGAGTTTTGAGATTGTTTCCTGTCCGTACCAGGCAGTATGGGCATGGTGGAAGCAATAAAAAACTCCATATTTGTATATATTGTAAATATAATAGTCTTTGTGAGTCATGCAATAGGTTGAAGGACTTTTCCTAGGCGAGACAGTGAGAACCCGGCTAGGAAAGGTTTGAGGACAGCGTGAATAACTTGCAGAGGATTGCACTTTTTTAAGAAATTATTTTTTGAGGATTTAGGGGAGTGTCTTGGCTATTCATGGTGACAAGGAAGAGCCTTTAACAGGCCATTTTCATGAATAACTTTTCACCAGTCCTAAACTGGTTCTGAATAGTTTTGAAACCCTAGTGTTCTTGGCTCCTTTTGCATTTGGGCAGTGTACGCCCTGTAGAGGCTCAAAACCTCAAGAATATTTAAGTTTTTGGCATGGGAATCACCAACCCCAAAATAAAAACTCAAGTCATTTTTGGATTTTAGGAGAAAATTGTATTTTTCTTTGTCAAGAGACCTAACTGGGCTTCTAGCATTGTAGCCCTTCCAAACCCTCAATTGGTGTTTTAGTGAAAGCGATGGAGGATTGGGTTATGAAGGCTATTCAAGAACCTTTAGAAGATTTATTTGAAGCTATGGAAGCTACTTACACCCCTGCAACAAGATTTGGAGGTATTAGAGTTTCACTAGTCTTTAAGTGGATTAAGGGCTAGGCGGTGAAGGTGAGGGAAAACACCAGGGAATTCTTGGGAGCAGAAAATTGGAAAATGATAGCAAGGTTGGAAATCTAACCAAGGGTGCCTAAATAGCATGGGATCTACAGGTTGAGTGATGGATGAGATATCACCAAATGGGTTATCAAATTGTGACCAAGAGCATTGAGTCAGTGAGTGATTCAATCCAACCTTGTTCTATCAGATTGGTATCAGAGCAGTGAAAGATTTGGGAAAGCAGCAGCTTATATGTCAGAGGAAGTTGAGTCAAGTGAACCACCAAAGATGGTGAAAAATGCACAGTTAGCCAAGATGGTTGAAGAGCAAGAAGAGGATAACAAATCTCTAAAGGAAAGAATAGAGCAGCTTGAAGCAGCACTAAACAAGGTGAAACTGGAAGGAAAAGTGCCAAAAGAAGAAGAGGTTGCAGAGGAGGACAAAGTCCCTAAACCTGACCCTATTTTGGAAGAGGAGCCTTTCTTGAAGGCTTTAAAAGCACTAAGTGGAAAAGGACTTGAGGGTGTACCACTATTCCATGGAAAGATGGATCCCGATCTGGTCTTGGACTGGATAGATGGCATGGAGAATCACTTCAAATGTGATGGAGTTATAGAAGCACAGAAGGTGAAGGTTGCAAAGTCAAGGTTGAGAGGATCAGCGTTAACCTGGTGGAAGTTTATTCAGACTAAAAGGGAGAAACAAGGCAAGCAGCCTATATCAACGTGGAAAGGAATGGTTGCTAAAGTGAAAGAAGCCTATATGCCAAATGATTATGAAATTCAGCTCCACAAGAAGAGGCAGAGTTTAAGACAAAAAGACCAAGATGTAAACAGCTACACATAAGAGTTTCAAAAGCTTTTTTTGAGATCAAATGTGGCAAAAGATGAGAGCCTAAAAGTGGCTAGATACCTCAACGGTTTGAAGTGGAATATATAGGAAGAGATGGCTTTGCTCAGCCCCAAGACAGTCCACCAATGCTATCAGCTAGCTATCAAGATTGAAGAGAGGAATAAAAGGAAGCATGATCAGTCCTCTAAGGGCAGAGGAAGAGGTAGAGATCAAAAAGGACAGCGTGGAGGTTACCAAGGAAGAGGTGGTGACCAAAGAAGACAAGGATAATCCAAGCTTACTGAGCATGGAGGTGAAACCTCATCAAGAGGAGGATTTAATAGAGGAAGAGGACCACAAGGAGGTTCAAACAGAGGTAGAGGAGCAAGCAGAAGTAACTCTTACTTTGCCACCATGAAGTGTTATAACTGCAATCAGCTAGGCCATCCAGCTTATAGGTGCCCGGAGAAAGCTTCATCTAGCAATGAGAAAAGAGTAGCTTATGCACAAGAGGACACCACGAGTGTAAAGACATCTAAGATCAGTCATATAGAATCAGAATTAGGTGAAAATCTGATGTTCAACAGGGTTTTGATCAGACAACCGGTCAAGGAAGAACCCAAGCAAAGAAGAGCTTTGTTTAGAGCAAGGTGCAAGATATTGGGAAAGGTATGCAAGGTTATTGTAGATTCTAGTTCTACAGACAATATCATCTCTGAGGAGGCAGTAAATAAGTTAAAATTGCAAAAGGTACCTCATGCCAATCCCTACAAAGTCACATGGTTGAACAAAGGGCAAAGTGTCTTAGTGAATGAACAGGTTACAGTGGAATTCTCGATTGGAGGTTACAAAGACAAGCTGATTTGTGATGTACTGCCCATGGATGCATGCCATCTTCTTCTTGGCAGGCTGTGGCAATATGATAGAGGTGTTGTATATCATGGAAAGGAGAATACCATAGAATTCAAGAAGGATGGGAAAACTTTCAAGCTGCAACCATTGGTTGAAGATGATGAAGGGCAGTCTAAGGTTCCAAACATTATGTTGAGCAGTGGCAAGGAGTTCATCAAGGATCTACACCAAGGGAATGAAGGGTATGTGATCATGATGTAACCCAAAGAAGAGGAAAAGGCTGAAAGGATAGTGTTACCAGCAGCAGTCCAAAACTTTCTTGACAAATACAAGAGCATAGTGAGTGATGGAACACCATCAACTCTACCACCCAAGAGATCAATAAGTCATCAAATTGACTTCATAGCTGGAGCCTCATTGCCTAACAAAGCAGCCTACAAACTGACCCCTGAGCAGAACAAAGAGGTGGCAAGACAAGTGGAAGAGTTGCTGAATCAAGGTCTGATTCAAAAGAGTATTAGTCCATGTGCAATCCCAGTTGTTTTGGCAACAAAAAAAGGAGGTAAATGGAGACTTTGCACTGATTCTCAAGCAATTAATAGGATCACAATTAGGTATAGATTTCCAATACCTAGGATTGAAGATTTAATGGATTGCTTTGGAGGTGCAAAATTCTATACTAAGCTAGATCTTAAGAGTGGGTATCACCAAATCAGAATTAAGGAAGGTGATGAGTGGAAGATAGCTTTTAAGACCAATGATGGTTTGTATGAGTGGAAAGTGATGCCATTTGGCCTCTCGAATGCCCCTAGCATGTTCATGAGACCAATGAATGAGGTGCTTAAAGATTTCACAGGGATTTTTGTGGTAGTCTACTTGGATGACATACTGATTTTCAGTAAGACAACAGAAGAACATTTGAAGCATGTAGAGATGGTACTCAAAAGGTTGCAAGAAGAATAGTTGGCAATCAACCTTGAGAAGTGTGAGTTCTTCAAACAAGAGCTTGTGTATCTAGGCTTTGTGGTATCTCAAGGAACGCTGAAGATGGATCCAAGTAGGTAGAAGCTCAAGGAACGCTGAAGATATTAATTACTCTTATTTTATATTTTATTTTAGATCATCCATCCACAATATAATATATAAAATAAAACTAGAGTAATTATAATATATACAATAAAACTAGACCATATATAAAATAGTATTTAGAATAATTTATATATATATAACTTGAATTGTTAATACATAATCCAGTTTCATTTTATATATTATAGTCTCTCTTATATATTTGGTTTGTTTTTGGTGTGTTTGTCTTTTCAGTGTCTCAATTCATTTGGTTATGTTTTTATATAGTCTTAGCTTGCTCTTATGAATATATAATATCTTTGAATTAAATCTACACATTCTATAAACTTTCTTCAACCACATCCTATCTTTGTGGTTCTTTGCATTTGAATGGTTTCCTCTTTTTGATCTTTTTGATCTTTCTTGTTTTATATTTTTTAGCATTTCCCTTGTGTTGCCTCCTCACCCTAACCCCCTTCTTCTTTCATCTTTCCCCTCTCTCTTTCTTATATAAGCTGGGTTTGCAACTTACTCTTCTCATCTTTTTCAACTCTCTATCCTGATGATGGTTCACAGAGTGTGATTCGAAACGTTGATGAAAAAAGACTCCACACAATCAAATCTAGAAGCATTCAGACTTAAAAGGTAGAAGCTATCCTAAACTGGCCTACACCAACCACAGCAACTGAGGTAAGAAGTTTTCATGGTTTGGCTCAGTTTTATAGGAAGTTTATAAGGAATTTTAGTGGTATATGTGCACCAGTGTTAGATACAATCAAAGGTGGTCAGAAAACAAAGTTTAAGTGGACTTTAGAGGCTGATAAAGGGTTTGAAAAGTTGAAAAAAGAAGTGACAACACAACCTATCTTGTTATTGCCTAGTTTTGATAAATTGTTTACAGTTGAGTGTGATGCAAGTGGAGTAGCAGTAGGAGGAGTCCTTAGCCAAGAAGGTAGACCTGTAGCCTTCTTTAGTGAAAAACTTAATGAAGCTAAGCAAAAATACTCCACCTATGATCTGGAACTTTATGCTTTAGTGCAGTCCCTTAGGAAATGGAGGCATTATTTACTGCCCAAAGAGTTTGTGGTCTTCACAGATAACCAGGCACTTAGTTATATCAACACCCAAGAGAAGTTAAGCAATAGGCACTTGAAATGGATGGAGTACATTCAAGCCTTCACATTTACCATTAAGCACAAGAAGGGATAGCAAAACAAAGTGGCAGATGCATTAAGCAGGAGGATGTTGACAGTCCAAGAGATACAGCTGAAAAGCATTGGATTGGAAAGCTTTAAAGATCTCTATGGTGATGACGAAGACTTTTTCGAGGCCTACAAGGTATGTTCAGAATTTGTAAATCATTTTCACAGTCAATATGTTGAGTACACATTGAAAAATGGGTTGTTATTCAAGGGCAATCTATTATGTGTCCCAAGAGGATCAATAAGGGAAAATTTGATCCAAGAGAAACACAATGGCAGTCTTAGTGGACACTTTGGAATCAATAAAACTTTAGAGCTGGTACAAAGGTTTTATTACTGGCCTAAGTTAGCACGAGATGTCAGAAAGTATGTTGAACAGTGTGTTGTTTGCATGAAATCCAAAGGGGAAGCTAGCAATGCTGGGTTATATCAGCCTTTGCCTATTCCGAACAGACCATGGGATTGTGTGAGCATGGATTTTGTGGTGGGTCTTCCCAAGACTAAAACTGGTTTTGACAGTGTTTTTGTAGTTGTGGACAGATTTAGCAAGATGAGTCACTTTATTCCTTGCAAGACTACACATGATGCAAGCTATATTGCCCATCTCTTTTTTAGGGAAGTTGTGAGAATCCATGGATTGCCATTGAGCATTGTCTCAGATAGAGATGTGAAGTTCATGAGTCATTTTTGGAAAACACTATGGAGCAGATTGGGAACTAATTTATCATTTGGATCAGCTTACCATCCTCAAACCGATGGTCAAACCGAGGTGGTTAACAGAGTGTTAGGTAACCTATTGAGGTGCTTGACAAAGGAATATGGATAGACCTGGGATATGGTGATTTCCCAAGCGGAATATGCATACAATGATAGTGTGAACAGAACTACAAGAAAATTCTCATTTGAAGTTGTGTATGGGATGCATCCAAGGGGAATTTGTGAGCTTAGAGACCTTGGAAAAATGGATAATAGGAGTGTACATGCAGAAGACTTCACTCAAACCATGAAGGAGATTCATGAGCAAGTTAAGAAGACAATTACAGCAGCAACACAAAAGTTGAAAGATAAAGTTGATGAGTCACGGAGAGATGTACAGTTTCAGGCGGGTGATTATGTGATGGTTCACCTCAACAAATCCAGATTGCAGAAGGGAATGCCTACCAAGTTACAAATGAAGTGGGTAGGACCATGCAAGGTGATAGCTAAGTATGGAAAGAATGCATACAAGGTGGAACTTCCATCGGATTTGGGCATATCTCCAGTCTTCAATGTTGCTGATTTGATTAGGTACAAGGGTACAGTCAATGATGACTTTCAGAACAGTCAGGAAATCTTTCAGGATATTAGTAATATACCCCTTCCAAGTCAAGAGAAAGCTCAGGCAGAGAAGGTCTTGGAGTCTAGGGTGAAAAAGTCAACAAGGAATAAGGTATACATGGAGCACCTTATCAAGTGGAAGAGCAAACCTGACTCAGAGGCTACATGGGTACAAGAGGATCAATTCAAGAAGCTTGGAATTGACCTGAAACTGATACCACCTTCTAGTTCTTCATCTTCATGCTGAGAGGGGGAGAATGGTGCAGGAGCACCCAAAATACAAGTATCAAAATACAAGCATAAATTTTAATGTAATGTTTTTAATCTCTTTTTTTTGTTGTGTACGGTCTAATAAACCATTGATAAGGTGTAAGGGGACCTTCTTGAAGCTTAGGTTTAATTTTGTATAAATTAGGAATCATTTTGTAGGCGTTTCCTTAGGTTTTGGGGAAAATCGCAAAACATAGTGTGTTTTCGAACACACATCTTTTCTTTATTTTTAAGCCCGAAACTGAAAAAGTAACGGTTTCTTGGTGATGGAAAGGAAATCCTCGACCATTTTTGAGGTTGATGAATGTTTTTTGAATGGTGGGAAGCTTTGGAAAAAGGTTATTGATGAAAATAAACAAGAGGCAGTGTTTTTGTTGAAAAAAAATATGTTTTCCTGTGCTTTTTGCGTGACAACAAATAGAATAATGGAATAGATATTTTATTGGTTTAAGAGCATGTACAGAATCCTTTTGTAGCTCTGTTTTGGTATTTTTAAACTGATTTTATATTGCTCTCTGCTTTCTATAAAATCTATTTTTTTCTTTAACTCTGTTTTGGACTGGTAAAAAAAACTAGAAAATAGAGTTTTGAGATTGTTTCCTGTCCGTACCAGGCAGTATGGGCATGGTGGAAGCAAGAAAAAACTTCGTATTTGTATATATTGTAAATATAATAGTCTTTGTGAGTCATGCAAACAGGTTGAAGGACTTTTCTAGGCGAGACAGTGAGAACCCGGCTAGGAAAGGTTTGAGGACAGCGTGAATAACTTGCAGGGGATTGCACTTTTTTAAGAAATTATTTTTTGAGGATTTAGGGGAGTGTCTTGGCTCTGCATGGTGACAAGGAAGAGCCTTTAACAAGCCATTTTCATGAAGAATTTTTCACCAGTCCTAAACTGGTTCTGAACAGTTTTGAAACCCTAGTGTTCTTGGCTCCTTTTGCATTTGGGCAGTGTACGGCCTGTAGAGGCTCAAAACCTCAAGAATATTTAATTTTTTGGAATGGGAATCACCAACCCCAAAAGGAAAACTTAGGTCATTTGGGGATTTTATGAGAAAATTGCATTTTTCTCTGTCAAGAGACCTAACTGGGCTTCTAGCATTGTAGCCCTTCCAAACCCTCAATTGGTGTTTTAGTGAAAGCGATGGAGGATTGGGTTATGAAGGTTGTTCAAGAACCTTTAGAAGATTTATTTGAAGCTATGGAAGCTACTTACACCCCTGCAACAAGATTTGGAGGTATTAGAGATTCACTAGTCTTTAAGTGGATTAAGGGCTAGGCGGTGAAGGTGAGGGAAAACACCAGGGAATTCTTGGGAGCAGCAAATTGGAAAATGATAGCAAGGTTGGAAATCTAACCAGGGGTGCCTAAATAGCATGGGACCTATAGGTTGAGTGGTGGATGAGATATCACCAAAGGGGTTATCAAATTGTGACCCAGAGCATTGAGTCAGTGAGTGATTCAATCCAACCTTGTTCTATCAGTATATATGCATGTTTTGTGTTGGTATGTTACTAGAAGCTTTTTGTATTCTCTAAGTTTTCCATGTGAGCCACTATCAGAAGCTATGCTTTAGCGTACAATGGTTGCAATGCATTGGAATAGCTAATATTATACAAGTTGCATTGTTTTAGGGTATCGTGTTTCCATTTCGATATGGTTCCATTAAAAAGAGAGTATATTGTTTCTTCGCAGCAATATTGCCTAGTATATGGTTCAGCATGTGTACAGTTGTTTTTCTATGTTTTTCTCACAATTTTTTTTAGTATTTTCCACCTCTGGCCATCTAGGTGACTGTTGATAACAATATTGTTTCATTTACATCTTTTTTTTTGTCAGGGTGATTGCAATGCAATAAAATAGTTAATGTTATGTAGTTCATGTTGCTTTGCGTCAGGCATTGTTGAATGTTCCCATCTACGTTATGTTATTTTGATTCATTTATGGCTTCCATTTACAACACTAGCCCTTGCATTGTTCTTCCTCATCCCAATCAAGAGCTATGTATACATACATATGTTTGTAAAAATAGATGTTTATGTAGTGATCAAGAACATATTGTTGGTTGGAATTCTTTATGTTTATGTTGTTATTAAACATAGTTGTGGCTAAGGATGGCAAGCTTCTGTTAAACTGCAACTATGTTCATCAGTTGTGAAATCTATGTGAAGGCACTTGGATGTTATCTTGTGTTTTTAATGTAATGAAATAGTTAATGTTATGTTTCCTATTTTTTTGCATGCATTGATGGTTCCAAAAGGTCTAGGGTGCGCTAATTCTATGGTGTTCTTTGGAAGGTTCTCGAGAAAGAACGAAGGAAAGAGAAAGCAAGCGGGAAGGCCTATTATTGAAGGAAGCAGGTAGATGTGCATCTCATCTAGGTTATTCTTGAAAATAGTATTCTTTCATTGTGTCAATAGTTGTTGGAAAGACTATATAGCTTTGTGGGTTTTGGCATGTCGCTAACTGCTGCTCATATTGTTCCATTTATGGCTTCGGTTCTATGTGAATGGCTGGAAAATAGTTAATTTGTTGTGTTTTTGGAGTTATTAGAAATGTATTATTCTATGTCATTCTAAGGCTCTTTCTTTTTTTTGAAGGTAGCTATGACCAAGGATGGCAAGATTCTATGAAGGTGGAAGTGCATTCATTGGTTGTGGAACCTATGTGAAGGTGGTTGGACTTGGGACTTTGTTGCCATGTCAAAGGTGGTAGGCATTTTTTGTGGTGATAGAGGAGTCTAGAAAAATGACAGAAGTGTAGGGGAGGCCAGTGAAATGTCATTAGCATTGATTTTTGTATGGTTCCCATGTAGTGGTGATGGTGCAAGTATGATCTGTATAGGATCTAGACTAGATTGCAGTTTAAATGTTTAAAATTTTACAATGCTTTACAATGATTATTTCAAGTTAATTAAAATGAAATTAACTTAAGGAAATAACATAAAGAACGTAATCAAGGTGATTATAACAGAATGAAAAGAAATGAGAGACAGAAAGAGAGAGAAGAAGAGAAGTGCAAACAATGCTTGATAACGGAGTTCGTCACAGAATGTGACTACGTCTTCGGGTCCACTCCAATAGAGAGACCGATCCGATTAACTCCAAAATTGATTACAAATGATGCACCAAGACCATCAGTTCGGCAGCATAACAGGGCTCCGACAGTCAACAATGGCTTGAAAATTCTTCAACAAGACCCCTCTCTTCCGTGTTGCCTCAGCGTCAAGACTTCATCACCTGAAAAAAACTTGATTACAATCCTCACCTCAAGCCCCCTTTTTATACATAAAATTTGCTCAATTTGGCTCTCAACCAATTGATTTGAAAATATTCTCCAAATCCACCTTATCTCTCCACAATACATAAAAATCTGCCTTTTACACATAAAAATCCCTATGAATCTCCCATATTTTATATAATAATATTTAAAAATCTCCCTAAAATAATATAAGCCCTTCCATTTATTTATTTTCGGGCTTTGGAGGTTTTTTGGAGATTTTGTTTTAATCTTTTAAAAAGATTAAAGTTTGTTTAATTTGCAATTTAGGAGTGTTTGTTTAAAATTTTAGGCATTCGGTTTTTTAAAAATACAACAAAACAAATCGAGGCCTATAATATTTTAGACAGTTACGACTGGCTCGTTGGTGGAGGATAACTTTGGAAGCCGGCCGGTTCGGGGTTCCAACCCGCCGGCTGGCTTTTAAACACCCATTCGCCAGTGTTCTACAACAAAACCAAACCGTTGCAGTTAATATTTGGGCGCGCACAGTTGGTGTATTGGTAGAGCGGCCGGATAGGAAGGCAGGGGTTGTGGGTTCAACCCCTACCAACAACCTTTTAACAAACAAAACAAACCGACGACCGCCGCGGAGAGAGGAAGAGTTGTTGCCATGTGTCGCACCAGGAGGGTGCCACGTGGCAACCTCCAATTCACCGATGGAAAACGCAGAGAAACCTGAGCCACGTGTCGAATACTAATTCGCTGATGAAGTCACGTCATTGCTGACTCTGCGTCCACGTGTCACCATATGAATCGCTGGAAAATCTGACTCGACATCCACATAGACACTGAATGTACTGCCACGTGTGTGCCACACAAATGCTGACGATGTGTACGGAGGACACGTGTCAACGCCCGATTCGTTGACCTTGCTGACGTCACCTGCCACATCATCACGCCACGTCGACATGTACGGACCGTACGGACTGCCACGTGTCAACTTCTGATTGGTCCATTTCAGATTTCGTACCGCATGTTGACGTCAGCTGTACGGATGATGACGTCATCACTGTACCTTCAAGTCCACCAAGTCAACGTGAAACTTTGACCAGCTGCATCTTTAGCATACGATGTCTGATTTCGACGAAACGAACGTTGCCGGAATCGTCTCGACGAGCTCTTCGCGATGACGCTGACTTCAAAGATTTTTGATGATGCCATTTTTTCTGCTTCCTAGACGCCACTGATCCTAGTTTGACCGAAGGTTTGACCGGCCATAACTCGTGCAAATGAACTCCTTTTCGCTCCGTTCAAGTTGCGTTGGAATCAGGACACTGAGCTCTTTCTGATGGTGCTGATTCTGGAGAAAAATGAGACACTTCAATTTCTACTGAAAAATGTCCACTGGATCAGGCCTCCCCACTGAAGACCTTTTGGACCTCCAAAAGTGGCACTTTACTCGACAAAGTGAGGACTTGGCCTCCCCACTTGTCCTGTATCCTCTGTACATCTGAAAACCTGGCTCACAAGCACAATGAAGACTGCAACAATGTTGTTGAACATAAACATAATGTTATCACTTCCATAAACATCTACATCAATTGCCATAGCCGCTAACCAATAAAAATTGACTAGCATCAAGCTGAAAACCAATGCAGAAATGAAGGAGAATAAGTCAACAACAACACGATCCTTTACAACAGGAACATTTTTACCCAAGGATCCATCAACACTTTCAATTATCATTTTCTCATGCTGTACTGCAAGTGCATCCTGCAACATCTGACCCTGGTTAGCTACTCCAAGTTCAAGTGTAGAACCACCTGTACTGACAGACATTAGAGTTAACTCTTTACTTGCATTAATTACCCTCTTTAACTGCCCTGTATTTGCAAAAGATTGATCAGTCTTAATCTTGTGAGAATGTACTATGTACTGAATGCCATCTTTAAACAAGTGATAATGATTTTGTTGCCTGTAGAAGATTGCTTTTCTGTCATATAAGTAAGGGCTTCCAAGCACTATCCCACAGATATCCAGTGGAACTACATCAAACAGTACTTCGTCCACAAATTTACTAGTAATTGTGAACCTTAAGGTGCATTGTTTTGTTACTTGCAGCTTATCATTTTCACAAATCCAACCTAGTGGATAAGGTCTCTTATGTGGTGTAGTTCTTAATCCCAAGTTATTTACAACACTTTCTGAAATTAAATTCACCTGAGATCCACTATCTATGAGTGCATCAATTTTACTGTTCTTAGCACCAACCCTTAAATGAAAAAGCTCATTCCTTTTAACATCTTCAGAGAAACCATTAACTATAGAAGAAGAAGCACAACTAGCAACAGAAACACCAGAAATAGGAGCTTTACCTTTTAGACCCATCGCTGTTATCTTAGTCTCATCATCTGAATCTGATCCAAGATCCATAACAACATTTGTGGATTTGTCCTTACCCTTCTGTTTCTGATTACGTCTTTGAGCCCACTTAGGCCTCAATTCGGGATATAACTTCCAGCAATGATCTTCATCATGACCTTCCTTGTCACAATGAGTGCAAGAAAGTTTCTCATCCTTCTTGACTGTGGCTGCCTTCTTTCCTTTCCCTGTCTCTGCATTCTTAGAAGATTTCTTTACATCATTATCAATAAAAGATCCTTTACCCCTTGACTCTAAGTGTGTTGCCTGAACAGACACTTCATCCAGATTACAAGGGTTCAATACCAAAATGGAATGCCTAAGATAGGAATGCAAACCTCCTATGTACTTCAACAACGTGTCTTGGGTATACAAAGGAACATTCAAAGCAATAGCCTTCTTCCTAAATTCATGGGTGTACTCTTGGACAGTTTGACCTTTCCCTTGCCTAAACATTTGCCAGTCCATCATTAACTGCTGCATATGTCCTAAGGGATAAAACTGCTTCTTAAGAGTATTAATAAATTCTGCCCAAGTTAAACTGACTCTACCATGTTGTGAAACTTTTTCCTTAGATTTACTCTCCCACCAGGTTAAGGCTGTACCTCCTAAATGAAGAGTAGCTAATTGGATCCTATCAACATCATCTAATAAGTTCTGGACTCTACAGTAAACTTCTATTTGTTGAATCCAATCATCCAATTTCTCAGCATTAAGTTCACCACAATACTTTGGTAAATCAAATTTTACATCCAGTTTTATCTTAGGTTTATACCCACTCTTGAAAGGATTAGAAGAAATAGAATGAGGAGAAGATGGAGAAGAAGGAGAAGGAGAAGAGGGAGGAGAAGAAGAAAAGGGATGATCTGGTTTCTTGCCACCATCTCCATGTTGTTCCTCTTTCTTGTCTTTGCGATCTTCTTGCTTCGACGAACCTTCTTCACGTTCCTTCCGTTCTTGTCTCTCCTGAAAAAGAATATCCACCTTTTCCTTCATCTCAAGGAATGCTCTTCGAAACTCTTGCTCACTAATCTCTTCAAGAACCTCCATTCCAGAAACTGACATCTTCGGAAATGTTCTACGCTTCCCAATCTCAGGATCAAAGTCTTCGAGCTTGCCTTCACCCTTCTGAATCCTGGATCTCGTTAGCATTCAAAAAAAATAACTGCAATAAAAGTCACCCAAAAGCTTTGATACCAACTTGATCTGTATAGGATCTAGACTAGATTGCAGTTTAAATGTTTAAACTTTTACAATGCTTTACAATGATTATTTCAAGTTAATTAAAACGAAATTAACTTAAGGAAATAACATAAAGAACGTAATCAAGGTGATTATAACAGAATGAAAAGAAATGAGAGACAGAAAGAGAGAGAAGAAGAGAAGTGCAAACAACGCTTGATAACGGAGTTCGTCACAGAATGTGACTACGTCTCCGGGTCCACTCCAATAGAGAGACCGATCCGATTAACTCCAAAATCGATTACAAATGATGCACCAAGACCATCAGTTCGGCAGCATAACAGGGCTCCGACAGTCAACAATGGCTTGAAAATTCTTCAACAAGACCCCTCTCTTCCGTGTTGCCTCAGCGTCAAGACTTCATCACCTGAAAAAAACTTGATTACAATCCTCACCTCAAGCCCCCTTTTTATACATAAAATTTGCTCAATTTGGCTCTCAACCAATTGATTTGAAAATATTCTCCAAATCCACCTTATCTCTCCACAATACATAAAAATCTGCCTTTTACACATAAAAATCCCTATGAATCTCCCATATTTTATATAATAATATTTAAAAATCTCCCTAAAATAATATAAGCCCTTCCATTTATTTATTTTCGGGCTTTGGAGGTTTTTTGGAGATTTTGTTTTAATCTTTTAAAAAGATTAAAGTTTGTTTAATTTGCAATTTAGGAGTGTTTGTTTAAAATTTTAGGCATTCGGTTTTTTAAAAATACAACAAAACAAATTGAGGCCTATAATATTTTAGACAGTTACGACTGGCTTGTTGGTGGAGGATAACTTTGGAAGCCGGCCGGTTCGGGGTTCCAACCCGCCGGCTGGCTTTTAAACACCCATTCGCCAGTGTTCTACAACAAAACCAAACCGTTGCAGTTAATATTTGGGCGCGCACAGTTGGTGTATTGGTAGAGCGGCCGGATAGGAAGGCAGGGGTTGTGGGTTCAACCCCTACCAACAACCTTTTAACAAACAAAACAAACCGACTACCGCCGCGGAGAGAGGAAGAGTTGTTGCCATGTGTCGAACCAGGAGGGTGCCACGTGGCAACCTCCAATTCACCGATGGAAAACGCAGAGAAACCTGAGCCACGTGTCGAATACTAATTCGCTGATGAAGTCACGTCATTGCTGACTCTGCGTCCACGTGTCACCATATGAATCGCTGGAAAATCTGACTCGACATCCACATAGACACTGAATGTACTGCCACGTGTGTGCCACGCAAATGCTGACGATGTGTACAGAGGACACGTGTCAACGCCCGATTCGTTGACCTTGCTGACGTCACCTGCCACATCATCACGCCACGTCGACATGTACGGACCGTACGGACTGCCACGTGTCAACTTCTTATTGGTCCATTTCGGATTTCGTACCGCATGTTGATGTCAGCTGTATGGATGATGACATCATCACTGTACCTTCAAGTCCACCAAGTCAACGTGAAACTTTGACCAGCTGCATCTTTAGCATACGATGTCTGATTTTGACGAAACGAACGTTGCCGGAATCGTCTCAACAAGCTCTTCGCGATGATGCTGACTTCGAAGATTTTTGACGATGCCATTTTTTCCGCTTCCTGGACGCCACTGATCCTAGTTTGACCGAAGGTTTGACCGGCCATAACTCGTGCAAACGAACTCCTTTTCGCTCCGTTCGAGTTGCGTTGGAATCAAGACACTGAGCTCTTTCTGATGGTGCTGATTCTGGAGAAAAATGAGACACTTCAATTTCTACTAAAAAATGTCCACCGGATCAAAGTAACATCTGTTTTAAACTCCTTGGAAAATAAAACTAATGTCTGTGCAGTTATCAATACCATATTGTTTGGTGTCATTCTAAGGTTTATGTTGTTGCTGAAGTTGGCTATGAGCACAGAGGGCAAGCTTTTGTGAAGGTTCAAGTGCGTTGAATGTTGTGCAAATTTTGTAAAGGTGGTTGAAGGTTATCTTATGTTTTTTTGCATGTAATGATGGTTCCAAAAGGTGTGGTTTGTGATATTTATGTGTTGTTCTTTTAACTATATATATATATGTAAATATGTATACAAACGTGTATATATATGTATATATACATATGTATATGTGTGTTGTTATATAATATGTGTGTGTGTATATATGTATGTATATATATATATATACTGAAAGGGCTGAAAAAAATCCTGACCAAACTATACCCCATCTGGTAAGTCTGTCCCCGGCGCCGGGAAAAGAGGGGAAAATGGTGAGGCTTACGAAAATTCCCAGCAAAGTTGACACAAGTACAGCCTAAGCTAAGAAACAATAATCAATAATACCTAATGTAACCAAACATACACTAGTACAAAAACAACAATATATGACTAAATAAAATACTAAAAATTGCATATAAATGACTAATTTTGGTCGCATGACCATTAGTAGTTTATTGCTGGTCATTTATATCATGACCAAATTTATGACTAAACTATTTTAGTCATTTATCTAGTCATTGATTTGGTCATTGATCTGGTCATTGATTTAGTCATTAATTTAGTCATTGATTGTTGTTAATTGGTCATTTATTTAGTCATGGTAGTGATTTATTTAGTCATATATTTAGTCATTAATTTAGTCATTGATTATTGTTAACTGGTCATTTATTTAGTCATGGTAGTCATTTATTTAGTCATGGTAGTCATTTATTTGGTCATGTTAATCATTTATTTAGTCATTTATGAACTAATGCTTTCAGATGTGTATGCAAACTCTTATGTTTAGAGAATACTATTACAATAACCAATCTATGAAATTGCAAACCAAGAGAAAATTCTTTTTTGATTGAATAATATAAAACTTTAAAGCTCTCATGTTATTAAAACTTCAACAAATTTGGAATTGAAACAACATTGGAAAATAGTTCTCTATATATTCAAACTATATATAAAATATGTTACAAAGAACTCTATATATAGAGTTTTGAATACAAAATCTTTTGTAGTATGCAAATTGTTGATTTATTATACTTTTAAAATTTAAAAAAAAACTAAAACTAAATGGTGTGAATGTATGTCTTCAGTGATGCCACTATTGAACATGAGATGGGCAGTAAATGCATCTAGTAAGGCACTGGTTTTGCATTTTCTCCTTGCTCTGTACCTATCCACAATTAAAAAATAAACATATTACTAGGTAGCATAAACAACAAATATCTTAAAAGCATATACCCATAAGCATTAGAGTAAGTCTAGTAAATAAAAAAATGTATAGAATTAATGATATTACAAAAGAAATGCATTTGCCAAAGAATTAATATCAGAGTAATATCTTAAATATTACTAGCTTATCAGAGCAATATCTCCTTGCTATGTATTGTCCATAAACATATTACTAAATAGTTGTAAACAATGAATATCTTAAATGCATATACCCATAAGCATTAGACTAATTCTAATAAATAAAAATGCATAGAATTAATGATATTGCAAAAGAAATGCATTTGCAAAAGAATAAATATAAAAGTAATATCTTAAATATATTACTAGATTATCAAAGTAAGTCTAATAAATAAAAAATGCATAGAATTAGTGATATTGCAAAAGAAATGTATTTGCAAAAGAAATGATCTCTACTTTTTCTATTTTGGATTCAATTATTGTATTATTCTTTAAATCGAATCACCACAATATCTTGAAAACTTAAATTTCATTCTAAATTTAAATTAAATTATAATTTATAATTTAACAATTACTAATTTAGATATAAAAGCAACCTTTCTTTTTTAGTTTTTCTTTTCTAATGAAAAAGAAAAACTAAAAAAGAAAGATTGCTTCAAAAAAACTAAGCTAGTAATAAAATTATTTAAGAAAATCTAAAAAATTTATTAGAATGTCTCTTGATAATTAAAATTATATTGTAATAAAATTATTTAAGAAAAACTAAAAACTTTAATTTCATTATTGCATTCTAAATTTAAATTATATTCTAATTTCTAATTTAACAATTACTAATTTAGATATAAAAGCAACCTTTATTTTTTAGTTTTTCTTTTCTAATGAAAATGAAAAACTAAAAAAGAAAGAATGCTTCAAAAAAGCTAAGCTAGTAATAAAATTATTTAAGAAAAACTAAAAACTTAAATTTCATTCTAAATTTAAATTAAATTTTAATTTCTAATTTAACAATTACTAATTTAGATATAAAAGCAACCTTTCTTTTTTAGTTTTTCTTTTCTAATGAAAAAGAAAAACTAAAAAAGAAAGATTGCTTCAAAAAAACAAAGCTAGTAATAAAATTATTTAGGAAAAACTAAAAACTTCAAAAAAATTTAAATGTATATTATTGACTGCAACCATGAATGGAAGATACACTATGAAGTTGTGAATGTGCTCGAAATTATTCAAAGCACTGTGAGAATAAAATGGGTTCAATAATGCAAGCCTAGATTATTTACAAAATCTACTTTAAGAACAAAATCTGAAAATGAATGAAAATAGGCCAGAGATTTTAGGAAATGCCAAAAGTTGTGATATTAAGTGGAAAGAAGCTGAAACAAATCCCTCTATTAAAATCGAGATTTCCAATAAATATAATAATTCTCTCAGTTATGAAGGTGCTCTCTGGGAATTCAGACATGTACTAGGAGCAATATGTCATTCATCCCATTCACAATCAGACACTTTACTTGATGAAGAGCATAAAAGAAAATTAAAGAAAGAATTTCAGGGCATGCAATTTATATAATTTTTGGAGTTTCCTTTTTGGAAAGGTCGTATACAAAGTTTGTTCTATTGAGTATTGGGTCTCTACCACACAGCCATGAGGAAGAGAAAATGAACAGAAAGAAAAATACCCAAAACGCTATGAAGGTCATGGCCATTAGAACACAAAAAGCCCTCAAAATAATGAAAATATTAAGTTGAGAGTGCAAATTTTTACATTTTCTATAGAAAGAAAGTAACCCATCAAGATTTGTGCAAGGAGATACAAGGGTTTTTATCATATTGCCTCTACTGAGCTTGAATTGAGCCTATTCTCATCAAAATTTAAGAGATAAGAATAATGAAACTTACACAAGATTGTTGTAAAGGAGATGCCCTCCAAAGTCTTCAAAAATGAGCCTCAAAGATACTCCAATGGAGGTCAAACAAAGATGAGAGATATCAACAAATGGTAAGAAAAGGAAATACAACAGAAAAATACCCAAGTGAGCTCAATAAAATGCTTCAAAATAGAGAATACTTTTAAGTTTCAAAACCAAAGACTTACCTTTGCAAGATTTTTTTTTAGGAAAATCATTAGAAACAAAGGAATCAGTCACCATTCCACTCTCAAACCCTACCCAGGCATGGTAGTGCTGAGTTTTCTCCAAAAATAAAAGTGAAAAATGGAATGAGTTTCTTCTCCAAAAATACAAGTGAAAAATGAAATGGGATTAGGGCTTGGTTTCTTTTTTATTTAGGGTTTTTTCATTACCCTAGGCTAAATGGTTGATTTTTCACATTGTATTAAAGAAAATAGGTACCTTTTTATGATTTTTATTAGAAAAGTCAAATACCATCGCCCACTTTCCCGCTTCTTTACTTCATTTCCTTACTTCATTTGATTTTGATTTCAAAATTAAATCTCCCACTTTTAAATATATTATAATATTATAGTTATATTATAATATTATAGTTATATTATAATATTAATATTATATTATATTATAATATAACAATTATATTATATTATAATATAACAATTATATTATATTATAATATAACAATTATATTATATTATATTATAATATAATTGTTATATTAAAATATAATATAATATTTATATTATATTATATAATATATTATATAATATTATATAATATCATATTATATTATAATTTATTATTATAATATATTGTATTGTAATATAATATATTATTATTATTATATTATATTATAATACAATACACTCCCTCAATTCAATTTTTTTTAATTAACCACTTTAATATCATATTGTCTAATTTTTATGTGTGACTAATTATTTAGTCATCTTTATTTGTGTTTTGAAATGAAAGATAGCCCTCAAAATGCAATTGGATTGTTTAAATCATCTTTTATTACTAAAATTGACCACAATTGCTCTTTGATACATTTGACATGCTAACACAACAGGAAAATCAAACTGGCTTCAAATCATAGTTACAAACATTAATGATTCATTAACATAATGAGTAATAAAAGTTAAAGAATGTAAATGTTAATTTTTTTTATAAAATATGTGAAGGTCTTAAGACTGCACCGAGAGCCAATGCCTTCCACACAATAAGTATTTTTGTGCATCAAGCAACCTAGGTGGCCAAATGCCCCCTTTAGGTAGGGGTCCCATGAGGGGGGCTTAAGCTCTATGGATTATGATAAATTTGAAAGAAAAAATAATAGAGTAATAGTCATTAATTTAGTCAATTATTTAGTCATTTATTTAGTCATTTTTATTTGTCTGCTATTAGTAATTTATTTAGTCATTTAGTTGTGATTTTACCCGATGACCAAATTAGTCACTTATAAATGACAAATTAGTCATTTATTTTTCAAATTCTACTAGTATTAGTCATGTGACTAAAAGTTTTAGTCACATAGTCATTTTTTTGCCAACTTCTACTAGTGATAGAATGGATAACATTAATTGTTTTATTCTCTTCCAACCATAGCCAGATAATGAAAGGCATAAATCAAACAACATTAGCTAACGTAGCCAACAACAGTGAAAAATCCCTTATGCAAAACAACACCACAAGAACGTGAACACTAAATGAATCAATATTGGTTTGAATGGTAACCCAAATGGGGAAATTCAGCAAAAAACACAACAGTTTTCATTTTCTAGTTATTGTTGGAATAGAATAAAATAATGAAATAGTTAATGTTGTTCACCAGATAATTAAATCCATAAATCAAACAACGTTGGTTTTAATAGCCACCCAGATTGAAAGTGACAGCATATAGGATTAACTATTTTACTCCATTGCAACCATAACCACAAACCAGAAGTCATAAATCAAAAAACATCATAGTACCAAATCCATGGGAAACCATATACAGAAAATGCAAACCATAAATCAGACAACATATTTGAAACAATCAACAGTACCTTATGGAAAATCAACACAGTTACAATCATGGAAAACTGCATAAGGTCAAGGATTTTTCTCTGTTGCCAACATATCCACTAAATGCAAGTCATAAAGAGAGACCCGCCGAAAATTAATATATATATATAAATATATGTACATATCTATACATATATATGTATATATATACACAAATATATATATATATATTAAAACATACGCAACATATCTTAAGGAAAAGAACAATAATTAACAATACCCAATGTAACCAAAAATAGAATCAACACCATTAATTATTTTATTCTATTCACACCATAACCACAAAATGGAAGCCATAAATTTTATTTTGGTCAAGGATTTTCCCCTATTGCCAACATATCTACTAAATGCAACCCATAAAGATAGGCCCACAGTTAATTAATATACACATAAATACATCTACACATATGTATACATATTACAATATACCCAACACAGCCTAAGGTAGAGAACAATAATCAATAATACCAAATGTAACCAAACATAGAATCAACAACATTAATTTTTTTATTTTGTTCTAACCATAACCAGAAAATGAAACACATAAATCAAACAACATTGGTTTCAACACCCACCCAAGTCTAGAAAGCAACAATATAGCCTGGGCTATACAATAAGCATCTACCAAAACTCCATAGCCTTAACAATTTTAATCTTACCTATATATATATATTGATATTAAAATATACACAATATAGCCAAAGGCAAAGAACAATAATCAATAATACCAATGTAACCAAACCTAGATTCAATAGCATTAATTATTTTATTCTATTCCAACCATAACCAAAATATGAAATCCATAAATAAAACAACATTACTTTGAACAACCACCCACATACAAAAAGCCACAACATACCCCGAGCTATATACAATAAGAATCAACCCAAACTCCATAGCCTTGACATTTTTAATGTTACATAGATATATTGATATTAAAATATACCCTATACATCCTAAGACAAAGAACAATAATCAATAATACTTAATGTAACCAAAATAGAATCAATAGCATTAATTATTTTATTCTTTTCCAAACTCCATAGCCTTAACATTTTTAATGTTACATATATATATATATATATATATATATATATTGATATTAAAATATACCCGATATAGCCTAAGATAGAGAACAATAATCAATATAACCAAAAATAGAATCAACAACATCAATTATTTTATTCTTTTCCAACAATAACCAAAAAATGAAACCCATAAATCAAACAGCATTACTCTCTACAACCACCCACATGCAAAAAGCCACAATATATGTGTACCTATACAATAACAATCGACAAAAATGCCATATTCTCTACAATTTTATTTTGTTGCAAACATAGCTAGAAAGCATAAACATTCAACACAAGCTCTACAAAAATTGATAGTAACAAACCCATACAAAAAACACTCCTTTCTCAACACAATCTCCTCAAAAATTGAAAAAAAATAGCCATTTCAACAACACCTTCTCCAAAATGAAACAATATAGCTTAAGCAACACAACTATAATTGGAAATGCCCAATGGATTGACTATTTTATTCCATTGCAACCATAACCACAAACCACAAGCAATAAACCAACCAACCTAATGTAACCAAACATAGAATTAATAGCATTAATTATTTTATTCTCTTCCAACCATAACCAGAAAATGAAATCCATAAACCAAATAACATTGGTTTCAACAACCACCCACATCCAGAAAGCAATAATATAGCCTAGGCTATACAATAAGAATCGACCAAAACTCCATAACCTTAACAATCTTAATCTTACCTATATATATTCATATTAAAATATATGCAATATACCCTAAGGAAGACAACAATAATCAATAATACCTAATGCAATCAAACATAAAATCAACACTATTAATTATTTTATTATGTTCCAACCATAACCAGAATACTAAAGCCATAAATCAAACAACATTACTTTCAACAACCACCCACATGCGCAAAGCCACAATATAGCCCAAGGTATACAATAAGAATCCACCAAAACTCCATAACCTTAACAATTTTAATGTTACATATATATATTGATACTAAAATATACCCAGTATAGCCTAAGACAGACAAAAAATAATCAATAATACCTAATGTAACCAAACATAGAATCAATAGCATTAATTACTTTCTTTTTTCCAACCATAAGGAGAAAATGAAAGCCATAAATCAAACAACATTACTTTCTATAGACACCACAAGCAGAAAGCCACAATATAGGCAGAGCTATACAATAACAATCCACAACAACTCCATATCCTCTACAATTTAATTATGTTGCATACATAGCCACAAAATGAAAGCATTAAACACAAACCCTACGAAGGTTGACAGTAAAAAACCCATACAAGAAATGCTCCTTTTCCAACACAATCTCCTCAAAAATTGAAAAAATGCAAACTTTTCAACATAGAATCAACAGCATTAATTATTTTTTATCTATTCCAACAATAAATAGAAAAAAAAATCCATAAATCAAACAACATTGCTTTCTACAGCCACCCACTTGCAGAAAGCCACAATATAGGCTGAGTTATACAATAGTTCAATCGACAAAAACTCCATATTCTCTACAATTCAATTCCATTACAAACATAGCCACCAAACGCAAACAGTAAAAACAAACCCTATGAAAGTTGACAGTAACAAACCCATATAAAAAATAGTCCTTTCTCAACACAATCTCCTCCAAAATTGAAAAAATAAAGACTTTTCAACAACACCTTCTCCAAAATGGAACAATATAGCTTACGCAACACAACAATAATCAATAGCACCTTATGGCAAATCCAATGAAACAATATGGGAAACATTTTTTTTTGCATATGCACCTCTTGTCATTTGTTTCAAACAAACCTCTTTCCTCCAACTTTCTCCACGCTGCCTTGTTTCTCAAAGCCTCCAAACATATGCAGATAACGGAAACCATAAACACAAGCCCACAAAAAATCATAGTATCAAATCCATGCAAAACCACTCACAAGAAATGGGAACCATAAATCAGACAAGGTATTTGAAACAATCAACAGTACCTTATGGAAAATGAAGCAATATAATCACCAACCACAAATCAAACAATATCGTTGAGGGTTTCTTCCACGCACCTCTTCCCACTCGCTTCAAACAAACATCTTCTCGCCAACTTTCCTGCACAAAAATAGGAAAAATACTATCACAGGCGACACATTTCTTTTGCATTTCCAACCACCCTCCCTTGCAAAAAACACAAAATAACCTCCACCCACCTTCGCAAAAGCTACACAAAACTTAATCTAGCTTGCACCCTCACATAAGCTAATCTTCATTGCTCACGGCTCTCATATCAAGTATAGCAATAAAATGACACCAAACAATGCCTCATTGAAAATTTACCAACATTCATTTTGTTCCCCAAGGCATTAAAGGGAAGCTATTATTAGGATGATTCCCAATACACGCAAAGCATACAACATTTAATGTTGACGTGAACCAACATTTAATTTCCGCAGCCTTCTCTATCCACATGGCCTGACAGATGCCACCCTATTCCCAAAGTAGCCAACAACCACCTCTGCCACCTTTTTTGTGATTATTGGAAGGCAAAAAATCTAGGAGGCTGACAAAAATTCTAGCCGAACTTATAACCCACTCACCACCTTGTCCCTAGTCACCGAAAACCTAAAAACTGGCAAGGCTGACGAAAATTCTGGGCAAAGTTGACACTACCTATCAGCGAATTAAATATTAATATATAAAATATAGCAAGAGTTATCATTATCAAGGCGCATATTGCAATTATAAACATTTTATAACTATAATTAAATTAATTATAATTATTAATATTAAATTTCAGTATTAATAATAATAAAAATGAAATCATTATAAAATTGGTTATGATATTAAAAAAAGTATTTTAGAGTGGATAAGAATTTTTTTTTTTCTTTAAATTTGTATTCAATTTTTGCAACACTCGGTGGAGGGGTTTTCACATTTTCTATGTAAAACAAAGATAGCAAATCCATTTAAAACAATTTTTAAATCTGCTTGAAAAGGCGTCTACATACAATGAGTGTAGGTGTGTCAGTTGCATGTCATTTGAATGTCAAATTCAAGCTAAAGAGTTTTTCCTTACATTGAATTTTTCTTTTTGGTGGCTGTCATTATAACACGCCTCTTGGGTAATAAATAAAATAATTCTTAAATAGTAATAAAATAATAATTACAACCATTGAAATTGTCATATACTTAAAATATGTAAATAAATAATGTAAACAATAAAACAATTTTAAGTATAATAAATAAAATAGTGATTAATTAAAATAAAATAATATTAATTAATTATAATATAGCTCTATATTTATTTTATGTATTTACTATATATTTTAACAATTCTAAAATTAATATATACTATGGCATTGCTACTATTTAAGTTTCACAATTTAATATATTATTAATTATAATAATTTATAATTCAACTTATACAACTTTATTATATGCCTATATCATATTATAGTGAAGACCTTTGTAACTACTCATTAATATTTTTCATTTCAACCAATAAAAAATTATTATTTTATTTTCATAAATTATATTTTCATTTTTTTAAAGTAAAATGCATAATTTTAAAATTCTTCTAAAATAAAATGCATAATTTTTTAACTTTTCAAATTTTTGAAATTATTTTATTTTAAAGTAAAATGCATAATTTTTAACTTTTCAAATTTTTTAAATTATTTTTCTTGATTATTATGGGGAATTGAGTTTTGCAATTTTATTTGCATTTTTTGGGGCATTTTATTGAAAACTTCTCATTTAATATTTGCATATCTTGATACAATGAATATAACAAAGTTAACCTTTAGAATTAGAATTTTTTTATTTTTTGAGAAAATAAGTTAAAAATAATGATTAAAAAATTGAGATGTTAAATTATAACATTTAAATAATTTTCATAAAAATATTTGAAGTATTACTTTATTTCTAGACGCTCATCCCTTATTTCATGCCTATATTTTCTACAATCATTATAGATGTCATTTAGGGGAAAATAATAATCATTCTTTTTAACCCTGAGTGGTGAATAGCTTTCTAGAAATTGTGTTGTTTATTCTATCTCTTTTGAAAAATATTTAATAAAGTAATACAAAAATTTTGCAATTTCCTAGAAAAGACATTACAATTAAATATATATTCTTAAAATTTAAAATTTAGGGATAGAAATGATGGATGACTTTGGAGTGGGTGTATAACTAATGTTTTTATTTCTACAGAATAAATTTGGTTCGCATAATGTAGTGCCCCTCCATTCTCACCATGGATCATGTGCAAGTAGTTTGGCTTTGGAACTTGGAGATAAAGGTAAAATAATAGGGATATTTAAAAGTATGTGCTAATAATGTTAAGCAGTTGATGTTGTAAATTATAAATTTATGGACTATGTGAGAAGGTTATGAAAGGATTTATTATATATGTTTAAGGATAGGTTTATTATGATGTGTGTGTGTGTGTGTATCTAGACATGATTGTTACTAGGATGCAAGATATGGGCATATTTGTGATATGGAAGTGTTTTGGTTATCTTTAGGATTTTCACATGATTTTGACATCATTATCATGATGATATGATATTATCATTTTGATTATGATTATATTTATTATCATGAAGAGGTACTGACTTGTGTTCAAGTGTTACGGTTGCAAATGGAACATGAGCTTCTATTAGTACTTTTGTGAGTATGATGCATATTGTTATGTTATAATTATTATGTAGAGATTTACTTGGATAGTTAAGTGATGCAATAGTATATTTGTTAGGATAAATGGAAAGGGTGGCATCGTACCATTGGACATATGGGGGACATACGGGAATGAGATACAATTGCTAGAGTTCCTTTCATAGTGCTATGGCTATTATGCACATGTGCTCTAATTTGTATGTTTGAGTGAACAAGTACTAGGCTACATCTCTATCTAAATTAGCAAGTTTGAGTGTGCCTCTAATCCCAATAGTGGATGAGGAGATAACATCTAGGCCCAAGTTATAACCTAACCCTATCCATTGTCCCCAATTAGGGACAGTTGATTCAGTGTGTGACCATCTTTTTGAGTTGTCATGGGACAATGCCTGATCTCCTATACCTTATGGTTGGAGTGTTGCATTTATGTGAATTTTTCTTATGGGATATGTGATTATTTGATTTTTTTGTCTAGCCTTAGTTTTGGATCCCAACTTCTTGGTGCTAAGCCTTGTGTTTAGTCGGGTTGTTATTGTGATTAGTGTTATTTATGTTTTGATGTGAATGTCTCTTTCATGTAAGAAATTATTTTGTGGTTTATGCCTAGCCTTGGATTATGGATTATTTTAGTGATGTTAGATATTGGGTCAAACATGTTAGTTTTTATTATAATTGTTATTAATGTGTTGAGGTGTTGTCTAATATTCTTCATAAGTCATATGTTTATTTATGTTAATGTGTTATTATGTTATTATATATTATCATTATTGGTATGAGTGGGTATTGATTATTATTATTATTATTTATGCTAAGGGGGTAGTTTAATATTGTCATGAGATTATCTTAATAAGTCATAATGTTATTATGTGCATACTAATATGTTATTATTTTGGGGAATGGTTATTTAATTCTTGTTTATTATTATCATGTGTTTTGTTTATTGATTATTTGGTATTTGGTTATTGTTTATTGAATAATGTTTGTTTTACTATTGTTTGGATGAAATAGTTGTTTTATTAGTCTCTTGGATCATTTTATTAAATTGGTCACTTAATTTATGTTTTATGAAGTCCTTATGTGGTCTTAGTTGATTAAAATGTTTCCTAGGTGATAGGTTTACGGGTTAGAGGTATTTTTATTCCATAAAATCCCTTTTTTAAAGTCCAAAGCCCACTCTAATTACTCTATTATGAAAAGTAATGAAAATTGAAGTTAAAAGGGTTGTTGGGAGGTTAAAAAGGAGGTTTCCTTTTCCCCTTTGAGGGATTCTCTTTTTTTTGGAGGAAGAGGGTTTTCTCTCTTTTGGCCTTTTTGTTCTAGAGTTCATGTTGGATTTTCATTCTCCATTTTTGAGTTCTTACCATACTTGTGAAGAGGAAGGAGCATTGAAAGAGATTTCTTGAATTTATTGCTGCAAGTGAATGAACATTTTGGCATCGGATTGTGGTTTTTGATTGGTGATTTTAGCTTGGAGGATCTTTTGGGGTTTCAACTTCTTTTTCATTATTGTTCTTTGAATTTGAGGTAAGAATTTTCTTGGTTTTGTTAATTTATGCATTTTAGATTTATAAGCATTTGAAAAGGGTTAAATTAATTGAGTTTTTAATGCTTTTAATAATATAGAAAAGATCTGGTTGTTGGGTTTCTCATTTTGTCATTTGGTTGTAATTGAATAATGTCAAAAGATGGTTTTTATGAGATCCATCTGTTGTTTTGCATTTTGTGAATTTTTGAGTCATTTTTGGTCAATTATGTCCATGTTTCTAAGTATTTTAGGGCCAATTCTGAAATGGTTTTTGACGTACATTTGGATTTCAAGTTGATATGACTATTTTATGGCTATTTTATGGCTAGCAGATTTGATTATCGTCAAGAGGTTTTTTATGGGAGTCCTATGTTGTTTTTCATTTTGTGAATTTTTTAGTCATTTTTGTTCAATTTCATCCATGTTTATGAGTATTCAAGGGCCAAATCTGAAATGGTTTTTTGATGAATTTAGATTTCGAGTTGATATGACTATTTTATGATTATTTTATGGCTAGCAAATTTGACTGTTCTCAAGAGGGTTCTTATGGGAGCCATCTGTTGTTTTGAATTTTGTGAAATTTTGAGGTATTTTTGGTTAATTTCATCCATGATGCTAAGTATTTGAGGGCCAAATTTGAAATGGGGTTTTTACATATTTGGATTTCGAGATGATATGACTATTTATGGTTGTTTTATGGCTAGCAGATTTATTGCTATCAAGAGGGAATTAGTTCAGTTTCTAAGGTTGTATAGGAGGATATAGCTCTATCATTTGATCTATATTGTGTTGTACCATTTTTGCTTGAACATTTTTACTGTCTATATGTTGACAATCCCTTCATATTTGTGAAAACTTATGTTGAGGCTTTTGTACTGTGTAAGGATCAATTGTACCAAGGTTATGCATTAGTGGTCCTAATTATGATTTTCTAAATTAAAGTTGGCTATCATGTTATAATATTGTGAAAATAATGTAATGTGCTTCATTGTATGTGTTGTGGTATAATGATCATCTTTTGGGTTTCCTATCCATTTGTGTTATGTGATTGGGCCTCTGGAAGTATCTGAAAGTCTTTGTGAAAGTCCTTGTGACTCTTGGTTGATTCTTGTTTTAGGTAGTCTCCTTTGGATGTTTAGTGTCAGCACTTGTTTTTGTTGCTTGCTTGTATGTGGAGCCTAGTGTTGCCTCCTAGCATGAAGAGAGTGGGCCTCAAGGTTCCACATGGTAGGGTTGTATTTTCCAACCATCCATTAGGGTTTAGGTGGTGCAATTCATGTGCAACATGGAGAGTTTTTCCTTCCACTTCATTCCAGAGTTGAATTTATGTGTAGGTGATAGTTCTAATAAAATTTTGTCCAATATGTATTTTATATATATACCTCTCAAATGAATGTGTCTTGTACGTTGTAGAATTCTTGATAAATATGAGCTTTAAGTTAGTATTAGATGTGATACATCTTTATGTACCTATTTCATGGCATTTATTAGGATTAGGTTCATATTGGCATAGTGTTAGATGAGGTTAATTATAATTAAGTTATGTTATCATATGTAATTTGATGTGTGAGATTTAGTTTACATTCAAAGAATAGATTGGATGTTATCTTAGTGTATCAAATGTCTTTCTATAGGTTTAGTTAGTGTAGATGTATCATATTAGTGATGTTAGGGGACCATGGTGGATAGGTGTGTTTAGTGGGCCATGATTAATGTTACTTTTAGGTCATAATGTGATTATGAAAAGATGTTAATGTAATGATGGCATCCATGTTAAATTGTTGAGTTGAGTTAGTTAGTGTCACTTTAGTTTATTAAAAAAAAAATTATTGGCATATTGTTGAGGGTCTTTTGTGTTATCCACTAGGTCCCTTAGGAGGGAATTATACATAATTTAAAAGAATATTAAAATGTGAATGTTATTTTTGCTTGCATGTTTGAAGGCAATTTTTTTGCCATGAACATATTAACTAATGTTTTCATTGTTATGAAATAAATTTGGTTTGCACAATTTAAAAGAATATTAAAATGTGAATGTTATTTTTGAGTATGTTTGAAGGCAATATTTTTTCCATGAACATATTAATTAATGTTTTCATTCCTACCGAATAATTTTTTTTGCATAATTTAAAAGAATATTAAAATGTGAATGTTATTTTTGAGCATGTTTTAAAAGGAAACTTTTTTTCTATGAACATATTAATGGATAAGTTGAGTTTGCATAATTTAAATTTTTAACATTTAATTATTAATTATAGTATATTCTTAATTGTATATACTCTTAATTATTCAATATATGCAAGAAAAAAGTTATATTCATATTAATAATTTACACTTAAACTTCTATCTACATGGTAATTTTCTCTTTTAATATTTTCTTTTCATTTAACTATAGTAAATAAAATAATTCTTAAGTAGTAATAAAATAATAATTACAACTATTAAAATTGTCATATACTTGAAATTTGTAATAACTATTAATGTAAACAATAAAACAATTTTAAGGATAATAAATAAAATAATTATTAACTAAAATAAAATAATATTAATTAATTAGAATATAGTTCTATATCTATTTTATGTATTTACTATATATTAAATTAACAATTTTAAAATTAATATATACTATGACATTGCCACTATTTAAGTTTCACAATTTAATATATTATTAATTATAATAATTTATAATTCAACTTATACAACTTTATTATAAGATCATTATTGCAACATTATATGTCTATCATATACTATAGTGAAGATCTTTGTAACTACTCATTAATATTTTTCATTTCAGCCAATAAAAATTATTATTTTGTTTTCATAAGTTATATTTCCATTCTTTTAAATTAAAATACATAATTTTTTAACTTTTCAAATTTTTGAAATTATTTATTTTATTTTCATAAATTATATTTTCATTCATTCAAAGTAAAATGCATAATTTTTCAATTTTCAAACTTTTGAAATTATTTATTTTATTTTCATAAATTATATTTTCATTCTATTAAAGTAAAATGCATAATTTTTAACTTTTCAAATTTTTAAAATTATTTTTCTTAATTATGCCCAATTGAGTTTTGCAATTTTATTTGCATTTTTTAGGGTGTTCTATTGACAACTTCTCATTTAATATTTTCATATCTTGGATACAATGAATATAGCAAAGTTAACCTTTAGAATTAGATTTTTTTTTAACTTTTTAAGAAAATACTTGTTAAAAATAGTGATTAAAAAATTGAGATGTTAAACTATAACATTTAAATAATTTTCATAAAAATATTTGAACTATTACTTTATTTATAGTTGCTTGTCCCTTATTTCATGGCTATATTTCCTACAATGATTATAGATGTCATTCACCAGAAAATAATAATCGTTCTTCTTTAACACTCAATGGTGAATAATTTTCTAGAAATTGTAATAATGACATAAAGACATATAATGTTGCAATAATAATTTTCTAGGAAATAATAATCTTTATGTCATCCTTTGCATCATAGTTGCATTTTAGATTAGCATATTTAGAGTTTGCATTTGAGCATATGTAGAATCATTAAAGGAATCATATAGATCACTACCATAGTATCCACCACCGTTTGTCCATTCATCATAGTATCCATCATCATTCTTGTCATATAGTTTCATGTAGGAATTTAATTAGCTTGCATGTTAAATACTAATCTTGTTTCTTAAGTGTCATTCTAATAGCCTTTGTACACATAGAAATTTGAGGGCCAAAGGGTTAAAGAAATCATTAAGAATAGAGGACAATGAGATGTTTTTGAAATATTTGTTAAATTGCAATTTAGAGTAGCTTCTTTGCTTTGAATCTTTAATATAATTCGTTTCATTAAGGTTTGTGTTGATAATAACATTTCCACATTTCACACACACAAAATGGCACCCACTTTCGGGCCAGACCCCATTTCTAACAGTTTGTTGGAAAATTTCATTTAAACAAGATGGACGTGATGTTTTAGTGCAACCATGGTCTCTTTCGGTGCATCTGATAAATTTTTTGGTGCATACGACTTCTATTTTGGCGCATCTAACGGAGCTTCTAGTGCATTCAATGACTGTTTTGTTGCATCCAACTTTTCTTTCAGCGCATCAAAAAAATATTCTAACGCATACAGGGAGTATTTTAGTGCATCTGGTCTTTTCTATAGTGCATTAAGCATACGTTTTAGCGCATTCATCAATTTTTATAGCACATTTGGTATCTATTTCAATGCATACATCATTTATTTTAGCACATTTAGTAGTTATTTCGGTGTATCAATTAGTTATTGTAGTGCATTGGTGTTTTAGTGCATCTGATGATTGTTTTAGCGCATTGGGTAAAAATTACAAAATTTGATAACTAATTTGTGTTTTTTGCTTGCAGGTACTTTTATACGCTGGATAAAGAAAAAATTTATCAAACTACTAATGATTTATGTAGGGGATGGAGCTATTTAAGTACTTCCTTTTTGCTTCAAATAGGCATCTAGCTTAATTAAAAAGGGTTAATGAACACCATGTCCTTCGTGCTTGATGAATGGTATGCATATGCTCTCCCCTTAACTAGGTAACCAAAAAGCTAGACCCATTCACTTTTTGTGTGCTAGTGTGAGTGGAGTATAAAGTGTGTGTTCTCTCTTTATTCATGTGGAATAAAGATTGATTGAACTACGGGTATAGTTGATTGCTTTTGTTTATCTTAGAGGGTCTTCCTTCTGGGCAAAAGTAATCACTCAAGGGAATGACCCAACTGGTAACATGCTAAATCCAAGAAAATTCCAACTGGGATATAAATGTGGATACTTGAACAAAGGTAAGTATCATGAGGATAGTTCCAAAGAGAAGGGCAGCAATGGTCTCTCACCACATAGATTATCCCCCATGAACGAAATGTCCGTACTACAACCCTTGTTATAGTTTGGCCAAAAACCTTTATCTATTCTTTGGTGCAGCAATGGTCATTACAAAGGAATCCACATTCTCACAATTTTTAGTAGAGATGAGAAATATGCCATGGGAGATTCATGGGTATTAATGCTTGGTTGCCCCATAGAAGTGAGTGTCATGAAGGGGAGCCAGTGGGGTCAAGCATCTAGTCATTCGCTAAGAATAAGTGTGGTTGGGGTAAAACCCATGTGGAATCCAAAAGAATATTGTCCTACATAGCCTTAAGATTGTACATGTTTGATGTGTCTTTACCAATGTATTTTTAAACCAATTTCAATCATGAATATCACATGTTGAAAGTGGAAACCTTGATTCAGAAAAATATTCATTGAAACAACCAAGTCTCTAGCTGGAAAATATGAAAAATCAAACAAAGTTCCAACAAATTGCCTCATTTTTATAGTTTCGCGCATTTGTTGCATCTTATAGCGCATCGATGTGTTCTTTTAGCACATTCAACTATTGTTACAGCACATTTGTACAAAACTCTGGCAGCTCTATCCTTTGTTCTAGCACATCGAAACAATCTTTTAGCGCATACAAACAATCATTTAGCGCATCTATGCAAAACTTTGGTGCATTTGTCCTTTGTTCCAGTGCATGCAAGCAATGATTTAGCACATCTTTGCAAAACTCTAGTGCAGCTATCCTCTATTTTAGTGCATACATCCTGTGTTTTAGTGCATCTATCGAGTTTTCTAGCGCATCCAGGCTCTGTTTTAGCGCATCCATTAAATGCAAAAACCTGAGTTAAACTTGTCTTTTATCTCATAGTTTGAACCAGAATTCAAAATTTTCTTAAAATCCAACACCATTCTTCAGGAACACCAAAGTCTAAACATGTTCTTTATCAAATGATTTCATGAAATATTAAAATCTGAAAACCAAAGCCCAAAGTTCTTAGTCCAAGAGAACATCAAAAACGTCTCACAACACTACAAATTTAGAGAGAGGTTGGTCTTCAATTTCTACAAAAGAGCTTCAAAGAATAATCCCAACTTGTACTCATTTTACTATTGTCAAAATCCGAGACTTTTCCAAAGATTTGAGTATCTTGTTTAGGAATAAAATTTGTCTCTGGTTTCACAAGTTTGAACCAAAATTTCAAAATTTTCTCAAGTCCAAAATCATTCCTTAGGTACCTTAGAATCTAAACTTGTTAAAATTGACCTCTACAAGTGGAATTTTCCAACCTAAACCAAGATCTAACATTTCAAAGTACCAAAATCATCAAATTCATCACACCTTTGATTATTAAGCCTAGTTTCATCATCATAATTTATCATCCTCTCATCACGAAATGAAGCTATATAGTCAAATCAAACTTAGTCTCATTATAATTTATCATGCTATTTGACCTAGTTGTAATCCTTGGTACTTTTCCAAAACTTAGATCAGAGTTTAGTCTAAACTATAACACTTGTACATGCCCGTTCAAACAAGGTTACAATTTAACAAAAACTTAAGGAAAAACCTGACTTGAAGATCAAAACATCAGAGAGCCAAACATTGAAACTCCAACCATTGAAACTCCAAACATTGAAATCCCACCCATTGAAACTCCAATCATTGAGACTCAAAATAGTGAAACAAAAAACACCATGGTGGAAGCGGAAGAGAATCCTTTTTGTGGACTCAACAACACTAAAGGGGAATAAATAACTAGAGAAGAAATCCAACATGTTGAACAAGACCCCAATTTCCACAAATGTTGGAAAAAATATTTGAAAGAAATGGAGAAAAATACCTCCTTATGTTAGCTAAACAAGGTGCCAAATTACCAGATGACTTTGATGTAAATCAACTAAAAGCACCTCTCAAAAAGCTTGAAAATGATCCCGAACAAGTGGTTTCCCTAACCCACCAAATGAAAAATCTTCAACAACAAATTCTTGATATGCAAAGGGGACCTCAAAATGATACTTGATCCAAGACATTTTTCCTTATCCATTTGATCAAAGTATCCACATGATACCCTTTCCCAAACATTGTGAATTCCTAGAGTATGACAAATACAATGGAAAAACTGATCCGATCGACCATGTGAGGGAATTTAAGACCATGAGTCTTGAATTTGCATATGATGAAACATATTTGATGAGATTATTCCTAAGAAGCTTAGGTGGAAATTTCCTTGAATGGTTCTCCAAACTTACCCCACCAATTAACACCTTTGAGGAATTAGTCAACAAGTTCATCACCCAATATTCTTACAACATCCAATATGACATCACTATGAAAGATCTTTGTAACTTGAAACAAACAAAAGGTGAATCCTTCCTTGTATTCTTGAAAAAATGGAGAAGTTCATTTGCATGATATTCTTGTCCCGTACTTGAAAAGGAAAAGATAGCAATCTTTATTGACAACCTCAATGACGAGATGAGTTATAGATTGGAATTGCAATGTCCCCCAACCTTCGAAAAATTGATTGAAAATGGGATTAAAATCGAAGATGCTTTAGTCAAGAGAGGATTCATCAAGATATACAATGAAAACAACTCATCAAAATCCTCCAACAATTATAATAGTGGCAACAAACCCAAGTTTTGGCAGTGAAACAAGAATGTTGGAAACAACGATGGTGCAGCTGAAATTCAAAATGCAAAACCTGTATTCAACCTAACAGCAGTCACTACCAAAACTAATCAAAATAAAAATCCCCCCAACAATCAAAGCAACAACCAAGGCAACAACCAAAGCTACAACCAAAGCAACAACCAAGGCAACAACTAAAATGTTAACCAAAGAAACAATCAAGGTAATGTTTGATCTAGAACATCATCATATCGAACAAATCAAAGGAGGTTCACCCCTTTGGGACAATCATCAGAATCAGCATTAAAGGAACTTATCGAAGCTAAATTCATAACATTACTAGGGGAAAAAAAATTGTGAACCACAACTTAAGCTTCCCTGGTGGAATGATACTCACTTCTGTGACTTTCATCGCAACAAGGGACATTAAACCAATGATTGCATGATTTGAAGCACTTGATACAAGATCTAATTGACAACAAAATGATATTTGTAGAAGAAACTCAAACAAAAAATGATCATGTAGCGTTCAAGAACCCTCTACCAAACTATGAGAAAGGAGAGTCCTCGTCATCAAATAGCAAGGGAAAAAACATAAACTATGTCTATGACACCACTATTTTGCATATTAAGGTGGTTGAAGATCCAACCCATGACAAATTAGATCTTATTGCAAATGATAACTCAACCAGCAATAACACCATTGAACACGAACAAAACATCATTAAAATTGAAAATCGTCACCATGATGTTGACACTACCTACAATCAAATCAATGTTATCAAAATTAGAGAGCAACAAGACAACACACCTATCAATGCAATCACACGAGGACAAGCCAAGGTAACATTGAAAGGAGCTACCCCTTCCATGTCTAAATCAATTGTTATCCCTGCAACCCAATATAACATAGTGGATCAGTTGCAGAAGATACCCGCACAAATATCCATATTAGAACTTCTCAAGGTTTCACCTGAAGGAAATCTTGGAACAAGCTCTAGTTGCCACCACATTACCAAACAATCTAGAAGTTTTCCAGTTCCAAACTATGGTGGGACATTTGACTGCACCACACTGCTTATCCTTTTCTAAACATGATGATGTATCTATCAATCATCCCCACAACACCGCCCTACACATTGAGGTCCTAATCCACAAGCACCACATTAAATGTGTCCTAAAAGATGGAGGAGTTGACCTAAATATCTATACTTTGAAACTTGTTCATGCACTAGGCTATTCAGAAAATTCTATTGATCCTAGGAGGAAAATCACAATAAAAGCATATGATGACAACGGGAGATCTTCACAAGGATTGATAGTGCTACCTATTTAAGTGGGACCAGTTGTCAAAGATATAGTATGCTAGGTGTTAGATAAAGAGTTAACCTACAACATACTCTTGGGAAGACCTTGGATTCATGGCATGCAAGCAGTACCATCCGTGTATATCATCAATTTTTGAAGTTCCCGTTCAATGGACAGGAAATCACTATTGCAGCTGATTCAAACAATCCCCAATATTGTAACACCCTCAAGACTACCCAAGATACTTTTATACCAGACAACAGGGAAGCTCCAACTCAGGGTTTATCAAATGATGGGAAACAACTAAATTTCTTATCAAAGTGGGTTGAGAAAAAGGACCAATCAAAGGATAAGGATATCGGTGATGCCAATCCCTCAAATAAAGAAAGTACATCAAATCCTACTTCACAAAACCAGGAAGGTCCAATCAAATCATTATCAAAACAAATTGCCAAGATCCAATTGAAAGACAAAGGCATGGGGGAATACTCATTTCAGAAATCCTTATGGTTATCACAACTTTCATCTTCTCCAAAGTCATATGAAAAGCCATCAAAATCAAGACAACAATCATCACAACCCACCACACTATTTGATGAAACCTTTGTAAGAGCAGGCACATTAGTGGATGAGTCAGATGACAAAGAGGTTTTAAACTAGTTGTACAAAGATGAAGAATCATCACAAGAATCCACCTCAAATGTACAGACAGAGCAGTATGGAAAAGGAAAGATAATCATGGAAAAGATGGGATATGAGGCAAAAGGTCCAATCGGTAAAAGGAAAGAAGGCATCATATAACTAATACAACTTGTCACAATGCAAGACAAAGATAAAATAGGATTGGGGTATAGAGAAGAATCAAGAGAAGAAACTGGACAACAAATTGTTGAAATAATCCTACAACTACAAGCTAGTGATGCTCATGAAACTGATTCAAATGAGTATGAGTGGGATTCACTATCTGAAGAGTCTTGTCATGATAAGGAAATTGATGTAGTCCAAAATTAAACACCCATACGTGAGGAGGGTCAAAATTCAGGATATAGACTGCTTGAAATAGGATCACTACACATTGATGATTCCAATGGAGGCAATCAGACTTTGAGTGAAATGGATAATTCAGAGGAAATTTTCCTTATAAACATTAATTTCACTATTGGACAATCTAAAGACCTTACCATCAGGACTCTTACTGCATTTGACTTTAGCTAATCCAATGACTCCTTGCCCCTGGTACATCTTGAACTAATAGATTGGGATCAAACTAAGCCATTTGATATCCCCCTCTTTTCAAATGATGAAGTCATTGTTAACTTCCTCTGTTCCACCAATCTTGAAACAGATTCCACCATTGAACATCATAACAGATCTTCCAACCAAGAGAGTGTCAAATTTTCTAGCTGCAAAATGAATAATACAAGGAATAGATTTGATGGTGAAAACCATTCAATGGTAGTATCAAATCTAAGAAAAGTAAAAAAAAGAGTGTATCCAACAATGGAAACCTCTCTAAGGCACTGAAGGATGGAAGATTTGACACACTACCCAAACAATTTCAGGAACTATCTAAAGTATTGGTTGAACCCACCCAGTCTATCAATATCGGCAATGAAGAAACAATGAAGATTGTCCATCTAGCAGAATCCTTGGCAGATCAAGAAAAACTAAACTTCATCAAATTCTTCACAGAAAGGAAAATCAACTTTTCTTGGTCTTATGTTGACATGCCAGGGATTGATCTAGAACTCATCATGCATCACTTATCTCTACCAGTTGGAGTAAAACCGGTCAAACAAGAATTGAGTAAAATGTATCCTCACATTGCCATATTAGTCAAAGTAGAACTGAAGAAGTTATTGGATGTGGGATTTATCAGACCTATCAACTATGCAAAGTGGATTTCTAACATCGTACATGTTTCCAAACCAGAAAAAAGCATCAGAATATGCATAGATTTTAGATATCTCAATAAGGCTTGCCCAAAAGATGACTTTCCCCTACCTAATATTGATATCATTGTGGACTTGACTGTTGGACATGAAATGCTCTTGCTTATGGATGGCTTTTCAAGGTATAATCAAACTAAAATTGCCCCTGAAGATCAAGATAAAACTGCCTTCACATGTCCTTGGGGCACTTTTTGCTGGAATATCATGCCATTCAGATTGAAAAATGTTGGAGCCACATATCAGAGAGAAATGACCACCATCTTTCATGACATGATGCACACTTTTATGGAAGACTATGTAGATAATTTGTTGGCAAAATCCTACACCAGAGAAGGACACCTAGAAATTCTAGACAAAAATTTTCCCAGATTAGAGAAGTTCAATGTGCGACTAAATCCTAAGAAATGTGTATTTAGTGTAACATCATCTAAAATTTTGGGGTACATTGTGTCAGCTAAAGGCATTTAGGTAGACCCTGTAAAGTTCAAATCCATCATGGAGATGCCGCCTCCTAAAAACATCAGCCAGCTCAGATCCTTGCAAGTAAAATTCCAATCTATTAGGAGGTTTATTGCACAACTAGTAGACAAGACCCATCCTTTCAACCACTTTCTCCACAAGAATGTATATTTTTGATGGGATGAGAAATGTGAAGGATCCTTCAATCAATTGAAGCAATATCTAATGATTCTGCCTATCTTGATACCACCAGTAGAAGGAAAGCCACTTTTATTGTACATAGCAACAACTGAAATATCATTGAAAACCTTATTAGCGCAAGAACATTCAACAAGAAAAGAAAGAGAAATATATTAGATCATCAAAACCTTAAATGGTTATGAGATCAATTACACCTTCTTTGAAAAGATTTTTCTAGTAGTAGTTTTTGCTACCCAACAATTACGACATTACATGCTCACCCATACCATCAAGTTAATAGCCAAGATAGATCCACTGAAATACCTTCTTAGTAAAGCTAATCTAACTGGAAGACTGGATAAGTGGGTCATGATGCTAAGTGAATTTGACATCCAATATGTTGATAGGAAGGCAATCAAAGGAAAAGCAATCACAGGTCAGTTAGTTGAAGCACCATTACAAGACAATCATCCAATGAAAATTGAGTTTCGAGATGTTGATGTCCAAATAGTTTCCATACAACAATGGGTCTTGTACTTTGATGGTTTTTATACACAACATGGATTAGGAGCTAGAATCTTGTTTATCTCACCACAAGGACATACCATTCCCAAGTCTTACAGGTTGATGTACCCTTGCACCAACAACACAGCCGAATATGAAGCCTTGATCATTGGAATCAAAGTAGTAGTTGAGTGGAAGACCACATAGTTACATGTCTATGGGGATTCACAACTAGTCATTAATCAGGTAAATGATGACTATCAAACAAAATATGACAAGTTGATGCCCTAAAAAAGAATGGTTGATGGATTCAAGAAGTACTTTATGGAAATAAGATTTGAGCAAATTCCTCAAAGCAACGAAAAAGTTGTTGATGCCATGGTGACCATTGCTTCTCTCTTTTAGATTTCAGAGAAATGATCCTGTTACAAGTTCATGGTGGAACAACTGTTCAAGCCATCTTATGACAACCCTGAGTCCCAAGTTATCTACCATCTAGCTGAGGCTGATACTTCCCTCTGCGGGAAAATCTATATGTACCTAAAAGATAACACCCTCCCTCTCGACCTATCCAAAAATCAAAAATGAAACTTCATTCACCAAACTACCCAACACACCCTTATCGCAAATGTCCTTTATCAATGAGGTCTTGATGGAACTCTCCTCCGATGTCTAGAATGTGATGAGTCTAAAATGGCTTTACGGGAAGTACATGAAGGTGTTTGTGGGACTCATTTGAGTGGTATAACCTTAGCTAAGAAACTCCTCCATCTGGGATATTACTAGCCAACTATGGAGAAGGAATCTTTTTCAGTTCGTCAAGAAATGCCAAAAGTTTCAGATTCATGGCAATCTCATCCATGCACCAGCATAGGAACTTCAACCTTTTGCATCAACATGGCCCTTTTTTCAATGGGTATTGGACCTTGTAGGAAAGATTCATCCATCTTTGTCAAATGGACACAAGTTCATTATCACAGCCACTAAGTATTTCACAAAATGGATCAAAGTTGTTCCTCTAACTACCATTATAGGAAAACAAATATTGTCCTTTATCCTGAACTACATCATTTGTAGATATGGCATCCTCAATCCATCGTCACTGACAATGGCAGAACTTTCAAAAATTAGGACGTTGAAGAAATTTGTGAGAAATTTCACATCCAACATCAGTTTTCTACACCATATTATCTTCAAGGAAATGGCCAAGCAAAGGCCTCAAACAAGACTATCTTAAAAATTTTAAAGAAAACCATCAACAATCTTGGGCGTGACTAGAATGTGCAATTGAATCCTACTCTATGGGCTTATAGAACCAGTATTCATACCCCGATGGGAGCTACACCCTATGCTCTATTCTACGAATCAAAAACCATTCTACCTATTGAGGTTGAACTCCCACCACTCTATGTGTCGCTAAAAGGGATCATTTCAAATGAGGATCACAGAGTGTCTAGGTTATAGGAATTGGAACTCTTGGATGAGCATCATCAGCATGTAGTAGATCACCTGAAGGCATATTAGCAGAGGATATCTAGAAGCTACAACCACAGAGTCAAACCTAGAACATTTCAGGTTGGTGATTTAGTCTCAAAACAGAACCCCCTTAATCAACAAGATTGAGAGAAGAAGGGGAAATTTGAACTGAACTGGCTAGGTCCCTTTGTCATTGTTTCAGCCTTCAGATCAGGACCATATCAGTTGTCTACACCAGAAGAGGATTTGTTTGATGAACCCCTTAATAGTGTGCATCTCAAGAAGTTCTACACTTGAATCATCCAGTGCATTGGAAAAAGGTCCTGAAGAATACCAAAAAAATTAGAAAATTTCCTATAAAAATGGTTACCTTGATGAAAACCTGGCAAACATGTGTCTTGGTAACAACAACAAAAAATACAAAATACAAAAAAATATTAAAAAAAAAGGAAAAATGCAAAAAAAGTAAATAAAAATGAAAAAAATCATAAAAATCATAAAATTTGAAAAAGTGCAATAAAAAAAAGTAGCGAAAACCTAGCAACAAGCACTATTTGTGATAGGTTAGCTTTTCCATCTATTTGAGCATGTCGACCTTTCACTTTTGCAATTTTCTTTTTCCATCCATTTGCCTATCCTGGCATTGTGGTTGTGTCTCACCCTAGACTGGGGGAAAAATCCTGAACCCACTGGGGGCAATAAATTTTGATTTTGAACCAACAGACAAATAGTAGCAGTACAACACCACCCAAAGAAATGATCATAGTGCCACTCAACATTGAACATCAAAATCACAAACATGAAAACATCAACCATTCAAATCAAATAGCCAAATCAATCAAATCTATAGCAAACTTCAAATGGATGATGTTCTTCTAAATCATGGGTTTATCACATCACACTCAAGCGTTCAACTGTTGAACTTTGATTTTTTTTATCATATCTTTGGAGCACCTTGATGATGTATCAAACTAGAGGAGATAGGAAGGAGTATAGTTTTTCTTTGTCTGTTTTCTATGATTTGATCATTATTACTATGCAAATTGTCACAGAACATGCTCTACAAAGTATCACTAATGATATTTTGAATTTGCATATGAAAACGGTTAACTCTTATCTATTTACGAAAGCAATACTTAGGTCATCTCGGTTCAATTATACCTAGATGCTTGTGTTAACTTGCAATATCAAAAATCATGGAAGTAGTACTCAGGTCATCATGGTCTAAATATACCATCGATGTTTGTACTCACTTTCAACATTTTAAAGGCCTAATGATGATAAAAAGCACAACAAATCGGTTGTTATGAATGACAACTTTTTCATACAAGATCTACATGTTTAAAGTAGATTGCATCCATGTTAGTTTGCATCTGTATTTATGGGATTTCCAAAGCTACAACAATGATGTTATTTTTGGCACTAATGGATTGAGTACACTTGACATTAACACATCATTCTCATTTAGTTGCATATCAATTGTATCATCATTTGTATATAGTAAGAAAACATTACAACATCGTTCATCCACCCATGCATCTCATCATAATATTTGTATCAGAAAACACAAAAAGGTGTACATTGCATCTCATTTACATAATCAAAATCATTTCATATAGTGGCATTAGGAAAGTGCTTCCTTAATCTTAAATGAGTAAGTCTCTTCAGATTTCCAAAAGAATTGGGAAATATGTCACGTTTTGTGAAAGCTTAATTTAACGAAGAATCAACTAATGTTAATCTTCCCACAACTCTTGGAAGTTTGATAGATTCACTCATTTAAGCTTAAGACCCTAGGACCCAATCATCTGCATCATCACTTGCATTACATAATCATATCATCATCACAAAGAATCATAAACATCATTTACATAATCATTATATCTCACATCCATACATAATGAATATGAACATCAAGCATCATTGCATACCATTTGTATAATCAAATCCATTTCACATAGCATAAAACATCATTTGCATCTATCAAAAAATCATCATATAAAATCATCCATCATGCATTATCATAGAATTAGGTACCATCACACAATTATTTCATATACACATTCATTCATTCATTACATCCTTTATTTGCATCAAAAAAATACAAAAAAAAAGAAAAATCACATACATCACATATACCATAAATAAAATACATCACGTGCATCATATAGGCATCATCCATAAAACATAATAGAATCATAACAAATGTGTTACATCATCATAAACACATCCATCGCATATCATATCATCAATTTCATATAGAACATCACATAGCATAAATCATAGAAATTAAATGCATCCATAGCATGTCATAATCATCATAACATAGAAAGTAAATGTGGCATAGATATCTATCATCATATCAACACATGGATCATAATCATCACCGCATATCATATAACCTCAAAAATCATAATTTCAAAGTGTACAAGGATATCCAAAAGTATGACGCAATACATCAATATCAAAAATGGTCGTGTATCATAAAGTCTAACAAGGAGAATATCATCAATGTCTAAATTGAACAAAAGGTGTATACATGTCTGGAAAGTACATCAGAGAATCATAATAGGAGCTATGTCATGCTCCCTCCAGATGGTGTCAACATCACATGACAAGGATAAGTGCCTCCCCATGCACTTGATGGAACTGCCCTAGGATCTCTCCTATCTCCAAGTAATGGCTGACACCCACACTCATAGTCTGTGATCGAGAATTTCCTGATTGAGACTGTGCAAAGCTCTCCCACCACTCAGGATGAACCACCTCATGATATCTACCCTTGTAAAAATTAGCCTCCTAAGCAGTGTGACGAATCTCTCTAAGATAATTCATTGTGCTCGTACCTACGACCGCCTACTGTAACCTCTCAGTAATGGCATTGGCCTGCTCTGCCTACAGTCTCAAGGCATCCCTCTCAGTGGTCAATGCAGAAACCTGACCCTATACCTACAACTATATCTATTCAAGTTGTCCTTGGAGAGTCTACACCCGCTTCCTACCAACATCCCTCTCAATTGTAAGAATCTAAACCTATCCTTGTGCCTGCATCAAAAGAGTAGGTGTATCTTTGCAAGCTATCCCTACAACATTTGTACATATACCTATAATGCAGCAATTTGTGTATGTTGCTGCTAAGATAACACTCTAATCTCTACCTTCTATTATGATGAGCTTGCCAATGATCGCCTCTTACGAGGCACACTCAAATCTACAACATCAAGGCTTGGCCTTGGTCCACCTCCATCTCCACCATCACTCTCCTCATCATCGCCATCATCGCTGCTCTCCTCTCCATCACTATCATTACTCTGCTCATCCTCAGACTCCTTTCACTCCTCCTCCTCTACCTCCTCTCTCTGTCATCTCCGCCCATGCCCTCCTACCTCTACCTCTGTTAACAATGGTGTCAACTCATCTTGAATGGTAATCTATGGGAATAGATGCGTAAGCATATACATAGCATAATCCTCAAATATCGAGGCATCTGTAATCTCTGGATGCACCTCCCAAATAATTGTTGGCAATCCCTAGAAGTGCTCAACTGCTACATCATAAGACAAGCACGGCCCCCACTCTGTCGCATCCTATAGCCATTGTGCATAATGGGCTACCCCCTATGGCATGGGTTAAACTCATCCATACTACCTTAGAACTCTCAATAACATAAATCTCTAAATAATAAAGTGATTCTGACCAATCAGATACATCGCCTGGAACAAATATGACATCTTCGTATCATCCTCGGGCCATGGCTCACAATCAACATATGGTCTCCACACCACACCCTCCAGCTCATTGAGATCCATCCTCCAATATTCCAACTTTCCTAGCCTGGGTTAAGTAAGTTGACCAGAATAAATATGAACATAGGGCCTCAGAGTTGGCCTTTGTCTGTCTCCTACTAGCCGACTAATCGCTATATGCTCCTAGGCCCAAACCTGGAGCAATGTAACTCCTGCTAAAAAATTGGCCCCTCAAAGGTACACCACCTGATGCAAATCATGATATAAATGTGCAAACATACAAAAACCCCACTCATATCTAGTCCCATGAATGATCATACTCTCCAAAATCCTACCCCATCCAATTAAGAGCCCCTTTGACCTATGATCAGGATAGAGGAACCCTCCAATGAAACCAGCTAGGACAAAAGGAAAAGTAGTGTATGCATCGACCATCTCCCTCCACGGAATCTCATATCCACAAATATTCCCATCCTCAAAAACTCGGTGTAGTGCATCTATACCACCTTGCTCCTGTGAATCATATACCACCAACTCTCCCACCACCGAAATATGTAGAATTTGATATACATCCTCAGGTGTAACAATGATCTCACCAGTGGTAAAATGGAAAGTATTATGCTCATTGTGCCACTGCTTGGCCAAGGCTATCAATAATCCCCTATTGATCTAAATATGGGGCATATCGATGAGAAACAACAAACTGCACCAGGTAATAATGGTTTTCTTAGGTTGTGTCAAATAATGAATCAAGTCCCATGTCCTCGGGAACCTCTCTCCGATCTGTAGACTAGTCAGAGGCTCCTATCTTCACAAAATCATAAGTCATTCAATCGATCAACCAACATCAATCGACGTCAATCAATCAACCTATCAATCTAATTAGCTCTGGTGAGACTTTGATCAAATCTCGTGAGCATCAAATCAATCCTAACCTCGCCTATCATGAGTTTCATCAAATCAATCCTAACCTCACCTATCATGAGATTTATCAAATCAATCCTAACCTTGCCTATCATGAGGTTCATCAATCAATTCAACCTCGCCTATCTTGAGGTTTATCATATCAATCAACTTATAATTGATCCTCGCCTATCATGAGGTCAATTATCATCATCCTCTCATTGAATTTCACCTATCATGAGATCAATGGGCATCTAACCTATCAAAATCATCAATCATCATCAAATCACAAACTAACGCGATCAAACATCATTGACATCAAGGATTTCAATCAAGAAAATCATCAAATTTAACCAATGCACCAAAAAAAAGGCTTTAATGTGCCACTCTACCCTATGCGTCAGAACATTTCATCAATGCACTGGAATAGAGTCCCAATGTGCCAAATTTCCTAGTGCACTATTCTATTTAATCAATGTGCTAATCTAATGATCATATGCACTAGACTACTCTATGCGCTAAAACAGTTCATCAATGTGCCATTTCGGGTCATCTATGTGCTAGATTAATCAATGCGCTACTTCATCTATCCTATGTGCTAAATCGCTTTACCTATGCGCTGCATTATTGAATGTGCTATAAAAATTTATGTGTGTGCTACTTCAGCTAATCAATGTGCTAAATTAAAACAAACTAAATTCAAATGCCAAAATGGAGGGAAAAATTCAATGCACAAAATATGAGGTGGTTTTTGGGGTACTCACCGGAGGTCCATATGCTGCTAGATAGTTGTACTGCCTAACTCACTCAAATTGGTGTGTGTGATAGGGGATCACCATTCTGCTCCAAATTCTCAAACACTCTCACTCACAAGTTTTCAAAATCACCAAATGCACAAATGAACTTTCTAATTCACTTTTTAACCCTAAAAAGGTTAATTAAGTGGCATGTTATGGGATTGTTTTATTTTTATTTTTTCAAAGGGGTTGTAATTAATCAAATTATCACCTAGTGGCTTATATATCATTTTTCGAGAGATGAATCATTTATGACGTGTAAAATTTTGAGATCATCATCAAATCATTATCAAAACATCAAAATTTTCAAAAATTACAAAAAAATCTCAAAATTCCAAAATTCACCGATTTATCTCCTGAGGGAGCATATATTCATCAATATTTGAAAATCAACATCTAGGGCATCGAAAAAATAAAATTCTCGGCATCAACATCAAATTTTTCTTTGAAGCAACGTGTAAACACATTACTTCAAAGAGGGGCAAAATGTATACACCTAAAATTGGTCATCACCTTTAATTAATTAAATACTAGCTATTTAATTAATATTTCGACTATGTATAAATAAATTCTCAATTTATTTATATTGTTCATTTTCTAAATTATCCAAATCTAAAATCATATTTTTCTAAATTAATTAAATAAAAAAATTTCCATAAGCTTGTTTTATTTAATTAATCTTCACTAATCTCGATTAGGAACTTGAGCACATGTCTATAACTTTTTGTGCCACCTCACCAAGGTCACATGAAATTAAATAATTCTAATTTTTAATTAGAATTATATTCAACCAATTTTTAAAAGCACATGGCTTATTCCTCACACACTTCCACCAATTTTTCAACACATGGTATTTTCTTCTCACACTTGAGTCTTCCATCCATTTGGCATGTTGTACATTGGTCAAGAGATTCTTCCATCCAAATGGCATGTTGCCTTTGGTCAAGGGGACAACATCTTGATTCTCTCCATCTCCACCATCCATTCTTCTTGTTTGAATCTAGACTGAACTGATTATTGCCACCTCACAAGATGCTTGGAAAAGGCTCTAAATACAAGCCTTTGGCATTGTATTTGGCATCCACTTTTGAATAGAGTTATCATGTAGAAATATTGTTTGAGCTTGGGAGCACTTTGGAGTCTTATAGTTAATTTTTATATCATTTTTTTCATCATAGTTAGATCTTAGACTAGCACTTTGCTTCATAGTTGCATTTTATGTCATCCTTTGCATCATAGTTGCATTTTAGATTAGCATATTTAGAGTTTGCATTTGAGCATATGTAGAATCATAAATGGAATCATATAGATCACTACCATAGTATCCACCACCATTTTTCCATTCATCATAATCATCATCATCCATTCATCATAGTATTCATCATCATTCTTATCATATAGTTTCATGTAGGAATTTAATTAGCTTGCATGTTAAATACTAATCTTGTTTCTTAAGTGTCATTCTAATAGCCTTTTTACACATATAAATCTAAGGGCCAAAGGGTTAAAGGAATCATTAAGAATAGAGGAAAATGAGACGTTCTTGAAAGATTCATTAAATTACAATTTAGAGTAGCTTCTTTGCTTTGAATCTTTAATATAATTCATTTCATTAAGGTTTGTGTTGTTAATAACATTTCCAAATTTCACACACACACAATAACAAATTTGGAAGGAGAAATAAAAGAAAGGAAGAGGTAGAAGAAAACAAAAGGAAATAAAATAAGGTTGTGAAAATAGGAGTTTGAGCTAGAGGAAATATGATGGAAATTATAGTATGAGACAACTACATATTGGAAAGCAATGAAAAAAAAGTTCTAGTGAAGGCATTCAAGGGTTGTGAGAAGGTGAAAAAGTGTAATAATAAATACTCACCTTGTGAGAAAGAGTTATTTTTAGAGAGAAAAGAAATACAACAAGGATTACCCAAGGGTTAGAACTACAAGAAGAGAGGTAAGTTAAATCCCTTGACAAATTGGTAGAATTATTAGTGGATCTATGGATTTTAAATGTGATTGGAAAAAATTTTGAGAGAGAGGAGATAAATTAATGGGATGAAAATGAAGAGGATGAGTGGGAAGTAGATTTTATTTGTGTTACTTTAAAAAAAGGAGAAATATTAGTGATTAGAATTGAAGACGATAAGTTTTCAAAGACTACAATGAGGAGGAATACAAACTATCATGGTGCAGGAGCACCTATTTGATCACATGCCTCCATGAGGCCATATTGAGTCATTTTTTCCATTTTGATGTTTTGATATTGTAATAAGCCCAAGAGGCCACCTTTGTGGTTTTATAGGTCATAGGATGTTGTTCATTTCTCATATATTGTAAAAATTGTCAAAAGTGCAAAATTAGGTAGATGAAATGTCATTAAGGTGTTTTGTCAACAAACTAATCAAAAGTTGGTTTCAAATAGTTGGTTTTGGTTGAAAATTTATAAATAAACCCTCCAAAACTCGAATTGGGGTTGGAGACATTATTTTTGAAGTTAAATGAATGACAACCTCAAGTTTGGTATGCATTTTCTGATTTTTACATTGTTACCAGATTGAAGTTGTGTTTTGTATGGCCTGGTATGGACTCAAATAATGGAGTATCATATATGGATGGAAATATCTCTATTTCTGGTTTCCAATTATTTTTGTCTCATTGAATTTCATCGAGTTTTGTGGAAGATATGAATATTTTGGTGAGACTGTCTATTATAACAATATTGTGCAAAATTTACAGTATAAAAAGTGTGATGGTACGGAATATAAATTCTATATTTTGGATCTAAAACAAATTTTATTTTGTTTCCATGTGAATCTACTTTCATTTTCTTCAAATCTCATCAAAATTCATTAAGAATTGAATAAGTTATGAACATTTTTGTGAGGGCAGGTTTGAACCCTACCTAGGGTTTGCAGTTTTGGTAAAAATACAATAACTTTCATTTCAACCGTTTGATCCTTATAATAATTGGAAGAGAAGTGTATCACTATGTTTTCTTCAATCTCACCAGAGGGATTGGCTTCATTATTCATTTTTTAGAAGTTATTAATGACTGTTCATTACATTAAATTATGGGCTGCCATGGCTATGTTTTCAATGTGATATAGAATGACTAAGAACATGTGTCATATAATTATTGTTTTGGATTATTATTGAAGGTTTGTGAGATGTTTTGTGAATCCTCCTAGCTCTGCATCAAATTGGTATCAGAGCCTAGAAAAGATATGGGCTGGTGAAGTTTGTTGGTTTTGTGTTGGTGTTTGTGGTTGTGTGTTGTACAGGTTGAGGAAGGAACCTAATTGCCTAGGTGTGGCAAAGTGAAGTGGAAGCAAGGAGAGACTTGCTTGTGGAGATGGATTTGTTGAGAAGATTGGAAAGATATTTGTAGGCTGAGGATTCAAGAAAGAAGGAAAGAGAGGAAAAAGAGTTGAGAAAGAAGAAAAGAAAGAAAAGGATAAGGCAAGAGAAGATGGACAAAGAGATTGTTGAGTTGAAGGGAGAATTGAAAAGACTTGAAGAAGAGTTCCAAGAATCCATGATGAAGATGGAACAAATGATGAAAAAAGATACAAGTTGGCATTTGACATTGAAAAGGAAGATGGTTTAGCCTATAAAATTATGAAGAAGCAAAGAAAATAAAAGAATGCAGCAAATTCAGTCAAAGATGAAGAAGAAGACTTACGGGCACAATATGCAGCCATTGAAGAAGAATGGAATAGTAAGGTTGGTGATGGAAAATTCAAACAAGAGGAAGAAGAACTCATCAAGGTAGAAGAAAGCAAGGAAATTGAGGTTGAAAGTGAATTGGTGTCAAGATTGGATAAGTTGGTTATGGGTGAAGAGGAATTTGAAGTACAAGAAGACAAGGAGGAGACCTCAAGGTCTCTATATTTTGTTTCTAATTTTTCCTTGGACTATGTATGTGCAGGTTATGAAGGACAAAGTGAAGTGTTTGATGATATGATAGAGTTTTGGGACTTCCAAGTTGTAGGGATGTTTGATAGGAGAAGGCATAAGAAGAAGAAAATGAGGAAAGGAACAAAGATGGTTGCAAAAACAAAGCAAAAGGTGCAAAGTAACTGGAAGACCCGAAAGAAGACAATTCAAAGGGGCTTGAATTCTTTTGCCCTTGGGAGTTTCGTGCAGGAGCACCTATTTGATCACATGCCTTCATGAGGCCATATTGAGTCATTTTTGCCATTTTGATGTTTTGATATTGTAATAAGCCCAAGAGGCCACCTTTGTGGTTTTATAGGTCATAGGATGTTGTTCATTTCTCATATATTGTAAAAATTGTCAAAAGTGCAAAATTAGGTAGATGAAATGTCATTAAGGTGTTTTGTCAACAAACTAATCAAAATTTGGTTGCAAATAGTTGGTTTTGGTTGAAAATGTATAAATAAACCCTCAAAAACTCGAATTGGGGTTGGAGACATTATTTTTGAAGTTAAATGAATGGCAACCTCAAGTTTGGTATGCATTTTCTGATTTTTACATTGTTACCAGATTGAAGTTGTGTTTTGTACGGCCTGGTATGGACTCAAATAATGGATTATCATATATGGATGGAAATATCTCTATTTCTAGTTTCCAATTATTTTTTTCTCATTGAATTTCATCGAGTTTTGTGGAAGATATGAATATTTTGGTGAGACTGCCTATTCTAATAATATTGTGCAGAATTTACAGTATAAAAAGTGTGATGGTACGGAATATAAATTCTATATTTTGGATCTAAAACAAATTTTATTTTGTTTTCATGTGAATCTACTTTCATTTTCTTCAAATCTCATCAAAATTCATTAATAATTGAATAAGTTATGAACATTTTTGTGAGGGCAGGTCTGAACCCTACCTAGGGTTTGCAGTTTTGGTAAAAATACAATAACTTTCATTTCAACCGTTGGATCCTTATAATAATTGGAAGAGAAGTGTATCACTATGTTTTCTTCAATCTCACCAGAGGGATTGGCTTCATTATTCATTTTTTAGAAGTTATTAATGACTGTTCATTACATTAAATTATGGGCTGCCATGGCTATGTTTTCAATGTGATATAGAATGACTAAGAACATGTGTCATATAATTATTGTTTTGGATTATTATTGAAGGTTTGTGAGATGTTTTTTGAATCCTCCTAGCTCTGCATCATATCACTAGAGGTGACCCAAGATGTTGCAACTATAAAAGTATCATATCTTATACATGAAGATATTGTAAAGATGGAGATATTTGGGAGCCCCACATTTGATTAGTGTATATTGGTTTCAAAGAACAAGATAGAGAAAGAGAAACTAGAAGAATATCTTAAAAATGTCGTTTAATTGATGAAATGAAAGAATAAGACCATCTCTCCCTTGAAGAAGAGGTGAGAAATATTAAAGAAAATTTTCATTTTCATATAAAATTTTGTCTACTTTTATTGTATTTGTAAAGAATTGTGTTATAAAAGAGGATGGTGTAAAGGAAGAGTTTCCTTGTGAGCAACCAAAAATTTATAAACATCATCCAAAGTTAAGAACGGAATGCATCCTCATAAAAGATGATGAAGCTGAATAAAATGGTGCCACCAATATTGGAGCAACTAATTTATTCCTCTAAGAAGACAAAAAACCATTGAGAAATATAGAATGACAAGTAGAGGTGGGTCTAAATGCACAAGATATGGGAAAATAGGAGGAATTTTTACAAGGGAGGGTGATGTATAGTCCAAAAAGTAGTTGGAAGAAAAGGAATAAAAATATAAAATATTCTCCAGTTATCTAACTTAGTTGAAGAGAACATCATAGATTAGTTCTTCAATTCAAAAGGATGGTTTTATTATCCAACTTTGTTAGCACTATGATCCCAAACAATTACCTAGATGCTTAATGTAGTAGTACCATGGGTTAAAATAAATTATGCACATTACCATGATTCTTTTAAGAAAAAGGCGAAATATATTAATATATAATAGGTAATTACATTGTGTGATAAAGGAGGCGAAGAAAAAAAATCTCCTGCTTAGAGAAGGGTGAGGGCCATGATCAAAAAATAGCCTAGAGAGGAAGCTAGATAATTAGCAGATAGAGGTGGTAGTAAAAATAGAAGCAACCTAACTAATAAACAAAAAATCCCAAACCCAGATTACATATTACTTTCATATTTTAAGTCAAGGACTAGTTAGACTCAAGCTTCAGTGTTGGTGTAGTCGGAGGCATAGAATGGTGGGGAACATGTGAAATTAGCACAAGAACAACCTTGTAGACCTCAAAGATCCTCCCACATAGACTTGTGTTGATTTCCTTCTTGTGATCCCAGAATTCCTTGTTTATCTCCACCTCTTCATGGACTTGTAGAGCTTGTTTTAATACTATATATATGTGAAATATAGAAAATTGTCACTCTATGCTTTGGGAGATAGAACCAATTTCCTTCAAGTTTCCTTCAAGGAAACCTTAGAGATCTCAATCTAGGGATGGAAATTATGAGGGAAAGAGATCTGTAATAAGGTTTCCTATGGTGTGATTAATAAAGGGGGTTCACTACTAAGCAAGTGCTTAGAAAGAAAGAGATTCAAATGCAATGTGAAAACCTAACTATATGGCATAGAGTATGAAAATGAAATACAGAATAAAAAATTGACACTAAGAAGAGGGGTACCTGGAAGAAATATGTGATCAAAACAAGCTCAGAAACCCTGAAATTCTGACTTTTAATGCTCACTAGGACTCATACACCAGTCTGGGCAATTTAGTCCCATACTAGGGTTTCTATACAGAAACTAGAATCTCTCAATAACTAATCTAGATCTCCTAAAATATGGAAAAAAGGTAGTACTAGGACTCATATGCCCAAGGTGGTGATTTAGTACTAGTTTTAGGGTTTGGCTAAAACTCTGGTATTCTCTAGTCATCTCCTATAACTTCTCTCTTGTCAAATCTCTGAGTCAGAAACCCTGAATTCTAGCCTGTAGGTGACTTTCCATGATGATGACAACCTTGTGACAACTTCAAACAACTTTCTTCACTCTTGCAACTTAGTCTTCAAAGGATCTTCGAGCTCCAAAACACCTAGATCTACATTAACACATGTAGAGAGAGAGAGAGAGAAAAAAAAAATTGTTGATTGTTAGAGAATAGGTGTTTTCCTTGGTCAAACCCCATTTAGGTAATTAAACCTTATGATGAAATAATGCAACATGAAACATGGAAGATGAATAATGATACCTTGAATGATGTCTTGAAATGTAAATTGGCAATCTAACATGAAGTGGCCATGTAGAATATAGATCTTGATCTTGAATTGGATATGAAACAATGCTTAACTTGGATCTTGAATGCTACATCACAACACTAGCTCAACAACATGCTTGATGCTTGATGATGATAGATCTTGAATTATTGCAAGAATCTTCTTCAAATCTGGCTTTGAATGCTCTTGAAATGCTCTTGAATGTCCTTGAATGCTCTTGTGAACTCTTGTGAAAGTGCTCTTGATTGCTTATGAGGTTCTAAGATAGCTTAGGATGAAAATATGTGAAATAAACTTGTATTTATACTTGTTTATACCAAATTTCTTGAAATTACAACACTACAAGCCGACATCAAATCTAGGAGGATAAAATCTCGCCAAGAATTATGTTCAAAATAGGTCCTAATTAGAGTGGGACGCATACACCCAAGATGGTGTATGAGTCCCAATGGCTCAAAACTATGACACAAACTCCAAGACAAGTCTTGTTTAATGTGAATTCAAAATTGGGTCCTAAGACCTAGGTTGGACTCATACACCCAAGGTGGCATATGAGTCTCAAATCACTAGATCTAGAACACATGACCCAAAACATTGAATTATGATTGGTTATTTGATAGGTGTCAAGATTATCCTTGGAAGATGCATTAAATAAGGCTTGTGGATGCAAAATGGGACCAATTAAGGAATAAATAAGACCATAATTAATAAAGCCCTAGATTAGTGTGAAAGTGTTAGGATACACTTTACAAGGCACAATTAGGTCCATTTAGTTTAAAAGTGTCCTAAACTTAATGTGAAGGTGTAAATAAATACACTTTACAACACTAAGTTAAGGAAAAATTAGGTCTATCTAGCTTAAAAGGTCCCTAATCCTAATGTGAATGTGTAAAACACATTACGACACTAGATCAAGGCAACATTAGGTTCATTTTAATGTTAATCATAATTATATTACTAGGTTACTAAAGCATAAAACTACTCCTAATCCAATGCTAATGATTAATATTTTTTATTTTGAACGGTTGATCCTAATCATTTATAGACCAGTTCCTATTTATGGGAAGTAGAGTCAAGTTGGCAGGAATGAGATGCAATGAAAGATAATATATCAAACATTTAATCCTAGCACAAGAATGCATCAAATGAGAGAATTTTAGAATTAACACACTTAGTAATGCACAACCTAATCGCACAAAACCACATGTAAACAATGAAATATCATTATGATGATTGTAATTTTTTAAAAATTTATCACATTTTCTACCATATTTTACATTCACAACACTAAACATGCCAAGTGGAAAAGGGAACTTGGGAGTACACTAGCAGGATGGGCATGTCCTTGACCATGTGATATCAACAAAAGCTAATGTCATATGTACAAAGACCCATGTCTTGTATACGAAGTATCCATGTGTTTGTACACTTTGGAGAGTGCAAATGATTTGAAGGGGTTTACCAAGGTTAGTGTGTGTAAGTAAGAGATTAATGGGTTAATTAAGTTTAGCTCACTAATGAAAAGTTGATGGAAAAGAAAATTAAATAAATAGGTATGTTTATTTAATTTTTGGAAAGGATGTAGGAGAGTTAGGTAAATAAACAATTAGATTTATTTACCTAAGGTGGAATATAGAATAAGATTGATTAAATAAATTTTAGGCTAGAAATAGTATTGGGTGAATAGTGATGAATAATGACTATATGTATTAAATAATAAAATATTATTTGATTAATAGGATGATAAAAATTAGATAATTAATCAAATAAATAGAGATTTTTCAATTGATTATAAATGAAATGTTTAGGTTATTAATTGACGCAGTGATGCATCAATTTTAAGTTTTCTAGAACTTGGACTAAAAATTAAATTTTTCAAACATTACATAACAAGTGTAGTGTAGAACCAATTGAATAGGATTTGGAACAAATATTGAAGAAAAAATATTACTATCACTAGATAAAAATATATATTTTGACTACTTAATGCACCTATTTGCTACAAATGATTTAATGAGGCTAAACAATAAAAAAAAATGATTAGACAACTAAATCTCCCAGTTGCACATAGTATTACAATAAAAACAAGTGTAAATAAAACATTGATAGTGATTCTAACCAACCTATCATTGATATTATGTATATAGTTATCTCTAGGCCATTTAATTTACATTTATATATAGTGGTGTGAATTGATAACTATAATGGTTAACCATGAATCCAAAATGACCTATAAATTATACTTATAATACCTATATCACTAGGTAATCATAGACAAATACCACTATTTATGGCATGGGAAATTATTATACATAAATCACATGGATTAACACAACAAATCAACAATTGATATTAGTAAAATAAAAGGATAGGCTTAACTTGGACAACTATATTTAAAGTTAAATAAATAGAGGTACTTTATATAGAACCACCATTCTCCTCTAATAGATATCCAAGAATGAAAAATATTCCACACATTAATTATCAAGGAAAAAAGTCTTGCTTTTTTTTGTTTGCATTTACTCTCATTATAATGATTTTAGGTATGCAAATTTGAATGCAACATTTCATAGATAAATTTTAAATCTATTATTTTCATTACCATCTTCACAATATGTGGTTTAAAAAAATCTAACATAATACATTCCCAAGTTCATGATGTGCAAGTTTATGCTTGATAATTTACATTAATGCATCAAGAAATTTTTATACATTATCAATATTATATTTTGTTATCTTTATTTCCTTTTCTTAATACAAACTAGTTTTCTATTGTCTACAACATAAATCTTTAACATAAGAACAAGCATGCATTTATGATATAAATCCAATACGTTTTTGTTTTGATACTTAGGAATAAAATAAATAAACAAGGAGCTCATTCCACACTTGTTTGATAAAAGGAAAGGAAATTGTCGATTGTATTCTAAACAAAATTGAAGTTGTTCCAAAAAATTTCTTCAATTGGTTATAAAAAAAATGTAATACAAGCATATTTCAAATGTCACAGATAATATTGTAGACATTTCAAGGTTTTGATTCAAAATTGTAATACAAAAAATAATATTCTATACACAAAAATGGTAAATTGAACTAATGTACTTTCCATGCACATATTAGATTGTAATCTTCACCATATTAGCTTACATATAATTCCCTCCCAATGTAACCATTGCACCTATTCTTGATGCAAGTGTTAGTGTATGCAATTGTTGAATTGGTTCTATAAAATTTGGTGATTGTTGTGAGCCTTGATATGTGGTTGAGTGTATCTAGAGAGGAAAATAATCAGTTGGGTATTTATAGATGAAGAAAGAGTGGTCCTACAAAACACTTATAGAAACAAAACTTTGGTAGAAAATTTGTGTTCAATAAGCCTTGTACAAGTATTTTGACTAGTAAGAGGATTGTTTTAACTATTGTTCAAATAATAAGTTATAAAAACCTATTCATGTGGCAATTTGGAAATGGGAAACTTTTGGTGAATGTAGGCTAATTTTTGGGAGTTCATGCCTCTACAGACTTTAGTAGAATGTTTTTCATTTGATTATAGTAATATGCAAGAGGTGATCATGAGGTATTTAGTTTTTATATCAATTTTAATTTTAATTATTTTTTACAATGAATAGAATATTATATAAAAGTGAATAAGAAGTTCAATTCATTTAATGCATATAGATCATAAATAAATTTTTTATAATATTATAATTTTATTATAAAGATATATACTTATTGTACTAATTTTTCTCGTACAAACAAATGATTTAGAAAATTGTATAGATTTTATATTATCGTCTACATAATTAAAAATTTAACCATGTATCTTTAATAAATTTTATTGTAAAAAACTATAGGCATGCCCATTGAACCTAGGGGTCCAATTGCTAGTTTATTCGTCTTCAAAGATATCTTGTGATTAGGCACAAGAGACGTAGTTTTATTTACCAGCGCAGCAACTTGTTAGGCTTCTCTGATTGCAAGAGATGTTCACTCGGTAGATTGAGAAACGGCATGGCTCTCCAATACTCTGCTCCTAGGAATCTCAGGAGCAGAAACCTTCATTAGTGTCTTTCTTGGCCTTGCCTGAGAAGAGATGGATGCTTTGAAGCGAGCCCGCTTTGCCAGCTCATCAGCAGCTTCCACAACATGCTGAATCCTCATTACACTTTCCACCAGAAGCCATGCAAACGTGACGAGGGGAAGCTCTTCTGCATATTCAATACTTTGCCCCATCACTTTTTCTTCAGCAGAAGCATGAGATTGTGTCCGTGCGAGCCTCTTTTCTCCATCCCGCCGCTCTTCTCGTATCAACATCGGTCTTCTGAAGAGCCTTGTCGTGTTGGCCTCCTCCAAGCTCGCTGAACTATACCACATTTCTTTGTTTGTCGTGTCGATGGACTTTCCTTGTTCATAGACTTGGACTTCAAAACCTTGGATTTCATCAGAATGCCATCTTCGGAGATCCATGAAATGTCTCGGCAGACCATGCAAGGCTGCCTGCAAATCCTTCAATGCAAACTGTAAGTGCTCCGTCATGGTCTCCGAGCCGCACTTTCGCATGTGTCTGATAGAGTACGACAGTTCTCGTAGTATTTTTGTCGCTTCCTCACTGAGCTTGAGGCATGGCTTCTTCAGCACCAAACGGACAGAAAGCGGTGTCTGTTGTATTGTTTTCAAGAAGTGTCTATCAGTCACCAGACAATCAACGCCCATTTATGGGCTCTCTACTTAACATCATATGTTTAAGGTCCAACTGTCTAAAAATAATCGTAATTTTACATTTCATAAAAGTGATAAATAATTATTATATTTTAAGAAACAAAAACCTGAACAGTCATAGACAGGGACTTTAGATATATACCTGAACCTCGGATCGTAGGCATCCATGCAAGGCTACGATGGAATATGCTAAGTGCCGAAGATTGGCTCCTATTTTCACATACTGTTTCCATGGATGCCTATAACAAAATCGCCCATGCCTTGGCTCCCAGCCAGCAAACGTCGCCTGCAATTTATTATCTTACCAATTTTAGTTTTACGTCCATGATTTCATAAATGTGCAGAGTGATTAAAACCCAAATAGCATACCAGAGACTCGTCTGTGACCTTAGAATCTAATACAGATTTGTATCCTTCGTATATGGCATCTTCTGATGTTTTGTCAATTCCATCTTCATCCGTCTCATCAACCCGTTCATCAAAATATTCCCAAACACATCCTGACAGCTCACAGAGATTCAATATTAAGTTTGAAATGATTGAGTATGGGAATAGTTTAATAAGGAGAATTTTGTTTGTATCAAATAGAAACTATATATCAAATCGCCATTACCTTCAAGGGATTGAGCCAGGCCTTCAAATTTGTCAGCTGTAGAGTTGTGAAGATTCTCCCCTGCCCAAATGGGATAAACAAGCAGACTGATGAGGAGGCACACACAACAACCAATAGCTATGGTGGAGAGACGTTCATAAGCCATCCGAAGTATGTTGTCCACTCGATATCCAGAGACTGTTATAAGATTGAATGTGAGAAGGAATGTCACAACTCCATAGTCATATCTTCTCTTGATTGTAGGGAAGAACCGAGTAAAAGAAGCTGCTGCGCCTGCACAAACAAGATAAGCACTTACTCCAGTCCAGGGGAAAAAGCAATCACTCAAGTAAGGAAAGAATCAAGAAGTTAGTTAATGACCTAAAACAAAAACTGAGAAGCCAATGATAATAGCCTCCCCTGGTTCGCCCGCGTGCTCACACAAGTAACTGACACAAGTGGCTAAAAAACCTGCCACCAGAGTGCCTAACCCTCTGTTCAACCCTTTGCTCAAAGTAGCCCCTGTTTGAATAACAAGTCACAAAGTAAATAAATAAATATAAAATCACATCTATATTAGTTTACTTCATCCCAAAGGTCCTAAAGACTCTTCTAGAGATAACCTACACGTAGGAATTTCAAATAGTTAATATGGTTTATTACCTGCAGTGAATTCAAGGACGACCACAACTGTCAACACTGCCCAAATTGCATTATCTCCGACGCCAGTGAACAAAGGATCAATGAGATAGAGGAGAGAGACCAAAGACAGTGCCACTCCAAATTTAATGGAATGTATAATCCTTCTTGGATCTTCTTTCCCAAGCTTCCATATTTTTACCAAGGAAGTCACATTTTTGTTCACTTTTCTAGGGAGTCCCCTATTTCGAGGCTTATCACCAACATTCACGTTCACTTTACACTCGCCATTCAGAGCACTAGACTCCATTAATAAATAACTTTGTCAAATCACAGATTTTTTTCCCCCACCCAAGAATATTGACAGTAATAATTTCAAAATCCCAAGTCGAAAAGATCAATCATGAGCAACAGAGATAGACAAAGAAATCATTTGCTTTCGCTAAACAGCCCAAATGTCTAAGCAATTCGGCCACAGTATTATATCATTTATAAATGGCCTTGGGAGTAACAGAGACAGAAAAAGTAGTATATGAATCTGGCAGAAAGTGAAGGCCTTGTAAGCATCAATCATGGAGGCATAAGGACTTCCATATGAATTAAGTGAAGGTCTTGTAAGCATTAATCATGGAGGCATAAGGACTTCCTACACTGTCAATACTTAATTCCTGTGTGCAATCAAACACAAATTTGCTAGGCTATTAATTGACAAATCCTGTGTGCATCTTCTAAACCGTCCTAGTCAAGAGAATCCAACGTGTAGGCTTACTATTTTCTGTACTAAATACATGGGTTAAAATAAACAAGATCCAATGAGTTGTCAATAGGCCTGAAATTGACAGCTATATAAATATTACCTGCTATGAAGTTCTCCAACCAGGTACGTCTGCGTTTAATACAATAAATTTGTTTTTCTATAGTTAAATATGTGTGGTTAACCGATTATATGTTTGCGTTTAATTTTGGAACATGCGTGCTTCGCCACCGCCTTGTGTCTCATAAAGTACTATCCGTGTACGAAAGTTGACTTGGACGCATCCCTAGATTTTCTTTTGAAATGCGACACGTCAGAGAGTTAGGTTAAAGTCTGGCCAAGAAGAAAATCCAGATTGCCAAGATCTGTGAAATCTGATCGATAAGAAAATTTTCCTCGGGATGCCCTATGAGTCAGCTCAAATGTAGAAAAATTAAAATGTGCTTCCATTTAAGATATAAAATTTATTAAAATTATCATAGTATTCTTTTGTGTCGTCACAGCAATGACCTATGGAAATTTCACAGGAAACTACGACCATGGAAATTGCAGTTTGCATAGATTAATGCATTAAAAATCTAATTTTCGTGAAATAATATGGCATATGGCAAATTCATTGTCAATAAGATGGAAAATTCACCATCAACTAAAATTCATAGAAAATTAACGGCATTAATGTTTTTAATAAAATCAAAGTTTTGGAAATATATATTAAAATATATTAATGCGGTTAATTTTCTACCGTGGGTGAATTTTACTTGGCGGTGAATTTTCCCCCACGGTGAATTACTCGCAGTGAATTTTCCTTCAGTGAATTTTCCTAGAGCCAAATTATATATTTCTATTCACAACGTTCACCCTTGAATCTGCAATCCGCCACACAATGAGAAGATTTATTCTACACAGTCCACCTAAATAATATGTAACTAATGTTTATTTTTGAGGCCTTTATCATTTGAATATGAATATTTTTGTGTGTATATATATAAAAGTAAGTGTGTTATGTAATGGGTGTTTGAAGTATTGTAATAATAGTATTTGTTTTGTAATAAAAATTGTAAAAATGTATTGAAAAGATAATAATTATATAAATTTGTGAATTTAGTTTTTAAATTGTTAACTAACACATATATAAAAATTGAGGGTACATGAATAAAGAAAAATATGACAAAGTGATTCTAGAAGACTTAATTATTCACATTGATGAGTTCAAATGACACATTATAGACAAGGGTCAACACAAAAACACTTTGAAATGGAGTACATAAAGTAGCTTAGAGCTAGATTCTTGCAATCAAATGTATGGTGATTTTATTAGGCTAGTGAAAATCATAATTGCTCCCATTAAGCTTGATATGTTTGATTCTTATTGGGCACAACTATGAGTACTGTAGTTGATGTTGAATTTGTTTCTTGCAATAAATATTTTTTATTGATTAATAAATAATTTCTTATTAAAACCCTTTCATAGATTGATTTCTTAATTTAGATTATGATAGTCAAATCCTTACTAGCATAGTTGAAGTGGAGTTTATTCCTTTGAATAATTATTTGTTAGATATTGTTGACCAAGTGATTTCTTAGTAGAGCATCTTTGTAGATTGATTATGTTTATTTTTGAAGGATTCAAGGTATAACAAACACTAATTAATTAAAGATAAATATTGATTACTTTATAATTATTTTGCAACATTGATGAAAATATAATTGATAATAAATGATTAAAACACTAGAAAATGTTTTTTTGTATGATTTTTCTAAGATGCAATTGATGAAGGGAAGCCAAAGAACTATGTCTATAATAAATGATGCAAATATAGTTGTTATCACAGGGATTTGCACCCGCATGCAAGGCTGGAAAGCTCTGCAATCCCATGTAACATTGGACTAATTTCAAGTTGTGGGTACCTTATTGTGAAACTAAACCTCCGGATTATGGGTTGACTCCCCTTTTGATTCTCCTAGAAACTACTTAATTGGAAGGAAAAGGGTGAAAAAGATTGACTGAAAAAGGAAACTAAATTGATTATAGGAGGTGATTGTACCAAATATGATGATCTAAGGGCAGATTATTTCACAATTGTAAACTTCAGGGAAAACTTCACACAACTCACTAATTGCAATCTTATGAAAAGAAATGCTTCAAAGGAAGGCTAATTAGCATTTTCAAGAAGGAAACAGATGCTTCACAACCTGAAATTGATAATTGCATGCACAACCTAAGACCTAAAACTTGATTGCATCCAAGAATTTGTAATAATGAAAGAGACAAAATTTAAAGGTTTTGATTAATAAAACACATTAAACTTTCATCAAATCAATCATTTATTGCATAAACTCAGTTATAAGAAGGTAAAACATGAATCCTTAAACCAACAAAAGGAGAAACTACAATGAAATAACAGAAAAATAACCTATAAAACTTGTTGTATATTAAGCTGTCATAAAAATGAGTTACAAAATCTCTTCTCTCTCAAAATCCAAGAGAGTAAAGGCAAGAACTAAGGAAAAAAGACTAAGTCTTTTCCTTATATACAATAAAGGGCTTCAAAAAACCAAGAGGAGATAACTGAAGTCAAAATATCTGCACTGTGAAGCCATCCACGAGCAAAAGAAAAACTGCATGAAAATCAAACCCGCCAATGCTATAAACTGAGCTTAAACAGTTCAAAACTCTGTGTCACAATGTATATAACTAAACTGCATCTTAAAATAGATCATAAATGCAAGGAGGTGGCACTGAAAGTGATCTGAAAGTAAAAATATCTTCCTCACAAGCAAAGAAGAAAAGCCTCAAAAAGAGGGCCCACCACTGAAGCAAAATGAACTCAAAATGTTGAAAAATCCTCCCCTTAATATGCATGATCAACAAGACTGTAAAATTGATGTAAAACTGACAGAATCTCCATGAATAATGGCCATACTTCAGATGACTAATACTGACTTTAGTCTTACTTCACTTGTGTCTTTTGCATGATTTTAGATAAAAGGGAACCGTTTGATTACATACTAAAGATAATCAGTGTGATTACTTTAATATTTATCATGTGATAGTCCTCTCCTTTTTCATTACATGGTAAATATTAGGATAATAAAATATTACCCTTAATATTCAATAATTACAAAGTTTGTTTTGTCAAAATCATGCAAAATATACAAACGAAGTGCCCTTTCACTATAACATGTAATGTTGTTATATTCTCAATTGTAGCTTTCACCAAACTCGTGTCTTAGTGTTAATAACTTTCAAACTCGAATGATAATATTGAAGGTAATATTATCACCCCTAAATCCACAGCTCCCTAATGATGATTAGGTCTTTTTGACTTAAAAGTCATAGACCATATATGTAATAATGTTAAATGATTTTGTTAAAAACAAAAGTCAAAAATAACACTAAACAAATTAGGGGAGTAAAATACTCGAACCCTAATCATTTCTCTCATTCATCATTTTGCATTTTTTGGAAGAGAACTCTGTTGCACCACCACTGAGTACGGTTAGAGCTTGACCTTTAATGGACATTTCTAGAGCTTTGACTGTGAGATCTAGATGCCTCCATACTGCTGGTAAGTTACTCTTGCTGGAAATGTTGAGATTTCGTTACTTTCCTTCATATTCAGCTCTATGATAGCAACATTTCAAGTGCTTCTCTATGTTGTGACAGAGAAAAGAAGAAATTTGCACTAATCTCTATTTTTCCTTGATTCATTGCTCATGTATTACTAGTTTGAGAAATGCTTGTTGCTTTACTTGGCTTGGCTTTGCATTTCGAAGGTCATCCTTTTGATTATCTTTTGAAAATCATGAAGCTAGTTGCCTTTTATGGAGGTTTATTGTTCTTTGGTTTCATCCATAATCACTAGATTGTTATGCAACACATAACAATAAACGACCCTTCTCTGGTTTAAAATATTAATGACCCCAATCAAGGCAATCTATCTCTTATCTTCTTCTACAATGAATGTATTTATAAAACCTTGTGTTCTCAATGCTAGAAGTGATTGAAAATTTTACTCACTACACTGATAATCCTTTATTTTCTAGAAAAATTGATGAAAACTTACTCTATTATATGTTCTCTATAAGCATTTCATACTTTGTTTGTGGCAGCTTTAATGGCCCGAGGGTTTGCATGTTTTATAAAAATCTACCAGTAACTCATTTATCATGTCAGTGTCAATCATTTTACCATATTGTTCTGAAGATCTTGGCTTGAATAGAGCTTCAATCATCTCAATAATACATGGCAATCTGCCCCCCTACACACAGTCCCCTTCCATACTCCCTAAGATGCCTTTATGATAGTGAAATAAACAATTTCTTGCAACTTGTAACTACTTCTTTTGAACTGGTGAAAATTTCTCGAGAACTACAAACTGGGTCGGTGAACAATTTAAAGGGTTTTTTCACATTATTTTTTTCTAATTTTTGTATAAAAATCTCAAAAACACAAATTGTAAATTTTGAGATATGACTGAAACACATGACTGTTGTCTTGATCACTATTTTTTTTTTTACTCTTCCCACTGTTTCAGATCTATGTACATTGTTTTCAAACATTAGAATAAGGGAAAATGTATACATACAAAGCACTGTATTCATGTTGTTCTTAACTTGGTGTGATAGAGGTGAGGCTTTCAAAACCACTCTTGGATTGCATGTATGAGAATTGTATATTTTCTTATTTATGTTCATTTGAAGATATAACTAAATGGACTGTGTTCATTCCTTGTGTATCTCGTTAAGCTCTTCTCTTAGTGTTCCTTGGTTATCACTATTTGTTGTCAAAAGCTACCTCTTGATATTCATGACTATACTTCTCTTGGAAGTGGCAAACCTTTGTGCTTTCTACTTTGCCCTCTATGGTTATAGTCAAACCTTTACTTTGCAAGTTTGTGATCTTTGATATGCCTTTTATTATGTGACAATCTTACTTATCATAAGTGGTTGCTCCTACTTATACTCATATGGACTATCTCTTTGATTATGATATTGGAATTTCACTATTCATTTTGAGTCTTATGTAGACTGTGTATATGCTTTAAAGTTATGAGGAAATTTTTAATATTTGAGTACTCTATTTTCCCTTTAATGTAAAGGGTGCTCCATATTCTCTTTTTTTTTGTAAGTCTCTTGCAGACTATGTATGTACTTCAAAAGTTGTTAGAAATAGTTTTGATGACCTGATGCCATGTTCTCCCTTCAGTATAAAGGGGCTCAATACCTCATTGAAATGCAAATGTGAATGCAAGGTAGAGTTGAAACAAAGATAACAAATACAATTGATGCTCTCTTAACATGTCTTTTTTTTGTTCTTCTAAATGATGAGCAATAAGATGCTTTTCCCAATCTATTTTCATCATGTTGAATTAAAGACTACTTTATGATCTTCTCTTGTTACAGCAATCCTATCTAATGACTATTATGAATATTAATGACTCATGTATTGATGAGAGAGTTTCCTTCTGATATGCTAGGCTCAACCCTTGTGGGAGCCCATTTTGCTACACATATCTGATGAAATTGATCATGAACATAATGAACCTTTTCCTACACATTAAACAAACAAGTTAGCAAAATAATTGAAGTTGAAGGCTTCCATTGAACTTTGTGCTCCCTAAACATCTATTTTTTTTATGACTTAATCATCTGATGAATGTCTAATAGGATGCAGATTACATTTTTGTTGGTAATGTAGGGATAAGGTAGAATGTGATTTTTCATTGCTCTAACACCACCTTTCAACAATCTTGTAGGTAAACCTTGGAGCTGGAGTTGGACTTAGAGCTAGAGCTAAACCAAGATCAACACAACTGTAACAATGATTCGTTATTCTAGGCAATGACGAATCACCTTCTCTCCTTGTTCTTATATTATCTTCAGTTGTGTGATATACATTTCCTTCTTGTATTCAGTATTTGATTAAGTAATCAAATCAAGCTACTCCCACGGCTTGTGTGGGACTTTGGTTTTTACAATATGAATAAAACAACATTTCTTATGCAAACTTATGAGTTTTTCTATTACAAACATTTTCATAATAATATTAGAAATTCAAAAGTAATCAGATTTGTACAGCAATGAATACTTAGCAGAAAACTTTGAAATTACTTGTGTACCTTTTAATGATGAATGCAATTCAGCTCTACCTATTTTGAGTTGTAGCTAAAAATAGGTAACAATAGTAAAAAAATTAAAGTCATAAAAATTAGCCACAAAAGATTTAGTTAAAAATTAAATTTGTAAAAATACTTGTATTTAATATTTTAATATTAATAAATAAAACAAAACTTAAATGAACAAAAGAAACCAATAAATTGTGAAATTTATAAAACATTACAATTAAAGTTATAACTGACAAATTTATGAGAATACCCAAGCTAGCATATGTAATTTTGTTTTATTTTTTTTAGATTGTCAGCATAGCAAAATAATATAATTGTTAGCATGAAACAACATGATCGTTTTGCTTATGTACAAAATTTTATCTTATGTTCTAGTCTCCACTCAATACAATAGTGCAAAGTAATAACAACTACAATGTGTGTGAAAACTAACAAACCCTGATATGGGTTGATAGTGATGATTAAAATGATCATTGGTTGAAATATAATAATAATAGAATTTTTTTTTTCTAACATTATATTGTTAAAATAAGAATTGTAATAACAAGGACAAAATTCTACTCATTCATTGTCCATAAGTAATGTATATTTTCTACATGCACAAATTTTTATAATAAGCTTATTTATATTTTCTACTATGAAAGTTTGATTAATGCCCATAATAACCAATAATTTCATAGTTGCTAGGATACTCTAGTTTTATGACAAAACTTAAAATCATTCACTTAAATATTTGTTTTGATATGTTTGTAGACACTAAATTTAACAAACTTCAAGCAATTAACCACATTAGTATTGTTAGTCCATTTATAGCAAGTAAAACTAGCATCTCTATGAAATATTGAATCACATTAAATAAAGCAAATAAATCACTAAAATACCAAAGAAACTAATTGAAAGCATGTGAAGTATGTTCAAACCTCTCCCATAGTGGATTGGTGCTACTTTGATGTGAAAAGTAGCCCTTTCCCAATCATTGATAAACTTGATAATGGATATGTCTTGAAGATGCTATGAGTTGTGATGAAATGCTAACTTGTGGATCAAGTTGTGGATGAACTGCCTAAGATTGTGGAGGATTAATACAATAGAGGAGGCCTCTATTTATAACAAAGAAGGATGGAAGAATGCAAAACATGGAGGATGTGGGACAAAACATGAGCCAATGACAAGATGCCACTTGTCAACATGTCAAGGGAGGAAGGTTGAGCACATTTTGGAGAATGTGTAATGAGGGGGGAGATTCAAATTCAAAAGATGGCTTGAAGGATGAGGTGAAAGGTGGAGTTAATGCCACATGGCTCAAGAAAAGGACATGTAAGAGATTTTAAATGCTTTGTTGGATGTACAAACCCTTTTAGAGGGATTTTTCAAATTTGGGGAATATTCCAACCATTGATGCCTTTTTGAAAGAAAATAGATGATTTAATAAATTGATAAATTGATTTTCATGAGCAAGTGGCAAAAGCTAGAGGATTTGATTAATTTAATGAGGGATTAAATGATGTGACAATTTGATTTACATTTATGGATTGATTTAAATCAAAGTTGAGAGGAATATGAACTTAGACTTAATTAAATAAAGATTTTGATTTATTTAATTAAAGAGGGATGAAGTTAGATTAAATTAAATAAAAATTGATTTAATTTAATAGAATGCCTTTAGAGATTTAATTAAATAAAATGGATTATTTAATTAAAAGGGGGATTACATAATTAATTAAATAAAGTTGATTTATTTAATTAACAGGAGATGATGACTTAATTAGATAAAGTTGGTCTATTTAATTAAGAGATGAAATGTGATGAATTTAATTAAATAGAGATTATTTAATTAAATGATTAGCAGGGAGATGATTCAGGATGAACTGGTGTTAGTAAAATCAGGATCAGGTGTGATTGGTATATTTTCCATGTCTACATTTTGCCCCTCTTTGAAGCAAAGTACTTGTTGCATTGGTTCAAAGAATAAATTGTCTTGATCAAAATTAAAAAATTCTCTGATTTTTTTGGATGCCCCACTACTGCCCCAGCGAATGAAGAATTACGTTGGTATACTGCCCCCTGAGAGATTGAGTGAAAAGGTTCAATTTGAGGGTCGATCTCATGACAAAGAGGTTCAAGATTAGTTCAGCTCAGATGTTTGATGTAGATAGTCATCAACGATGGGTAACCTCATGTCTACTTTGATATATTACACATACTTGATCCTGATTTGTACCATGATAGTTACATTATTGATGATATAAATCAGATGATTATGATGTTTATATGTAATGGATGATATGATGATGCATGGATGATATGGATGCACGTGATATGATATTATGATGCTTTTATGATTATGCAAATGGATGATAAATGTATGGTTTATGAGATGCTTAGAATAACCAATCTATATTATGCAATGATGAAATGCAATGCATGCAAGATGATCAATGTTTCTTATATGATATGATATGCAGATGGTTTGTGGATGCAGGATGTATGCATTAGTGATGATTTATGATTAATTTTCATGGTACCATGTTAGCACGAAGGGAAGTAAGAAGAAAATAAGATGATGACAAGAGACACCAACAAGCCAACTTTATTAGAGATGATGATAATGATGATGATGATGATGATGATGATGATGATGATTTATTTATCGAGGAGTTGGGATTTTAAAAGGGCCAATTACCTTATGTTTGATAACAAACATAGGCACAATGCATCAGGGTATAAAGAAATAGGATGGCGTTGCACCTAGTGCAATGGACTTTGACTCAACAAACATATAGGAGTATTCTTGTTCACACCTGACATACAGAAACCTTGCTAGGATGCACTTCAAAATTTTCAAACATCTCAGACCAAAACACAGAAAGGTATAACCTATCAATGCAATAGTCAACAAGCTGCCCAAAAAACCCTCCATACATACCTAACAAAGCAAGTATTCACCAAGTTATATTACAAGAACGTCCAACAAGCACAGCAGACAAAAGATAATGATCAATGCCCCATTCCTTTCTCTCTAAATCCCTTCGTTTGGGACATCATTGAGAGCTCATCAAAATGAGTACAAAAAGATAAGTCAAAAGACAGATAAAGTAAACAAACAAGCTAATGTTCTTCATACCGCTAGCCAAGACTAAACTACGATGATGCCTGATGTTGATGTCCATTGTAGGAAGGATGCATCCTAGGACATGATGTTATCAGATGATTGATTTGGGACTAATTGGATGATATGCTATTGACACAAAGAGTTGACTAACTTGTTTACATACTGACCTATACCTTAGACCTTGATGTTTGAGTTTCCACTTTTAACCTGTTAGACTTGTTTCTAACTGTTTCACCAAAGTTTGAGGATGATGATTGATTTATTATGAGTGATGTTTATTGCAGGTGAAAACGAGATGAGACGGATGGAATTTTCAAATATTTGGATGTTTTTGATGTTTTTGAAATGTTTTGAGGTTGTTTTTTGGTATTTTCAAGATTTTACAAATGTTTTGATTTTTGAATTTTCTAATGTTTTGGGATTTTCTGATATTTTGACCAAGAGACTAACCTAAAGACCTATCCTAGGGGCCTCAGGGGCTGATCAACAGATTAACCTTGCCTACGTTATACACATAGATACCACATAGTTCGACTGACACGGACTTGATTATTAATGAGATATGAATAACTGGATTGCCAGTTTATTATGACAGACTCCTAAAGGACTGACCTAAGTGTCTCGAGGGATGATCAAAGATCAACCTTTCCTACATTCAAAGCTCAGAGATGATGTATTTTGATAAGACCACTATGTTTTTGGATTTTGATATGTTTTGAATGTTTTGGGATTTTCTTGGTTTTATGAATGTTTTTGGATTTTTCACCCAATTTTGACATTTTGGATATGGACATGTGTGACAATATCAATGCTCTGTTTGGGATTTTCTTGAAAACAAAGCTAGGTTTGATTGATCATATCGATGGATTGATGATGATAGCATTGTTGAGGATACACAACAATGCAAGGATAGTGTTAAGCAACACAAGGATTAGGATGGATATCCCTAGATGATGAGGGATTGATTGAATTTGATTGATGATGATAACATCATTGAGGATACACAACAATGCAAGGATAGTGTTAAGCAACAAAAGGACTGGGAAGGATATCCTGAGATGATGATGGATTGATTAGATTTGATTGATCAAGATTTTGAAGCTTGATTTGGAACAAGATTTGTTTGAATGATTTGATGTGATATTGAAGTGAAAGTTAGATTTGACCGATATTAATTGTTTGGATTGATGTTCGATGAAAGATAAAGCTTGATAAGGAACATCTTCTCATCAAAATGTGCCATGGGCTAGTGATTTGGATTTTGGCTCACAAATGCTTGACCAATTTGATTTCACGTTTGCCAATGTTCAGATCACCACATAAGTTGGAAGATATAGATCAAGATTTATTCCCGAAGAAAGATGTAAATATCTACCCCCAGTGTCTAACAATGTATAGAATGTCATGAATGGATGCTTGGATAGGTGTACGGATTGATGCATATGCTAAGCATGCAAAGGATGCCAAGGATTATCTTGTGATAAGATAAGGTGCTCAAACAAAGGAATGCTCATTTGGATAATGCTTCATGGCTCAGATAATGTTGCATAGGATAGGATCAATGAAAATGACTCATGTCAAGATGTTTACCATAAGCAAGTGTAAAGTGTACACCAAAGTTTCATCAAGATTAAGATAACTTGGACTATGGATCCAGATGGATGAAAATGGATTGGATAAATGGTTCATGAATGAATGGATTTATTATGGATAAGATGGATGGAATTGTTGGTATGTGGCGACAAATCATGCTATACTATATAGCCCATGGTATAATATACACCCCAACATGTATCCTTGCCAGGGTCCAGGGCCGGGCCGAGCCCCGGGCGGGGGTTTGAGGGCGGTAGCCCCCGAAAAGTGGGGGTTCAAGGGTGGCAACCCTCGAGAAAAATTTTCCTCCTACTTTTTTGTGTCATCACCAAAAAGGGGAAAAATCAACGAAAAAAGAAAAATCCAATTTTGTAGAAATTTGGAAGCTTCTAAGCTTGATAAAAAGGGGTTCGGATGGGTGTTACAAAATAACGAAAAATGTGATTATTCGCAAGATTGTAATAGGTTTTTGCACTGGATAATAAAATTATTGGATAGCTACGGTTTGGTGGATGTAGCCCGGATTGGGTGAACCACGTTAAATTCTATGTGTTATAATTTATTCTGTGTGTTTTTAGTTTCTTTGTTTATTACTTAAAACTGCATTTAATTGTTAGATATCTACCTTTCTAACCCTAACAGGAATGTTAGATTTATTACGGATGGGATGAGATGCTTCCACCTGAACTAGTGCACGTAGATGCTCGATTCTACACATGATGCCTGTTTTCCATGTTTTCATCATGGTACCTGACCAAAGCGCCACCTTAGTGGTTTTCACTAGAGGACGATTTTTTCTCTTTAATTTTTTCAATCCTTTTTCTAATTTTTTTTGGATTTTCATTTTTTGTTTGGTTTTCTTTTTTGTTTTGTTTTTTTTTTTTTGGATTTTTCTGAAAGATTTGAAGCTCATGTTGAACCACCTAGTGGTGTTGATGTAGATGCTTCTGTCATAATGTGCCATTGATATCCTACTTGAAGAAGTTTCTTTGCTAAGATATGTGCTCTTGAATGCAACTTTTGAGATTCCTAATCTGCTTTGTTGACACCGGAGTTAACTTTGTCTTTGTGTGCACATCGCAATAGAGTGTCTTCTAAATCCTTATGATGAAGGGTTCCTGCCAATCCATGGTCAATGTGAGAATTGGATATCATGCGTGGAGGTGTCGATGGAGTGTGTTTAGGAATAAAATATAGATTAGTAGATTAGTTGATAGTTTGGAACCTTTGACTCTCCAAACTTGGGAAGATGAGCAATGATGGGTGGATACAAAAGTGTGCATGGAATTAGGACCAACTGCTTGATACACTTTGTACATAGCTTGGGAAGCCTGATTTTGCTTGTGTGGACATCTTTGATGGATACTTTTCCCTTTTTTATTTTTCCCCATATGTAGTTTCTTTTACTAATGGAGTTTGATAGGGATAATCTTTCTTTGTATTCTTTGGTATCCACTTGTATTTGATTTTTCCATTATGCTTCCCAACTTATTTTGCTTTGATGATGTTCTTCTTATTTTGAATCACATCCTTCCTTTGATATTGGTCCCAATTTTTGGATGGGGTGATAGGTGGATGAAGATTCATGGCGTGGTTGGTTGTAGTATTGGCATTAGTTTCATCATAAGGATTCTTATGCTCCCTATGTTGATGTTTGCTTAAGACATAGTTTCCCCCAGTATGGTGGTAGTAACACCTTTGTTCCTTGATTCTACTTGTTTTGAGATTTCTTGTTTAGTAAGTGTCCTCCAATAAGTGACCATTGTGGATGACGTTATTTCAATTTACTAGTTTGTTGACTCTGGAATATCCTGTTCTGTCTGACCTGTTTCCTTGAGTGGATAATACTGGATATCTTCATACATGATGTCCTCAGTCTGAATTTGGGATATATCTAATCCTAATGTTGACAGCTTATTTTGACTGTAGGAATTAATAACCTGCTCTTTTTTTGTAACAGAATCCTGTTCTGAATGAAGATCATCTATGTGTCCATCCACAGAAAGCATTTCGTGGGTAGATGGAGGAGTATGCGTTATTTGGATGTGATCATCTCTATGATATCTTGTATAGATTAGACAGTGTCCATTAGATCATTGTAGTAGCTTGGAGATACAAATTCTTGATCTTGAATGATTTCAAAATTGTTTTCGACATGCTTTGGATCAAGTTCTTGACATGGGTCAGTTTCAAAGGATGGATTGCTTATAAAGGGTTCTTGGATATCTTCATTAGGGATGGGAAGTGGATCAATATCCTCTTGATCTTTGAGTAGACTTAGATCAAATTTTGAGTTGAAGATTCCTTCAATATCTACAACCATGAGGTCGAAGGATGTCAATATGTCTTGGAAATGACCATTGCTAGACTTTGGTGAAAAATGTTGATCATGCTTTAGAATGAATTCTTGAGATATGTCATCTAACTCATTGGATGATGTAGAGGTATTGTCAAAATGATCATTGGTGTAAGGATCATTGATTATAGGATCAAATAATGTTAACACTCTTTGACATAGATCATTGTTGGATGTTGTTGAGGGGCTTTTATCATGATCAAAAAGTGACTCTTGATGTATGTTGAGTTGATCTTTGGATGAGGTAGAAACATCTTCAAGGTGCTCATTTATGGATATATCTTGATCATTTTTTTCAACAATTGTGGTGGGGAGATTGTCAATGCTATCACTAGTGGTTGAAAATTTATTGTCCCCAATAGTTATTTTTTTTTATCAATACTTGGTCTTGGATGAGATTTTTGAGCCCAATACATTCTAATGTTGCGTGTCCCTTGATTTTATGGAAATCACAAAGGTGATTTTCATTGTACCATGGTGGTTTCACCAAGGGCTCTTGATCATTTTCATAGGTGGGAATTGTGATGAGTTTTTCCTACACCAACTATTGCATGATCAATTTGATTGGTTTCCCGAGTGGTGTGTATTTTCGTTTGTTACCTTGTGAGATTTGTACTTTAAATTGACCTTATGGTGATTGATTTTGGAGATGTGGTGATTGATCTTTGAGATGTGGGGGTTGGATTTGTTGATGTGGTTGATCTTGATATCTAACTTCTTGACATTGGAGAAATTGTTCTTGATGTGGTTGTGGACACAACTCAATTCTTTGATGACATGGTTTAACTAATGGAAGAGTGTATTTATTTTGGGGTGGAAATGTCTCTTGGCACAATGGATCAACTATTTTGGTAAGTGTAGCAATTTGATCTTGTAAAATTTGATCTTGATTTTGATCTTGACACCCTTGATATAGTTGATTTGGTTTTTGTTCAAGCATTTTTGGAATGTGCACTTGTGGTGTTTGTATGGGATCATGGACAAATTGATTTTGGACAATGTTATGATTTGGGATGATGCTTAAATTTGGCATTATCGGTTGAAATTGAACATTGTCATGGTTGGGAATCATATTGCCTTGATTTAGGTAACTTTGATTTTGCATGGTGTTACCTTGACATGGAGTCATTAACATATTGTTTGGACTTTGGACAACATTTTTATGATTCACAAACATATCTATCCCAAAGTTTACCAAGTTTGGATTTGAAATGTTAATGTTTGGTAAACTTGTACTTATTATATTCACATTTGGCATGTATGGATTTGGTGGGGGTAAGTGCACACCAAGATGGTTCCCAAAAAGGGGGCTTAAGTGGCCACTTTTTTCTGAAATCAGAAAATGCTGACCTTGGACATGAAATTGAGGATAGTTACACTCAAAATTTTGAGATGGAACAAAAACAAGGATCGAAGTGCTCTGAATCTACTTTCTAAACTACTAATTTATTTTGAAAATGGTTGAGATTAAGGGGTTCAAAAGAGGGATGTACAGAAATTGGTGTCATTTTTGTCAGAAAGACATAACATAGCAACTCTTGTATGACCTGAGCACGGTGAAATTTTTTGTAGTATTTTTAAAATTGCTATAGTCAGAAGTTAGCTAATAGCATCTAGTTGGTGTACAATTTTTTTGATAATTTTTAATGAAAATTTTATTTTTTACTAATTTTCTAAGTGGGCACTTCCTGAAAAGCAGAATTTTGGCCATGCTTCCCCTACAATTTTTTGAAAATAATTGATTTTTTCTTCCTTTTTTTTTTAAATTTGTAGAATGGAGTCTAATTTCTAAAAATGTGAAAAATTATGGATGAAAGGCTTAACATTTTCAATATTGAACTAGATGCAATCTTGATGGTGAGCACGGACCTGATTATGTGAAAAATTGTAGAATTTGCAAAAACATGTCTCTGGCCTTGTTGGGAATGCCCTCCAAGCCTTTGGGTTAGTATTCCAAGGCAAATAATTTCACTTTTTTCTTTTTTTTAATGCGAAATAATGCATGTACATTATAACGCGAGTGCATTTTTTAAAAAAAATTCATAAGTGGCCAAAAAATTGGTACCCAACTTCATGCACCTGCCCTGGGATAATGTTGTTTTGTTGAAGACTCATGTATTGATTGTTTGGTTGATAGATTTGTAGGTTTGGAATTTGATTTAAATCTACCATTGGAAAAGGTGTTCCAAAATTTAGATTGGGCATACTCATGTTTGTTGCACCATTGAAGTTTGTAGGAGATAATGATGTCATATGTGGATTGTATAAATGTGAGTTTTGATAACCCATTGATTTTGTAAGGCTTTGATATTTTGGTTGACTTAGATCACCCATGATGTATGGAGCAAGTTTATATTCCATGTTATTCTTGTGTTTTAACCTTGTTGAACTCTAATGTATTTAGGATCAATGATGAGATGAAGGATGAAAGGGGTGAATGATATGGGTCTTGAACTTTTAGGAACCTTGGAGGGATACTAGACTTTAGGACTTTTGGATTTTGGATTTTGGATTTGATTTGGATTTGATTTGGATTTGATAATGAACTCATAAACTCCAAGAGGTTGGATGTTGTCTTGGAATAAATTTGTCCACAAGGTGATAATTTAACTAAGTGTATGAAGAAGGATTCATCTACACACACCTAGTCAAACAAGATGATTTTGTTTTGATTTAGAGGATTTTCCAAAAGTCTAGTATGAAGGATTTTTCCAAGATTCTAAGAGTTGTTTGTGAGATGGGATTTGATTGATGTTTGAGATGGATGAAATGATTGTTTGTTTTGATCCTATGTGTACCTAAAATGACTCTTGTTCACAAGACCTTGGTTTTGAAGAACACACTTTACTCTAAATAAGATGCTCAAATTGTTGAAAAAGTCTCAGATTCTGACAATAATAAAATGAGTACAAATTGGGATTGTTTCTTGAAGCTCTTTTGTAAAAGTTGAAAAGTAATCTTTGTCTGAATTCGTAGAGCGTTGAGAGATGATTTTGATGAGCTTTTGGACACGAGCTTTTGAATTTGGTTTCTGGATTTTGATTTTACATGAAATCATTTGAGACACATGTGTGGGGTTCAATTGTTCTTAGCTTTGCTTAATGACTTCCTTTTACCACAAACAATTCTTGATTAGGTTTTCAAACTAAATTTCCAATGTCTTAACTTTTTATCATCCCACAAAGTGTATTGTGTGGAAATTAAGGAAATCAAGGCAAAGGTTTCCTATTGTTGACTTTAGCAAGAAAATAGAGATATAAATTCAAATGCGTAGAAACCTCTAAGGATAGAATCCCTAGGGCAAGCAATAGCACCTAAATTTTTTCAAAGATATTCGCTTCCTAAAGGGTTTGAAATTTTATGACAATGTTGAATGTTTGTTTTCCCACTGTTTACAATCAAGCAAAGTGTTTTATTTCCAAGAACATGCACAACCCTATGGATATTTGAGACAATATTTGTTGAGTCCCCACTTGGACAAGTCCAACTACACCTACTTTTAGTGAATGGTTAGATGCTTGACCACATAGGCTCCCCCTTACATTGCACTCACTTCTCAGGTCAACTAGGCATCAGTACCCATGAATCTCACATGGCATACTTTCCATTTCCACTAAAATTTGTAAAATTGTGGGGTGGCTTCAGAACGACCGTTCTTGCACCAACAAATAGATCAAGTATTTTGGCCTTTTCTAAACAAGGGTTTTACTGCGGGCATTTCATTCGTGGGGGACCATCCATGCGGTGAGAGACCATTTCTACCCTTCTCATTGGAATAATCCTTGTGATACTTTCCTTTCTTCAAGTACCCACATTTATATCCTAGGTGGAAGTCACTTGGCTTTAGCATGTTCCCAGTTGGGTTGTTCCATTGGGTGGTTACTTTTTCCCACAAGGTAGGCCCTCTAAGGTAACACAAAATCAAGAAAACACATCCGTAGTTCGATCAATATTCATTTAGAAACAAAGAGAGAACACACGCGATATATTCCACTCACACTCGCAAGACTTGTTCAATTTTTTAATCCCAAATGAAACGTGGAGGCAATCACTTATGCAACTTAATATCATCAAAAGCCTTTTGATTCTCAAGATCATCATGAGGTGCGAGAGAAGTGCATACGTCTTTTGATGATATTATTTTGAGTAAGTGATTACAAAAAAAAAGATGCACATGTTCATTTTAAATCCTCAAAGCAATAATTTGATTCTTTTTAAAGCACCAAAACAAAAGATGAAAGTTGCTTTATTCAATTGTTAACCTTAAACAAAATCTAGTAAGTTTGCATAAAGTTCTTTTTAAGCCCTTTGTAGCAAAAATGAAAGCTTTTGTAGTGTTCTTTTAGGAAACCAAAAAGATGTGAGTTCGCCTAAAATAGAAAACAAAAGCATAAAATGGAAGCTCTAAGCATTTAAAAACACTTTTTCAACTTCAAATTTAATGCTCAATTCTCTTCAACTCCAAGATTCTTCAAAGATCGCTTCTTACAAATTCCTTGTGCAAACGAAAATCCCTCCTCCTTCCTTTTCCTGCAAGATAAAAAAGACACTTATACAAGGATCAAGTTATTAATTAAAAACATTTTACACATTATCTCCAAACAATAGAACAATTTCAAAGGAAAAGACTAATGATTTTAGATGATTATGATAATAAATGGAGCATCAATAAGTGGATCCTGCAATTATTGATTTTTCCTATATGATTCTACAATTAGAAAGGAAAAACTTATCATAGACTTTTAACAGGTTCTATAATCCTCCAACTAGCATGCATCCAATGAATGCATTAACTTATGCATTTATGAATCTTGTATCCCTAGCCACCAGTTGACTTCAATCTATTGATTCCATCCTTGGTTTCTAATTTTCAATTATTTGTCCAAGAAAAGATACCGTGTCAGCTAAGAGATATTAAATATAAAAAGTGTTCCCCCAAATATATCACCTACAATGTAAGAAATTTAGCATTTAAAAACCACAACACAAAAAATTGTATTATAGCAGAATCAAGATTGTTAACTAAGATTTGATTTGATGCCGACAAGAAGTTTGGTGCTTGATTCAATGAACAAGATGTGCAATTTAATGCATCAGCTAAAGAGTATGTAGAAAAGATATCTACATTCATTAGTTAAAGAGTGCATGCTTTGATTCATAAATACATGTAAGTAGGATCTGTGCAATCAAAAATAACAGTGTGATTCATAAATGTGTGATCCCTAAAGTCCATGCAATCCTGTAAGATGAAGTAGGCCTTCTACAGGAGCTCTTTCTTGGTGGTAACTACATCCATGTCTGCCAATATTGAACCACAACCAAACTCATGAAATTTTAACATCCTAAGTTGAGCTAACTTGCGTATTACGCTTCACTATCGTAGTAACAGTATTGTTGCAATGTGATTTTAGCAGATGAGATCACTTATGTGGTCATCCAACACCTATATGGAGTGAATCTTGTGGGGCCCTTGCAAGCTTTCAATCCTACTTCATGTTTACAATAAACCATGGAACACCCACCAAAATGGACTATTATGCTAATGGTCTTACATTTTTCATGGCTCCTTTGGGATCCAAACCCCCACAAAATGGATCAAGTATGTGGCTCGGACTGTTAAATAGTACAACCTATGGTAAACGATCAACCCAAAAAGTTGCTATTGAATTTGATACATTCAAAAACTTGATAATAGATGAATACTATGGTGTCAATGCTTACGATCCAGATGATAATCATGTGGGGATTGATATCAATAACATTACTTCTGTGAAGACTATTTTGTTGTTTGATAGGCTAAACAGTGGAGCTATATGGGAAGTGTGGGTTGATTATGATGGGATACTTAAGGAGATCCAGGTGTTTATGGCACATAATGCTCATATGAATCATATTTGGTAGGCAGAGATAAATGAATGAGCAGATGAATCATATTTGGCAGGCAAAGATAAATGAATGAGCAAATGAATCGTATTTGGCAGGCAAAGATAAATGAATGAGGACGGATTTATCAATAATCATTCATGTGGCCTCTTCATGGTTTAACATGGACCACCTAAATGAATGAAAAGGAAAGCTTTCATTGGATTGGTGGCACTCATGAATACAGTAAAATACAAACAATTTTATCTTGCTCAAAATACAAACGACCACATCTGGAGGTTCAAACTCTCTTTAATATTGGTCACGTCCAGATAGTACCTCAAGGAATCTGGGTAAATGAATTAGCCTAAGAATCAGGTCTAACAAATTAATTTCCATTCCATTAACATCTTAAATCCGTTAGAAAAAAATTGAACTTATTATTGAAGAGCCAGATGGAATATTGTAAATGAACAGTAACGGACTTTTGACACTATATTTGACTACACCTCGAACAAACTAACATTTAGGTGGATAGAACACTGACTTAGAATTAATTAAATCTCTAAATTCATTCTATTAAATTAAATCAATCTTTATTTAATTTAATCTAACTTCATCCCTCTTTAATTAAATAAATCAAAATATTTATTTAATTAAGTCTAAGTTCATATTCCTCTCAACTTTGATTTAAATCAATCCATTTAATTAAATAAAATGGATTATTTAATTAAAAGGGGGATTATAGAATTAATTAAATAAAATTGATTTATTTAATTAATAGGAGATGATGACTTAATTAGATAAAGTTGATTTATTTAATTAAGAGATGAAATGTGATGAATTTAATTAAATAGAGATTATTTAATTAAATGATTAGTAGAGAGATGATGCAGGATGAACTAGTGTTAGTAAAATCATGATCAAGTGTGATTGGTATATTTTTCATGTCTACAGTTTTGATATGTTCTCTTGTTTACTCCTTCAAGTTGCTTCTCTTAATAATTTTAACTTTTCATTAATATAATGTTCTATGATATTGCTATCAGGACTCAACCGTGTAGTTTTCGAGTCAAACTCATTGACCCATAATTTAACACGCTGTGGAAAATACCTCCTACTTATAATGTTCTATGTTAATTAATTTGTTAATTATCGAGAGAGGAATTATATAGTGACATCACATAGTCTCATTTCATGGGTATGTATATCTTTAAAAAATTAAGACTAAAATAATACTTAAGAAAATAAAATAATTATTTAATAAATAAAATAATTTTTCAAATAAAAATAAAGTAAAAAATATAAATAAAATAAAATAATCCTTCTTGTTTATGGCATATTGTGATAGTTAAATCATGGCATTTTTTTTTGTAGTCGCCAAGGTTCAAACTTGTAGTAGGTCATTGTGATCATTGGCATTTGTGCCCTTGTTAATCCATTTCACTCATAGATTTAAAATTTTGTATTGAATTTGATGGCATTCAAGCTAGTGACTACATGCTCCAAACATTCGTTGGGAGGAAGTGCTCACAAGATTTGTTCCCTTTGTGGGATATTGAGCTTGTACGTTTGAACTATTCATGTTAATGTTGTGTGTTTGTATCAAGGATGAGGTTCCCCATTCTTGGCTTCACCTAGCTCGAGCTAGGTTACTAAAATTCATGTTACTAATAAAAAAAAAACATAAATAGTTTTAAGACAAAAAATTATATTATGTAATAAATAAAATAACTCTAATGTTAAATTAATAGAAAAATTCTTAAGTAAATATTTAATTACTCAAAATTGGTATTTTAAAATTTTTAAGATAGATGTATTTAAAATATCTTATACCAACTAAATTATATTTATATAATATTATCGTACTAAATATAATATAATATAAATATAATACAATAGAAATGCAACACAATTATATTAAATAGATAACATAATTATTAACCAAAGGAAATGAGGTGTCCACCTTTTAGGAGATGGAACTAAACCTATTTTGCACTTTAGTTCATTAGGAACCAAGATTTCTCAACCAAGTGACTCAATTGAGAGAAGGGCTAGGGGTTTCCTTGTGTGATTAAATGGGGGTTCACCATTAACATGAAGTTTCAAAGGAGGAATGCAATCAATCATGCACTAAACCTGAAAGGATGAAAATTTTTGCTCTATAGTTTAGGACATAGAACAACAAGTTTTCTTCACTTCTCATTCAAGGAAACCCTAGAGATCTCAATCCACGGGTGGGATGAGGGAAAGAGATATGCAATAGGGATGTCCTAGGGTGTGATAAAGGGCTAAAAAGGGTTTCACCACCAAGCTAGGGCTTTGAAAGACAAGTAACATGCAAGACCTAATGTCAAAACCTAATGATGTGCAAAACTTCACTAAATGACCTAGAAATGAATACAAATTAGATCAGTAAACTGAGAGATCAGAGAGGTGCACCTAGAAACCTGCATGTGCTCGGAACAAGCTCTAAAATGCTAAAAAATATTGATTTTAGGGCACACAAGGACTCATACGCCAAGCTGGGCATATCAATCCTAGTCTAGGGTTTTTGGGTTGAAATAGGAATCTGGCAGTGTTGACTCAAGATCTTCAAAAATATGGAAATTTTCCTATACTAGGACTCACGCCACTTGTGGTGTATCAGTCTCATCCTGCTTTTTCAGAAAATCAAAGTCCAGATATGCTCTTTCTTCCCAATTTGATTTCCAAATTTGAACTTGCAAAAAGATCTGCAAAATAGAATATAATGTTGATTTGCTTATGGTATTTTTGCCTCAATCAAACCCCTAGTTTGGTAATTAAACCTTGATAGAAACAATGGATCTTGAAAGTGAATGTGAATACAAACCCTAATCTTTAGTGCATCTAAGATTAGGAAATCTGAAATGCAATGTGTGAACCATGATTCCCAACCTACAAAAACACAAGAGACAATTAATAAATTAAATCAAATGCATAGTTAGAAACATAATTCCTCAAGAAATTCATTTAAATTGTAAGAGAGAAAGGAAATGAGATGAAGAACACCAAGAAACTTGAAACAAATCAAATCCTATTCTAATGCAATATAAACTCCTAATCTCTTGAGGGAATTGGTGCCAATTTGATGTGAAAATTGGCCCTTTCCCAACTCCAATGATGCAATGTTGATTTGATGAAGAGATTTGATCCACTTTGATGAAGATTGATGAAAGCTCCAAGCCAAAATCTGCAAAGAACCTAGCTAAGAACTCAATGGTGATGGATGAAACTTGATAGATATTTGAGCATGGTAACTTTACTCAAATTGTGGATGATCAAATGAGGATATGAGCAGTTTATTTATAGAATTTTTAGAGGGATGAATGTCCAAATTTGAGCAATGTGGGACTAACATTCATCCAATGATATGATGCCACTTGTCAAACCATGAATGGATGAAGGATGTGCAAAATTTGGGGTTTGTGCCAATAAATGCCTAAATTTGAAATTCAAATTTGTTGAAATGACATGTAAGAGGGAAGGGAAAATGCAATAAATGCCACTTGGCTCAAGGCAAAGGACATGTAAGAGGAAGTTATTGCCTTGTTGGATGTACATGTTGACTTGGAATTTTTGAATTTAAATTGAGAGAATATTCCAAAAGATGCCTTGTGAGGAAAATAGGGATTTAATAAATGAATTAAATCTATTTTCATGTGCAACTTGCATTATCTAGAGGATGTGACATGAGATTAGATTAAATTAATCAAGGGTTAATTAATTTAATTAGAGATTTGATGATGTGACTTATTTGACTTAGATTTATGGATTTATTTAAATCAGATAAGAGGGGAATATGATAAGAGGCTAATTAAATAAAGATTTTGATTTATTTAATTAAAAGGGATGGTGTTAGATTAAATCAAATAAGGTTTTAATTTATTTAATTTAATGGACAGAGTTTAGAGATTTAATCAAATACATTGATTATTTAATTAAATAGGGATAATTAGATCAGGTGGATTGATTTAATTAACAAGAGAAAATGACTTAATTAGACAAAATGATTTATTTAATTAAGAGATGAATATTGATGAATTTAATCAAATAGGGGAATTTGATTAAACTGTTAGACCGAGGGATGATTTAGGAAGAAACAATGTTAGTAAGTTAGGATTGAATGCACGATATCAATCAATATATTTTATGTGTCTACATTTGCCCCTCTTTGAAGCAATGCACTTGTTGCGTTGGTTCAAAGAATAATCTTGCTGAGATCAAAGTCAAAATTTCTCTAATTTTCCAGATGCCCCACTATTGCCCCAGTGAAAAGAATTATGCTGGTATACTGCCCCCTCGAGAGATTGGGCAAAGAGGTTTGATTTGAGGGTCGATCTCTTGAAAAAGAGGTTCAAGATCAGTCCAACTTGAATATTTGATGTAGACAGATTTGATGATGTAGATAGTCGTCAGCCATGGGTAGCCTCATGCCTATTTTTGATATATTACACCCACTTGATCCTGATTTATACCATGACAGTTGCATTATTGATGATATATATGAGCCAATGATTTTGATATGATGCAATGATATGTTAATGCAAAGTGGTATGATGATGCATAATGTAATATGACCGTAATGTGTGCAATGGATTATCTGATAATGCTTGTGTGCCTATTATGAATGATTATGCAATATGTGGTAATGTGAAATGGTTATGACATGCAAATGAATGTTATGCAAGGATTTATATGATAAATACAATGTTATGTAATGTAATGGATGAAATGCAATGTAGAAATGGATGCCATGTAATAAAATGGATGTGCTTATCTATAAAGAATGCTTATAATAATATGTTTATATAATGATGGGAATGTAATGCATGTGTTTCCTATATGTTGTGTTGATGCAATATGCTAATGATTTGTGGATACAGGATCGATGATGATGGTGATGATGATGGTGATGATCAACTGTCATAGTACCTTGTTAGCGCGATAAGCGAGAAGAGAAGAAGTCCTTTCAACAAGACACAAGATGATAAATATGCAAATGATGATGATTACTTGTTGAGGAGTTAGGATTTTCAAAGGGCCAATTACCTTATGTTTGATAACACATGTAGGCATGATGCATCAGGGTATAAAGAACTAGGATGGTGTTGTACCTAATGCGATGGACTTTGACTTGACAAGCGGATAGGAGTATTCATGTTCACACCTAACATACGAAAACCTTGCTAGGATGGACTTCGGAAGTTTTAGACACCTCAGACCAAAACACCCAAAGGTATAACCGATCAATGCAATAGTCAACAAGTTGTCCTAGACTTCTTTCGTACATACCTAACAAAGCAAGTATTCGCCAAGGTTATATTACAAGAACGTCCAACAAGCATAGCAGACAAAAGATAATGATCGTTGCCCCATTCCTATTTCTCTAAATCCTCTACTTTAGGATATCATCGAGACGTCCTTGGAATGAGCGCAAATAAGATAAGTCAAAAGATAAAGACCAAGTAAACAAACAAACCGATGCTCTTCAATACGCTAACGGAAAAAAGATGTGTTTTCTACAGATGATAACCGAAACTTATTGCCAAAAGATAATGCCCATTTTAGGATGGATTCATCCTAGGACATGTTAGTGGATGGCGGCACATCATTTCGTTTATCCAAAGTCTTCTCAGGGATGATTGATATGGGATCGACGGGATGATAAGTTACCAATACGAAGAGATGACCAACTTGCTTACGCACTGACTTAGACTTAAGACTTGACGCTTTTGAGTTTTACTTTTAATCTGCTAGACTTGTTTCCAACTGTTTCACCAAAGGTTGAGGATGACGATCAGTTTATTATGAGTGGTGCTTATTGTGGGTGCTAGCGAGATGAGAAGGATGGATTTTTCAAATATTTGGATGTTTTTGGAGTTTTGTAATGTTTTGAGGCTATTTTGATTTTTGATTTTCTAATGTTTTTGGGATTTTCTGAGATTTTGACCAAGAGACTAACCTAAAGACCTATCCTAGGGGCCTCGAGGGCTGATTGACAGATTAGCCTTGCCTACGTTATACACGCAGAGACCACGTAGTTCGACTGACGACTTGATCGATTTACAGATGATGATGTACATGATGAGATGTCAGTTTATTATGATGGACTCCTATAGGACTAACCTAAATGTCTCGAGGGATGATAAAAGATCAACCTTCCCTATGTTCAAGCTCAGAGATGACGTAGTTCGACAAGACGACAGTGTTTTTGGCTTTTGATATGTTTTGATGTTTTTGGATTTTTTGATATTCTGATGTTTTTGGATTTTTTGATTTGAGGATTTTAAGAATATACACGAATCTAATCCGATGAGAATGTGCCCCCAGTGCGATGCAATAGACTACTCTGATAAAGGTAGGACAAGCTGACCTTGAGGATGGGCCGAGTAGTACTAGGAGGGATCATGATACGAACACAGGACCAAGCTATGGTGCAGATGCGAGTGGATGGGTGATGGATGGATACCTGAATGCGATGGATGATAGAAGCAAAATAGATGGATGATGCAGAACAACCCATAAAGATTCTGGTGGATGGAAAGTGCTTATTTACACAAGGCACCTATTTTCCAGGTTTTCACCAAGGTACTTGCCCAAAGTGCCACCAAAGTGGTTTTCACTAGAGGACGATTTTTTTTATCCTTTTTTTGATTTTTGGATTTTTTGCTTCTTTTTTTTTCTTTTTTTGTTGTTACCAAGACGCCTATTTTCCAGGTTTTCGCCTAAGTAACCATTTTTTTAGGACTTTTTCTAATTTTTTTGGATTTTTTGGTTCTATACCTTGAAATATTTAGGCATAAAATTTTTTGAGATGGGAGCCATTCATGGGCTCCTGCAGAGGTTCCCCTTCGGGTGTTGATAGTTGATATGCCCCTGACTTATAACTTGTTGTTATGACAAATGGTCCTAACCAATTAGGTTCGAACTTGCCTTTGCTGCTGGGGTTTGGGACATTCTTTTGATTTTCTTTTAAGACCAATTCTCTGACTTGGAAAGTCTTGCTTCTGATTTTCTTGTTGTAGCTTCGTTTGAGTCTATTTTGATAGACTTACAGATGATTCAAAGTGTCTATGCGTCTCTCATCTAGTAGCTCTAGCTCATTTAATCTTGACACCTGGTAGTCCTCATCAGTGATGAGATTTTGCAATGATATTCTGAGGGATGGGAGCTCGATCTCAATGGGGAGTATGGCTTCTAATCCATAGACCAAGGAGAAGGGGGTGGTTCCAGTGGGTGTGTGGATGCTGGTTCGATAAGCCTAGAGGGCGGGATTAAGCTGCAAATGCCAGTCACGACCTGTGTCATTGATTGTTTTCTTGAGGATTTTGAGGATGGTTTTGTTCGTGGCTTTTGCTTGGCCATTGCCTTGGGGATAGTACGGGGTGGAGAAGCGATGCTGGATTTTTAATTTCTCACACAAGTCGTGAACCTCTTGGTTCTTGAATGGTGTCCCATTATCTGAGATAATGGCTTGTGGGACACCATAATGACAAATGAGATAGTTCAGGATGAATTTTGAGATCTACTTCCTAGTGATATACGTCATGGGTATGGCTTCCACCCACTTTGTGAAGTACTCAGTTGCGGTTATGATGAACTTATGGCCATTGGATGAGGTGGGTGTGATTTTGCCAATGAGATTGAGTCCCCATTGTGAAAAGGGCCATGGCATGATAATCAGGTGAAGCTCTTGAGCTGGAGCATGGATGAGGTCCCCATGTTGTTGACATTGTAAACACCTTTTAGCATGATCATGCACTTCTCTTTCCATTGTGGGCCAATAATACCCCATCCTCGGCAGTTTCTTGGCGATGGTCATTCCACTCGAGTGTGAGCCACAGATACCATTATGAACCTCGATTAGAGTGGTTAATGCCTCCTCAGTGTTTAAACAGCTTAGCAAGGTACCTTATATGCTTCTACGGTATAAGGTATCACCTAGGATCACAAATCTGGATGCCTTTTTGATAAAGGTTTGTTTTAGGCTCGATAATAGGTCAGCGGGTATGACTCCTATGCGAAAATATGTGTAGATGTCATGGTACCAAGGATCACCAGGACCAACAATTTCACACACATATTCTGATTCTGGTACCTCGAATGTGGGAACGAGAAGCTGCTCAATCAGAAATTCATATTTTGGCACATTGTGAGGGATGTCTAATAAAGACCCAATTGTAGCCATAGCGCCTGCTGCTCTATTGTTGGTTCTCAGAATCTACTCGAATGTTATGTCAATGAAGTTTTCCTTTAGAGTCTCCACCAATTTCTTGTATGGAGAGAGCTTATCATCCTTAGTCTGATATTCATTATTGACCTGATTTATGATCAACTGAGAGTCTCCATATACCTTTAGAGCTATGATATTCCATTATACTGCTATCCTGAGGCCTATAGTCAAAGCCTCATATTCTGCGATGTTGTTTGTGCAAGGAAATGCCAGTTTGTCTGACTTCAGTATGCAATCCCCTTGTGGGATGATGAAGAAGACACCAGCTCCTGATCCATGTTGTGTGTATGAACCATCGAAGTATAGTTTCCAATGGTCAGTTACATTGAGGTTAAAGATGGATTCATCTGGGAATTATGAGACAAGAGGATTCTCAGAATACATAGGTGCTTCTGCTAGTTGATCTATAATAACCTGACCTTTAATGGCTTTTCTCTCCACATACTCGATGTCATACTTAGATAGTATCATTACCCATTTTTCCAATCTATCGGTTAGCATTGCCTTTGATAATAGAAACTTGAGGGGATCAATTTTCACAATGAGCTTTATCTTGTGTGCCAACATGTAATGTCTGAATTTTTGGGATGCAAACACTACTACGAGGCAAGATTTCTTGATGAATGAGTAATTTAGCTTGTGACCAACCATTGTCCTGCTGATATAGTAGATGGCCCTCTCCATTCCATTTTCATCATGCTGAGCTAGGAGAGCTCCAAGGGCTACTATTGTTGTTGACACATATAAGATCAATGGCTTTCTTAGGATAGGTGGCATTAAAACTGGTGATGTCAGTAGATATTCCTTGATTTTGTTAAATGTCTCTTCACATTTTGTATCCCATTTATATGCTACCCCCTTATGGAGTAAGTGAGAATATGGGTTGTACTTGTGTGCCAGTTGTGCTATGAACCGTCAGATGGATTGAAGTCAGCCTTGGAGGCCTCTTAGTTGTTTTAATGTCTTTGGTGCTTCCATCTCAAGGATTGCCTTCACTTTCACCGGATCTACCTCAATACCCCTCATGGAGACTATGTATCCTAGCAATTTACCTGATTGTACGCTGAAGATGCACTTCTTGGGATTTAGTCTAACTTTGTATTCCTCCAGTATGTCAAAGATACCACTTAGGGTTGCTATATGATCTTGTCTTTTTCTTGACTTAGCTAGAATGTCGTCAACATAGTCTTTGACTGTTTTATGAATCATGTCATGGAATATTAATGTCATGGCCCTTTGATAGGTTGCTCCTGCATTCTTTAGGTTGAATGGCATCATGTTCCAGCAGTAGGTCCCCCATGGACAAGTGAAAGTTGTCTTGTGTTGATCCTCTTCTTCTATCATGATCTGGTTATATCCTGAAAATCCATCCATTAGTGATAGCATCTCATGTCCTTCTGTCATGTCTACTATCATGTCGATGTTAGGAAGCGGGAAATCATCCTTGGGACATGCTTTGTTCAAATCTCTAAAGTCTGTACAGATTCTGATGGCTCCATCAAGTTTTGAAATAGGTACCAAATTTGACACCCATTCTAGATAATCAATTGGTTGGATAAATCCTGCATCTAACAACTTTTTGAGCTCCATTTTGACTAACAAAGTGATTTGGGGATGCATTTTTTGAAGCTTTTGTTTGACCGGCTTTGCTTCTGGATATGCTGCTAAATAATGAATCACAGTCTTTGGATCTAGCCCTGGCATGTCAGCATAACTCCATGCAAATTTTATTTGTCTTTCCTTTAGGAATGCTGATAGGAGTTCTTGCTCTTCTGATAATAGTGATTCTGCATAAAATGTGATATGCGGGGTCTCCTCTGTTCCTAGGTTGACTGGATTGCATTTTTCGGCCAAGACTGTTGACTTCTCCTGATGAATAGATCTTAAGGGAAGATTGAATCCCTCAACCTTAGGTGCCTCAGAGAGGTTTTTGCCGTTGGATACATCCTTTCTTTTTACTATTTTCTTGTCAGAGAGTGCCACAATGTGGTTTTCACTCAAGGACTTGGATATGATTCTTAGTTTCTCACTTTTGCGACTGAAGGATTCAATCATTTCCCCGTAATAGGTGTGTGTGTCCAACTCCATTATAAATCCTGCCTTGTGATCTCCCTCTAGAATGTTATGCCTCAATCCCATGAATTCTGAGAGTGCCTCATCATTTTCAAATGTATCGAGAACTGGTGATCCTCGTTGGTCATAGTCGATCAGTTGGGGATACACTAAATGGATCTCATGATTTGGATGGTTTGTTTCAAAGGAGAGGGTGCTAATCATACATAGGGTGGTATCTTCAAATAACCTAGGTAGATTGGTCAAGGTATCTTCATCATCACTACTAATATAGGGCTCGGTTATAAAATTATGTGTGTCCCTACTTGTGACTATTGGTGAGTGCACTTGTACTAGTACTAGCTGAGGAGAGACATTAACTACTCTAACCGAAGGACTTCAGCCACGTATGGTTATTCTCGGAGGGGTACATCCAAGACCAAGATTTGTTATGGGTCGCATCTCTGGCATGATAGGTATTATGAACCCATTGTCATTTTGTCCCAGTCTCTAATTTCTGTCATAGCCAATTGTAAGCATCATGTGTAGGCCCTTGCTTCTTTCGTCCATTGGTAAATTAGCTGCCGGTCTTTCATCTTGATACAATATATGAGATGGATCTGCTTCAATAACCTCATGACCAAGGTCTCCCCATCTTGTGAATTTGGGATAGTTTTGAGGATGGATTTGTGATGTGGAAGCTTGATTTTCTTATGGGCGTCCCCATGATCTAGGAGATTGTGGTAATTCTCCTATCACAAAAGCATTGTTAGGGAGTTTGTAGCTTCCACAACCGTCCTCCTGGATGATGAGCTTGATATCGGAGATGGTGGGGATGGCGGGGATGGTGGGTGTCTCTATCACAAAAGTGGATGCGAGAGTAGCGGGGTCGATATATGGTGTGGATGGGCCCTCATCGTTCTTTGGTACTTGGGGGATTTTGTAATACTTGGCTTCAAGATTCTTGCAGTATGAGAAAGGTTTGAGATCTCCATGGATAGTAACTTCTTGTCCATTATGTGTAAATTTCACACATTGGTGGAAGGTTGATGCTACAGCTTTCATCGCATGGATCCATGGGCATCCCAGGAGGATATTATATGGCAATTCGAGGTCCAAGACCTGACAGGTAGTTTCCATGAGCATTGGCCCTGCTTGGATAGGGAGTTTAATCATGCCCTGAGACACTCTTTCTTGGTCATCGTATGCTCTTATTGTGATGCCCTTTCCTTTGTTGATAGAATCCTCTGATATTTTCAACTGCTTGATGAGGTTGAGAGAACAGATGTTCAAACCTGCACCTCCATCCACCAAGACCCTTTTGATTTTGCTCTTGTTTACAATGGCTTCCAAGTGAAGTGCATGATTGTGAGATGGTTGGGCGGGGAAATCTTGGTCAGAGAATGTAAGGATATTAGGCGTTATGATATTTCTGACCATAGCTTGGAATTGGTCTCCATCAAAGTCGGTGGGGACAGTGGATGAGGCTAATGCTTCCTCGAGAATATTTTTATGTGCTGATGAGATTTTTAACAACTCCATGATGGAGATGTGTGTTGGAATTCTCTTGAGTTTTTCTACAACATTGTAGCTATGTGAAACAGCTCTAGATGAAGGGATTATGTTAGGTTGGGATGATCCTGCAATGGTGACTTTGTCACCTCGTGTGGTGACTCCACAATCTTTGACATGGGCGCCTTTGATGGTGATGACCATACAGTCTTCATTTAGGGAGGCAACGAATGTTTCATACACATGATTTACACTACCCTTCCCTTTATCATTTTTATTCCCTTTGTTACCATGATTTGGCATTGGATTCGTGTAGATTTTAAGATCTTGATTTCCTATGGGTTGTTCCACGTTTATGATTTTCTTATCGATAAGATCTTGGATGATATTTTTGAGTCTCATGCAGTTGTTCGTGGTGTGACCTTTGATTTTTTGAAATTCACAAAGTTGATTCTCATTGTACCAAGGATGTTTTACATCGGGTTCTTGGTAGTTCTCGAATGTAGGAGGTTTGATAAGTTTTTCATCAATAATTTTTTTCATTATGTCCTCCAATGGTTCCCCCAAAATGGCATATTTGCATTTTGGATAACTTTTGCGTTGGGGTGGTCCTCTTTGATCATTGAGGTTATTGATGGTAGGGTTGTTGTTGGCTTGGTACGTGGTGTGGTGAGTGTTTTGGCATTGATTTTGAATTTGTGATGTGGGTGTATGTTGGTGTGGACCACTAATGACCACCTTGGCATCAACGACACCATCATTAGTAATGTTCTTGTTTCTTGCCCATGTTCAAGGTTTATCATTGTAATTTGATGGTGGGTGATTGTTTTGCTATTCGTGATATGATATTGATTCAGAGGGTTGGGTCACAAGGGCTCTTTCGTTGCTGAGCGCCTTGGAGATCAATTGTTCATATGTAGTGATACCCTGAACCTTGAGATGGAATGCTAAGCGGCTTTCAAGGTTGGTGATGATTGTATAGACTTCTTGTTCTTCTGGCATGGTCCACTTACTCTGATTGGCCTTGGATTGCCATCGTTGAAGGAATGAAGCGAAAGATTCATTCTTTCCTTGTTTCAGAGCTAATAGTTCTTCGAGACTAACATCCATTGCAATGTTACATGTGTAGTTCCTAATGAATGCATCCTTGATTTCTTGGAATGTTCTAATGCCTAAAGGTAAGCAAGAGAACCATTCTATAGCGGGATGTGCCAAGATTCTAAGGAATAGCCACATCAAATAAGTATCATCATATGCGACCTCCATATAATGTACCTGGAATTCCCTGATGTGATCTTCAGGGATTCCCATCCCTTGATATTTGTCAAATTTGGGGATCTCAAATCCCTTGGGGAATGGTTTCATGTCTAGGCTCCTATCAAATGGATAGGGACACAAGTTGCTTGGTGTTTTGGTTGTTTGCCCTGATTGAAGGTCGAGCACTTGTTGCGAGAGCAACCTGAGTTGTGTCGTCACATCATTTTGGGGATCAGGGGGTGGGATGAAAGTGTTTTGGGGCGTTTGAATCATTGGTTGGATGGATGGATTGTTCGGTGCATTGTTTGATGGTATCTGCATGTTTTGGAGGGTGAAGTAAGCTTCTACTTGCTTTTGTATGAACGATGCTTGTTGTTGATCTTGTTGTTGTTGCACTAGGATTTGTGCTTGTTGTTGCGCTTGTTGTTGTGCTTTCTATTGTTCCCACAACACTTGTTGTTGGGTTGCCAATTTTGTTGCCTCCTGCTACTCTTGGTATTGCTTTAGTGCTTGCTGATATGCTTGCACTTGCGCTGCTTGTGCAAGAAGTTATGCTTGTGCTTGTGCTTGTGCTTGCTGCGCTTGCGCTTGAGCTTGTGCTTGAGTTGCTTGTGTTTATGTTGCTTGTTGTTGTAATAAAAGTTGTTCTTGAGCGACCCTTTGTGCTTGCAATGCTTGTGTGGCTTGGGCGGCTTGTTGTTGTTGCTATTGCAATAAAGCTTGGGCTTGTTGTGTTTGTTACGCTTGTAATGCGGCTTGTATAGTTTGGGCAGCTTGTGAGACTTGAGCAGCTTGTGTGGCTTGAGCAACTTGTGTGGCTTGAGTAGCTTGTGCAGCTTGAGCAGCTTGTTGCACGGCTTTTTGTTTTTGAACTTGTTGGTATCCTCTTTGAAAAGTAGCTTGCAATGTTGCATCGTATTGGCTTGATGTGGTGAACGTTGGTGGTGGTGGAGGTGGTGGTGGATTTGGAATGGTGGTAGATGATGATGTTGTGTTGATGTTTTGGGTGTTGGGTAGTGGTATTGATGTGATTGGTCCTTGAGAGACCATGCTTTGTGATGTTAGGGGTGTGTTTGATGATGTTTCCATTGCTTGTGCATTTATCATTTGTTGTTGCGATATCAACGATAAATTTTGTGTGTTTGGTACAATGCTTTGATTGATGGTTGGGATGTAGGTTTGATTGATACTTGGTAGGGAAGGAAGCCCTAAACCAAGGAGCAATGTGGATGATAATGGCAATGGTGGAAGAGATGGAAAGGTGAGGGGCATGAGTTTTTTTGAAAATGTCATGGTGTCGAATAAGCCCCCTAGTCCGAACGTATCTCCCTCTTCTCGTGAATTTGTTAGAAGAGGTGTTTGAGGAGTTTTGTGAAAAAATGATGACGATGGATCATGATGGAATGTGAGAGGAACATTTTTGTGTAATGGGTTTTTGGATATGTTTTGTTCCAATGCGGTGTTTGCATCCATGTTTTGATTATTAACAAGGGGATGTGATTGAAGAGCATTGAGGAATGTGTTTCCCTTGTTGACATTTGGTTGAGTTGGAGCAAATGATGTTGTGATTTGTGGAATGTTTTGCGTGATGTTTTGAGATGGGGGTGTAGATGAAATGGGGATGGTGGATGAGATTGGGGGAAATGATGTGTCCACAATAGTACTCACATCAAAATCTGAAGGCAACTTGGCCCTTTGTTTTTCTAGTTCAAGCATGTATAACAAAGGGTTAAGTCTCATCATGATGTTGATGATTCTATGGTTGTCCATATTTTGGAGCATTTCTTTCATTTCCTCATGAGACATTCTGAAAGTGAGGTCCTCTCCTTTATTTTCTTCTTGGGGATTTTGCGATGATGAGAGGGTCAATGGATTATTGGATTCTGCTGGATTCATTTCTGCATTGATTTGGCTAAGATCACTTGAAGTGGGTGTTTCTTTGTTGGCTTCCATACTCTTCTTGTATTGAGATCTAGTTAGAACCATAAAACAAGGATCAATCTTTGAGAATATGGGAGATGAATCTCTTGATTCTTTGGAATGATCCCTATTTTATGTCCCAAAGTGAAGGTTTTAGGATGCTTTTGAGGATCAAAGGTGAGGATGTTCTGATGATGTTAGGGATGGATGATATGGATGTTCTTGGCTTTTGATAAATCTTGAATGAGACGCTAGGCTTTTATGACTTGCAGATTTTGATTCTTAATTTTGGATTTTGAGATTTGAGATTTTGTCCTTGATTTTGGTTTGCTTTTGATTTGGATTTTGAACAAAAAGACCCTAAGATGTTGGATGATGATCTAAGGGATAGTTTTGTTCAAGGGATGATAATTTGAATATGTGTGAGGAGAAGGATGAATCTACCCACATCTATTCAAACAAAATGATTGTTTCACTAAGCATATGGAGAAGGATTCATCTACATATACTAAGCTAGACAAGATGATTTTGATAGCTTTGACTAAGTATATGCAAAAGGATGCATTTACACATACCTAGCCAAAGGTTCATTGATAAATGTTTTCAAGGATTTTGTCTCAATGATATTGATGGATTTGATTTTGCCACAAATCCTAGTATCAAGGATGATTTCAAGATTTTCCAAAAGGTGATGATGAGGTGGATTTTGTTTTGATGTTTTGATGGATGGATGAAAAGGATTTTGATGTGTTTTGATCCTAAGATGAACCTAAGAAGGACACTTTGTTTTCCTAGATCTAGGTATTGAAGAGCATGCATATGCTTCCTAATGACCTTTGTAACCAAGAAATGATTTCATTTGAATATTCATTTTTGGATTTTCAATGATTGTTGCTTTGGGATTTGGAGTCTTCAACACATATGAAAGTTCTTTTTTCTTAGCTTTGCTTAATGTCTTTATTTTACCAAAAACACTTTCTTCAATTAGGTTTTCAAACTAAGATGTCCAATGTCTTAATTTCTTCAAAACCCCACAAGATATGTTATGTGGAAATTTAATGAACTTAAGGCAAGGGTTTTCCTATTGTTTACTTAAGAAGATAAATTGAGATATAATCCAATGCTTAGAAACCTCTAAGGATGTGAATCCCAAGGGAAAGCAATAACATATGGATTGAGTCAATTGTATTTGTCCTCCAAAAAGTTTGAAATTTGGATGATGTTTAGTGTTTTTTTTTTTAGATGTTTTCGAGCAAGCAATGCATTTTGTAACCCAAGAATAAGTACAATCCTATGGATGTGTAAGACAATATTTGTTTGGATTCCCATTTGGACAAGTCCAGCTACACTTATCTCTAGCGAATGGTTAGATGCTTGACCCCACTGACTCCCCTCCACGGAACTCACTTATATGGGGCAGCCAAGCATCAACACCCATGAAACTCCCATGGCATGCTTTCCATCTCTACTAGAAGACCATAAAAGTGTGGGGTGGCTTTAGAACAACCGTTCGTACACCAACAAATAGATAAAGGATTTTGGAAAATTCTAGCACATGGGTTTTAGTAAGGACTTTCCGTTCATAGGAGTTGACCCAACGTGGCAAGAGTCCCCTTTCGGATCCATCTTGTCAGAGTCAACCGCGTGATATTGGCATTTTGTCCAATATCCACATTTATAACTCGGCTGGAAATACTCTTGGCTTTAGAGTGTTACCAATTGAGTCGTTCCCTTGGGTGAGTACTTTTTTCCCAAGGCAGGCCCTCTAGGATAAACAAAAGTGAATGAAGAAAAATATTTGTAACTTGATCAATCCTTGTTGGGCAACACGAAGAGAGAATATATGCAACAAAGTCCCCACTCACACTCACACAATAGTTTGTTCAATTTTAAGCCCAAATTGAAGTGTGGAGGTGATTGCTTTGTCTTAACCCAAAGTCATGGAAAAGGACTTTTGATTCTCAAGATCGCTATAAAGCGCGAGAGAAGCACATATGTCCTTTTCCAATGCCTTTAGTCTAAGTAAGCCTTCATGAAAAACACAACTACACTTGTTCTTTTTAAATCCTTAGCAATATGTGAGTTTGTTTTAGAGCACCAAATGAAGTGTGAGAAATTTCCTTGTTCAATTGTTAATCCAATAAACCAAATCTAGTAAGTTGTGATCCTAAAGTTCAATTTAGCCTTTGCAAGAAATGGAAAAGGTTCTTTTTAAGCCCAAACGAAAACTAGTGTCCTAAGAAGGAGAAGGTAACAAATTCTTAAAGAAGTGTTAAACAAACACTAAAGTGTTTAAAAACACTTTGATTGAACGAAATATCCTTGTCATGCTTCTCTTTCTTTTGATTTAGATTCATAACCTACAAAATTGATCAAAACTGTGGATGCTAAAATCTGCAAATGGTTAGTTTAAAACAAAACAACATTTTAACATCCCTATGAAATAATGAAACATATCAATCATGCAATAAAATGGAACAATAGAAACTAAAGAATGCATATGAAAGACATGATCCAACTCTATCTCATAGTGGATTGGTGTCACATGTGCTAGTGACCCTTTCCCAATCCTTGATAAAAAGCTCAAGATGATGAAATTGCTATAGATGATGGAGATGATGGACAAGATCTAATCTCAAATGAAGAGAGTGACCTTGCAAGATTGTGGAGGATTTGCTCAAAGATGAAGCACTATTTAAAGATTTTCAAAATGCTAAGTGTTGAAGAGGGACCAATGTGGGACTAAAGATTCTGCCAATGATAGGAGGACACTTGTCATCATGTGATTGGTTGATGTATGTGCAAGATTTGGGAAGAGTGCCCATGAGAGGGAAAATTTGAATTCAAATTTTCCAATAAATGCTGAGAGGGGGACAAGAAAAATAGCAATAAATGCCCTGTTTGACTTGTCATGTTGAGGGAAAATGAGTGTTTTAATAAATCAATAAAATTGATTTATTGTGCAAGTGGAGATATCTAGATAATGCAAGTGGGATGGGATTAGCATTAGATTAAATCAAGATTAATTAGCTAGGATAATGATTATGATGATTTGACCAATTTGACTTGATTTAGGGATTTAAATCAACTCAAAGGGAGATGAATGATGATCTGAGATTTAATTAAATAAATGATTGATTTATTTAATCAAAGAGATGATGATAGGATCAAGTTTGATTTTTTTGATTTAAGTTGATGAATTTGCCCTGATGAATGGATGAGTGTGATTTTGATCAAATGCAGAATGTAAATTTTGCATGTCTACATTTTTCCCCTCTTTGAAGCAATGTACTTGTTGCGTTGGTTCAAAGAATAGCTTGCCGCAATCGAAATTTAAAAATTTTATGATTTTTTGGATGCCCCAGCGGAAAGAAGTACACTGGTACATTGCCCCCTCGAGAGATCGAGTGAAAAGATTCGATTTGAGGGTCGATCTCGTGATAAAGAGGTTCAAAATGGGTGGTTATGGATGGCGATGCAAAGATGATTTCAAGATGCTTAGAATAACAAATCTATATTATTCTAAACAAATTAAATGATGATATTATATGAGATGGATGAGTTTGATGATGTGATATGTTGTGATTATGAAATGGATGATTTATGAGATGCTTAGACTAACAGATCTATATTATGATGATGTTGCATGTGAGATGATATGTAAAATTCTGATGATTTATGGATGCGAGATGAATGCATAATGGATGCATGATGGATGTATGATGGATGAATGCTAACAGTTTGTAGATGCAGGATGGATGCATGATGGATGCATGACAGATGCATGACGGATGCATGATGTTAGTGTGGAAATGAGATGATGACAAGAGGATCCAACAAGTCCATGATTGGTCGAGACTTTATTAGAGATGATGATGATAGATGATGATGATTTGCTTATCAAGGATTCGGATTTTCAAAGGGTCACTTACTTTATTTTTGATAACACGCCTAAGTACGATGCATTAAGGTATGAAGGACCAAGATAGCGTTGTACTTAGTGTGATGGACTTTGACTCAACAAGCAGATAGGAGTATTCTTGTTCACACTTGACATACCGACCTTGCTGCATTACCTAACAAAGCAAGTATTAGTAGGATTATATATTACAAAATCCAACAAGCATGAGACAAAAGATAATGATCATTTATTCCTATCTCTCTAAATCCTTCATTCGGATATCATCGAGGGAGTCCTTGGGAGATAGGCGCCAATACAAGATAAATCAAAAGAAAAGATCAAGTATACAAACAAGTCAATGTTCTTCATATCTTCAGCCAAAGGGATTTGTTTTGATGGGATAAGAATCCAAAGTGATATCCAAAATGATGCCCATTGTCGGAACGATATATCCTAGGACATGCATTGTACAGGATGATGATGGTTTGATAAGTTGATTGATAGGCTGTTGATATAAGGTCGACTGACATGTTTGCGACTGATCAGGAGTTTGATTTTGTTTTAGAGGTTTGTTGTTTGCTTTTGATTTCACGATTGAAGCTTGCATTTTGCTAAGCTGAACGGGTTGGTGGGACGGATGATTATTAAGTTGAAAGTGAAATGAGGCGGATGGATTTTTTCAAATATTTGGATGTTTTTGACATTTTTTGAATGTTTTGAGGCTATTTTTGGTGTTTTTTGGATTTTGCGATGTTTTTGATTTTTTGATTTTTTGATGTTTTTGGATTTTGATATATTTTTGAATGTTTTTGGATTTTGATGTTTTTGAATGTTTTTGGATTTTGATGTCTCGGGGGCTGATCAAAGATTAGTCTTTCCTACGTTTAAGCTCAGAGACGATGTAGTTCGGATTTCAATGTTTTTGATGTTTTCTATTTTCAAGTTGTTTTTGGATTTTGATATGATTTGGATGTTTTTGGATTTTTTTGATTTTTTGATGTTTTTGGATTTTCTGATTTTGAGGATTTGGATATGGATATGTGTGATGAGATCAGTGCTTTGTTTGGGATTTTTTTGAAAACCAAGCTAAGGTGGATTGATCAGATCGATGGATTGATGATGATGATGATAGCATTGTTGAGGATACACAACAATGCAATGATAGTGTTATGCAGCACAAGGTTTTGATGGGATTGATGATAACATTGTTGAGGATATACAACAATGCAAGGACTAGATTGATCAGGATTGATAATGATAACATTGTCGAGGATACATGACAATGCAAGGATAGTGTTAAGCAACACAAGGATATCCTGAGATGATTTTTTTGATTGGATTTGATTGATCATATTTGATGAAGCTTGGTTTTGAACAAAAGATGTTTGGATGATTTGATGTGATGTTTGACAGGCAACTTAGATACGACTGATATTGATTGTTTGGTTTGATGTTCGATGAAAGATGAAGCTTGATAAGGAACTTTTTTTCGTCAAAATATGCCATGGGCTAGTGATTTGGATTTTTTCTCACAAGTGATTGACCAATTTGATTTCATGTTTTCCAATGTTCGGATTGCCACATAAGTCAGAGGACATAGAACAAGATTTATTCTAGAAGCAAGATGTACATATCTGCCCCCAATGTCTAGCAACGTATGGAATGCAATGGATGGATGCTCGGATAAGTGTATGGATGAATGGATATGGAAAGCATGCAATGGATGCCAAGGATTTATCTTATGATAAGATAAGGTGCTTGAATAACGAATGCTCATTTGGATAATGCTTCATGGCTCAGATAGCATAGGATAGGATAGGATCAATGAAAACAACCCATGTCAAGATGTTTACCGTAAGCAAGCATAAAGTGTGCTCCAAAATTTCATCAAGATCAAGATATCTTGCATGATGGATGAAGATGGATGAAAATGGATTGGATAAATGGCGTATGGATGAGTGGATTTATTATGGATGAGATGGATTGAATGCTTGATTTATTACAGATGGGATGAGATGCTTTCATCTGAACTGGCACACGTAGATGCTCGATTCCACACATGACGCCTATTTGCCAGGTTTTCATCATGGTCTTGCCCAAAGCGCCGCCCATGCGGTTTTCACTAGAGGACGATTTTTTTATCTTTAGTATTTTCAATCCTTTTCTATTTTTTGGATTTTTTGATATTTTTTTTTGATTTTTTGTATTTTTTGCAAGAAGATTCATGCTGAAAAGACCACACAATTGGTGTTGACGTAGATGCCCCTGTCATAATGTACCATCGATATTCTACTTGAAGAAGCTGCTTTGCTAAGATACGTGCACTTGAATGCAACTTTTTGGATTCATGATCTGCTTCATTGATACCAAGGTTAACTACGTCTTTAATGCGTTACATGTCATTGATAAAGTGCCTTTTAGTCCCTTATGATGAAGGGTCATTGCCAATACATGGTCAATGTGAGAATTGGATACCATGCGTGGAAGTGTGGATGGAGTGTGTTTAGGGATAAAAGATGGATCAGTTGATAGTTTGGAATCTTTGACTCTCCAAACTTGGGAAGATGAGCAATGATGGATGGATCTGAGTGTGCATGGAATTAGGATCAAGCTGCTTGATACACTTTATACGTTGTAGAAAAGCACTTTTGATTTTCGCGGACATCTTTGATGGATACCTTTCCCTCTTTTAGTTTGCCCCACAGTTTCTTTGACTGATGGAGTTTGATAGGGATGATCTTTCTTTGTATTCTTTGGTATCCATTTGTATTTGATTTGTCCATTATTCTTATCAGCTTCTTTTGCTTTGATAACGTTCTTTGTACTTTGATTCAAATCTTTCTTTTGACATTGGTCCCAATTCATGGATGGGATGATGGGTGGATGATGATTCATGACGTGGCTGGTTTTAGTATTGGCAATGGTTTCACCATAAAGATTCTTTGTGCTCCCTATGTTGATGTTTTCTTGAGACGAAGTTTCCCCCAGTATGCTAATGGTAGTACCTTCACGCTTTGATTCTACTTGTTTTGAGATGTCTTGTTCAGTAAACATGCTTTGACAAATGACCACCGTAGTTGATGTTCTTTCAATTTGCTGCTCCGCTAACTTTGGATGTTCTATTTGACTTGTTTTGTTGAGCAGATAATGATGGATATCTTTATTCATGATGTCCTCAATCTGAGTTTGGGACATATTTGATCCTGATGTTGACAACTCCATTTGATTGTAGGAGTTAAGAATCTGATCTTTTGGTGTAACACGATCTTGTTCTAGCTGAAGATCATCTACATGTCCATCCATAGAAAGCATCTCATGGGTAGATGGAGGAGTAAGTGCTACATGGATATGATCATCTTGCATGGATAAGAGAGTGTTCATTAGATTATTGTAGTATCTTGAAGATACAAATTCTTGATCTTGATTAATTTCAGAGTTGCTTTCGACATGCTTTGGATCAAGTTCTTGACATGGGGTAGCTTCAAAGAATGGATTTCTTACAAAGGGTTTTTGGACATCGTTATTAGACATGGGGAATGGCTCAATATCCTCAAGTGTCGAGTTCAGGGTTCTTTCAGTATCTGTAACCATGAGGTCAAAGGGGATCAACATGTTTTGGAAGGGACCATTGCTAGACCTTGGTGAAAGATTTTGATGATGCTTTGGAATAAATTCTTGAGATATGTCCTCTATCTCATAATGTGATGTAGAGACATTTTCAACATGATCATAGGTTGATGGATCATGCATTATGTCAATAGGATCAAATAAGCCTAACACTCCTTGAAAGAGATCACTAAAAAGTGGCTCTTGATGTATGGTGAGTTTATCATCGGATTGTGCAGATACATCCTCAATGTACTCCTTGATGGAGAGGTTTTGATCATTGTTTTCGACAATTGCGGTGGAGAGATTGTGAATGTCTTCGACCATAGAGTCAAGTGATGTTGATATTTCTTGAATTGGCTCATTATTGAGTTTTGTTGGTGGATTTTGATCATGATTCAAAAGTGACTCTTGACATATGTTGATTTGATCCTTGGATGAAGTAAACGTGTGCTCAGTGATAGATTGATCTTGATCCTTGTTTTCAATAGTTGTCATCTTTTGTGTTTGTGCTTGTGTTGGTTGGGTAGCTTGAGAGGCTTGGGCAGCTTGAGAGGATTGTTGCACTTGTCAAGCTTGTTTTGCTTGTTGCATGGCTAGATATTGTTGGAATCCCTTTTGAAAAGCAGCTTGTAATGTCGCGTCGTATTGGATTGATGTGGTGGAAATTGGTGGTGGTGGGGGTGGTGGTGGATTTAGAATCATGTTGGATGTAGTGACAAGTGTTTGAGATACGCTCGGAGCAATCATGGTAGTGAGGGGTTGAGATGTGATGGGTGTGATGGTGGTGTTTGGAATGATTGAAGGGATAGTGATGGTTGGAATGACCAAGGTGATAGGTCCTTGAGAGACCAAATTTTGATTTGGGATCAATGTTGTTTGATTAGATACCATCCATTGGTGTGATGTTGATGGTATATTCAAAGGATTTGACGTGATGGTTTGATTGACATTAAGTGGATTGATTTGGGTGGATTGATTGGTGTTAGGTAAAGGGGGAAGCCCTAAACCAAGGAATGATGTGGGTAATGGTGGTGGAGATTTCCCTTGGCACAATGCCTCAACTATTTTGGAAAGTTCCGCAATTTGATCTCGCCAAATTTGTTCTTGATTTTGATCTTGACTCACTTGAGATAGTTGATTTGGCTCTTGTTTAAGCGGATTTAGGATGCCTACTTGCGGTTTTTGAATGGGATTATGGGAAAATTGACTTTGGATAATGTTCTGATTTGGGATGATGTTCAGATTCGGCATGATAGGATGAACATTGTTGGTATTGGGAATCATTTTTCCAAAGTTTTCCGAGTTAGGATTCATGTTTTGAAAACTTGCACTTGGTACATCCACATTTGGTTTGTAGGGATTTGGTGGAATGATGTTGCTCGTTTGAAGACTCATGTATTGATTGTTTGGAGGATAGACTTGTAAGTTTGGACTTTGATTGAAATCTATCATGGGGAGATGTGTTCCAAAATTCAGATTGGGCATACCCACACTCATTGTACCATTGACATTTGTCGAAGGAAATGATCCTATGCATGGATTTTGATAATTGATAGGCATTGCAAGGCTTTGAAGATTCAACTGATTTGGATTACCCAAGATGTATGGATCAAGTTTATATTCCATGTTCTTCTTGTGTTTTGACTTTGTTATGAAAGTGACCTCTAAGGTTCTTAGGACCAATGGCGAGATGGAGGATGAAAGGTGGATGAGTGATGAACGTTTAGGAACTTTGAATCAATGCTAGACTTAGGGATTTTGATTTTGATTGTTTGATGTGGATGATGAACTTGTAAACCCTAAGATGTTGGATGTTATCTTTAGGATGAACTTGTTCAAAAGGTTTGCTAATTCAATTAGATGTATGAGAAAGGGATGCATTCCCATACATCTAACTAAACAAATGATTTTGATTTGGTTTAAGGATGTACCCAAGTCTAGAATGATGTTTGCAAAGATCTAAAGTTGTTTGTGGGATGATGTTGATAAATGTTTGAGGTGGATGAAGTGTTTTATTTTGATCCTAAGAGACTTAGAGAGACTTTGTTTACTAGGCCAAGGTATTGAAGAACACACTTTTCTCTAAGAGCAATCAAAAGACCAATATGACCAAAAGATATCGAGCACATGTGTGGGGTCCAATTTGTTATCTTTTCTTAGTGTATTCTTTTTACTATAAACACAATCTTGATTAAAGTTTCAAACTAATATGTCCAATGTCTTAATTTCTTTAAACCCCACAAGATATTTTATGTGGAAATTCAATGAACTTAAGGCAAGGGTTTTCCTATTGTTTACTCAAGAAGACAAATTGAGGTATAATCCAATGCTTAGGAACCTCCTACAGTGAATCCAGCGAGAGCGGTAACATATGGATTGAGTCAATGATATTTGTCTTAAAAGAGGGTTTTGAAATTTTGAGAATCATGTTGAATGTTTGTTTGCAAAATTTTTGAATACACCTTTGTGTTTTTCAAAAAGAACAGTTACAAGCCTATGGATGTGTAAGACCAATATTTGTTGGATTCCCTTGGACAAGTCCAGCTATGCTTATCCCTAATAGTGGATGGTTAGATGCTTATTGCGAAGCTCCCCTCCACGCGGCTCATTATAGATCAATCCCGGGGCAGCCAAGCATCAACACCCACATGGAAACTCCCATGCGTGCTTTCCATCTCTACTAGGAACCGTGGGGTGTGGGGTGGCTTCAGAACGACCGTTCTTGCACCAACAAATAGATTAAGGATTTTGGAAAATTCTAGCACATGGGTTCTAGTAAGGACTTTCCGTTTGTGGAGATTGACCCATACGGCAAGAGTCCCCTTTCGGATCCATCTTGTCGGAGCCAACCGCGTGATTATGGCATTTAACCAAAACCATCATTTATATCCTGGCTGGAAATACTCTTGGCTTTAGAGTGTTACCGGTTGAGTCGTCGCTTGGGTGAGTACTTTTTCCCCAAGGCAGGCCCTCTAAGATAAACAAAAGCGAGCAAAGACACAATCCGTAACTCGATCGATCTTTGATAGCCTGAAAAGAGAATGTACAAAGAAAATACCCCTACTCACACTCGCACAAGATGTTCAATTTTAAGCCCAAATTGAAGTGTTTCAAAGCAATAAAAATGTATTTTGAGTATTTCTCTTGCACCCTAGATCGCACGAAGCGCAAGGGGAGAGGATACGTACTCAAAAGACAATCACACAATTCAAACACTTGCTCGTTTTATACCCTTCAAAGCAATTGTGAATTCATTTTAAGCACCAAATGAAATATGAAGATTGCTTGTTCAATTTTAGCAAAAGCGAAATCTAGTAAGTTTGTCCTAAGATTCGTTTTAAGCCCTTTGCAATGAAAAACAATTTGTTCGTTTTAGCCCCAAATGAAAACTAGTGTTCTAAAACGAAAAGGAAAACAATTTCGTGAAGTAGTGTTGATCAAACACTAAAGTGTTTAAAAACACATTGTGTTTTCAAAAAAGAATTTTCCCTCCTTGGTTTTCATTTGATAGCCTTCTCTTTGTTGACCTTTCGCTTTCCTTTGTTGGATTTTGGTACCTTTTTCCTTTCACTTGTACCTTGTACCTTCGTTGTTCGTTTGTACCTATTTCAAGTTCTCAAGTGTATTAGTTTATATGATGATTGTATATGAACAAAAACTAAAACATGCAAATATTTTAGCTTTAATTCAAAAATCAAGGCATGACAACAAGATTTAATATTTCCTCTTTCCAAAAAATAGACGACTTTAAATATTTACTTTTCACTCATCAATGAGATTGGAAAACTTAAACATCCAAATGCAAATGAAAACACCACTTATCACATATAGCTAGATTTGAAAATAAAAACTTTGTCTCCAAAATACCACAAATGAAGATAATGGTTTAATGACATAAATCAGTATTCAGTTTTCAAATCGAGAAATTTGTGCTTCTTACCTCATGAAAGATTTACAGATTGTCCATCATTAAAGAATCTCATTGCTGTCTTACCCTTACCTTTATTGTAGGATCTTTCCGCTTGTCAGCTTTAATGGAGTCAATTCATTGGGTTGTGTTTGTAGCCGCATAAGTCAAGCAAATTGATACTAAAAGTCCATAAGCCACCCAATTGATTTATACCTTCTTTCCCATGAAAGAGTATGACTAAAAGTCCTTAAGTTGGTCGTAAGGCAACAAACAAACTAATGACATAAATATTTGTAAGTACCATAACACAAAGGTCAAACGGATCAATCAGTGCATTAACAAAAAATCACACAAATCGCAGCAGAAACCATGACAGAAAAAGCTCTGACATGTACAAAATGTTTCTTAAAGATCACGCCATAAATGGTGAAGAATTTTGAATTAAACTCAGTTGGCATGTGTATGGCCATAGCCCCCCAATGTGATCAAAAAGTCCTTAGATTTTAATGCAAAATGGCATGGGTAAAAGTGAATTGCACAAACTATGAGCAGCATTTATCAGCAGCGGCTTCCTTACACTTGTTTCACGCGGCCTACTAGGCCTACTCTCAAGATCCAATATTTCGCCCGAGAAACATGACAGTTGCTGCCGGACTAAAAATTTGAATTCTCAAGATTCTGTACAAACTGTGTCGTGCTATCAACAGTGCGGATGATAAAAGATGGACAGAGCTTGCTGGAAATCATTACGAAATTAGACTTGATAAATCATGCGGACGGATGACGCTTGCTTGATAAATGATTCTAGCGCCATTATGTGGTAAGTACTAGCACTTGAAAAGAATGACACCTTCCAAATCTATCTTAAGACGCCATGAAATTAATCATTCAATGAGATAGGGAAAAGGCCACAGTCTTGCTTACACTTCACTGTAAGACAAAAGAGAACATCGAAGTCAAAAGCTGGTTATTGGCTTATAAATCCCCGCTATGCATTCACATCGGCATGTGACAGGTAATGCGAATGAATTCATTCACAGTGATCTATATGAATAGCAGCGACATTGATTGAATACATACTTCAAACCACAACTGATAAATGCTAACTCCAGACAATAACTGTATGCAGATTTTCAAACAAAGGTGTGTGTATTTTGAAGGATGCAAATGTAAGGTGATAAATGTAAACTCCAAGCAGTAGGAGATAAACACAAATTGCAGGCAATAACTTATAAGTGCACGTACCTTTTCTCTGGCAGAGTATACATTATCTCTTTCTCTTTGCAAACAAAGCAACCTACCAAACCATTGCATTACGCTTAAACTTTCAAACTGGAAGATAATTTCCATTCATTACTTTGACGTGAAAGTGACTACCAACAAGATCACCACATTTAAGCAAAGAAAATTCCTTGTGCGGCTCAAAACTTATGCACTGGACGGTTTGAGTGCATAGCACATATGCTGGAATAAATCTGCAAAAGGAATGAGTACGCATAGACAGAGCACTTTTGATCTGCACTAATCTGCTTTCAAAGAAACATTATAAAATGAACCAATGTTGACTGAAAGAAAATCTGTGAATTCAGTGAATAATGTGGCTTTCTTGCTTTGACATGATGTCTTAAAAGGACGTTATCTCATGAAATATGTTTTCTGCAGTTTTTTGAACAAAAAGAACAATGAACTTGTGCTATTTGTGACAACAGTTGATCACCAAAGCCTTGAGATCTGCCTGATCAGAAACAAGAGACAATGAAACACAATATTAGTTCAGTTAGGCACAACAAACATTAGTAGACTTAAGACTCTATCAGTGCTTCTGAATCTAGCAAATGTGCTTAAAATTGCTTCTTCTTTCTGCTCCGGAATAGGAGAGAATAACAGACAGCAAGAAAGGTGATCATCATACAGTAAAGAGGTGTTAGATACTTTCAAGCAAATGCAAAACACAGTGTGCTACCAAGAAAAAATAAGGAAATATAACAGTGTCCCCTTTTTATTTTCTTTTGATTTGCACACACAACATCTGTCTTTCTACGAATTGACCATGGACAGCAAGTTCACTCGTTGTTAGAACCATTTTTTTTTTTACAAAAGCAGAGTTCCTATTGCATATGGCAGAAAATTCAATAACAACGGGAAGAAACGGTGTAGAGAAGCAATCAACTCAGCAAAGTGTTTGTTTATGATATAAAGCATCTATCATGAAATACAAAGCATGACCTTTATGGATTTGTGACCCAAAACAGGACAATGAATCAACTTCATCAAAGAAAAGACAAACTTAGTAGCAGGTTGCATGTAAGTTTCCAATAAATGAAATCAACAGTGGCTATATAAATTTCAAAACAAAGTGGCCCTCCTTCTAGCACCATTTTGTGGATGCTAAAATCTGCAAATGGTTAGTTTAAAACAAAACAACATTTTAACATCCCTATGAAATAATGAAACATATCAATCATGCAATAAAATGGAACAATAGAAACTAAAAAATGCATATGAAAGACATGATCCAACTCTATCTCATAGTGGATTGGTGTCACATGTGCTAGTGACCCTTTCCCAATCCTTGATAAAAAGCTCAAGATGATGAAATTGCTATAGATGATGGAGATGATGGACAAGATCTAATCTCAAATGAAGAGAGTGACCTTGCAAGATTGTGGAGGATTTGCTTGAGGATGATGCACCTATTTAAAGATTTTCAAAATGCCAAGTGTTGAAGAGGGACCAATGTGGGACTAAAGATTCTGCCAATGATAGGAGGACACTTGTCATCATGTGATTGGTTGATGTATGTGCAAGATTTGGGAAGAGTGCCCATGAGAGGGAAAATTTGAATTCAAATTTTCCAATAAATGCTGAGAGGGGGACAAGAAAAACAGCAATAAATGCCCTGTTTGACTTGTCATGTTGAGGGAAAATGAGTGTTTTAATAAATCAATAAAATTGATTTATTGTGCAAGTGGAGATATCTAGATAATGCAAGTGGGATGGGATTAGCATTAGATTAAATCAGGATTAATTAGCTAGGATGATGATTATGTTGATTTGACCAATTTGACTTGATTTAGGGATTTAAATCAACTCAAAGGGAGATGAATGATGATCTGAGATTTAATTAAATAAATGATTGATTTATTTAATCAAAGAGATGATGATAGGATCAAGTTTGATTTATTTGATTTAAGTTGATGAATTTTCCCTGATGAATGGATGAGTGTGATTTTGATCAAATGCAGAATGTAAATTTTGCATGTCTACAAAAACATTAGATGATATCAGAAAAACAAAAGGATATAGGGGTTAGATGAATCATTAACCAAAAAACCCTAAAACTTAGCCAAGTTATCATGTGTTTTGACTTTAGATGAAAATTTGAAAATTTTAACTCATTAATAGTTAATAAACACCTACACCATTGGATATCTTACAAAATTATACCCTATTTCAAAAAAAAAAGTATCAAAAAAGACCTCTGTATGACCAAGAAATGGTCATTTTAAAACTAACTCTAAAAGCGCTAAAACAGTGATCATGAGCACTAAAAGAACACTCAAGAGCGCTAAAAGAACATTAAAGAGTGCTAAAAGAACACTCAAGAGTGCTAAAAGATCATTAAAGAGCGCTAAAAGAACCTGCAAAAGCGCTAAAATAACCTGCAAGAGAGCTAAATAACTTGCAAGAGCGCTAAGATAGCATGCAAGACCACTAAAATAACCTGTAAGAGTGCTAAAATAGTGCAAATAAGTGCTAAAACAGTGCAAATAAGTGCTAAACTAACCTACAAGAGCACTAAAATGGGGATTTATGAACAAAACTATAAAAAAAAAGTGACAATTTAAAAAAACGTGTTAGATTTCTAATTCAAGCCCTCCTTCTAGCGCCAAAATGTGAACCATGATTCCCAACCTACAAAAACACAAGAGACAATTAATAAATTAGATCAAATGCATAGTTAGAAACATGATTCCTCAAGAAATTCATTTAAATTGCAAGAGAGAAAGGAAATGAGATGAAGAACACCAAGAAACTCGAAACAAATCAAATCATATTCTAATGCAATATAAACTCCTAATCTCTTGAGGGAATTGGTGCCAATTTGATGTGAAAATTGGCCCTTTCCCAACTCCAATGATGCAATGTTGATTTGATGAAGAGATTTGATCCACTTTGATGAAGATTGATGAAAGCTCCAAGCCAAAATCTGCAAAGAACCTAGCTAAGAACTCAATGGTGATGGATGAAACTTGATAGATATTTGAGCATGGTAACTTTACTCAAATTGTGGATGATCAAATGAGGATATGAGCAATTTATTTATAGAATTCTTAGAGGGATGAATGTCCAAATTTGAGCAATGTGGGACTAACATTCATCCAATGATATGATGCCACTTGTCAAGCCATGAATGGATAAAGGATGTGCAAGATTTGGGGTTTGTTCCAATAAATGCCTAAATTTGAAATTCAAATTTGTTGAAATGACATGTAAGAGGGAAGGGAAAATGCAATAAATGCCACTTGGCTCAAGGCAAAGGACATGTAAGAGGAAGTTATTGCCTTGTTGGATGTACATGTTGACTTGGAATTTTTGAATTCAAATTGAGAGAATATTCCAAAAGATACCTTGTGAGGAAAATAGGGATTTAATAAATGAATTAAATCTATTTTTATGTGCAACTTGCATTATCTAGAGGATGTGACATGAGATTAGATTAAATTAATCAAGGGTTAATTAATTTAATTAGAGAGATTTGATGATATGACTTATTTGACTTAGATTTATGGATTTATTTAAATCAGATAAGAGGGGAATATGATAAGAGGCTAATTAAATAAAGATTTTGATTTATTTAATTAAAAGGGATGGTGTTAGATTAAATCAAATAAGGTTTTAATTTATTTAATTTAATGGATAGAGTTTAGAGATTTAATCAAATAAATTGATTATTTAATTAAATAGGGATAATTAGATCAGGTGGATTGATTTAATTAACAAGAGAAAATGACTTAATTAGACAAAATGATTTATTTAATTAAGAGATGAATGTTACCTAATTTTCACCCTCAGGCTCAATCAGGCAGAATATCATGTGACAGGGGTTCCATTAGGTCTGAATGCTTCAAACCAGGGAACATATCAACGTGAGAATGGCAGGGTCCCCCCGATCCATTTTTGAAATGTCTGTGTTGCCTATCGGCAAGATATTTTTGATGTCATAACAATTTGTTTTTACATACAGAAAGGCTTTTAGCATGACATTCACGTGGTCTTGGCGACAGTGGAAAGATCTACCAGCATGAGTTGTGTTCACCGCTAAGAGGTCTTACCAAAGGAATTGGGTCTCACCGACTAACTCATGAGGTGCTTCATCAGCATCACTAATTCCTATTGGCATGTTGTTTCATCAATCGCTTTGTGTCTTGCTGATCGGCACAAGAAGGATCATATCGGAAAGACTTATTTGATGTCACAGCGATCGGGATCTGTCTCTAGGAATTTACTGGCATGACATTCTCTTTTGTTTCGGTGACATAAAAGGATTATATTAGCATAAGTTATACCGTCGGTATGTGGTCACAGTGAAATTGCTTTGTCTCACCGATCAGAGGTTGAATGGAACATATTGGTAGGATTTTAAGGCTTCAGTGAGGGTCATAGCAAAAATTTAATGTCTCCCCGACAAGAAGGAAAGGCTCTCAGCAAGGGTTGGTGCCCTCGGTGTAATGTCTCACTGTCGGGATGATGTCTGGCCGACATTGTGAAGTCTCGGCGAATAAAATGTCTTGCCAAAGGATAAAGGTCACACCGAAGAAATCAAACGAGGCGACATCGGCAAAGGAAACAAAGCTCAGCAGGAGGTCTCATCGACAAATAAAGGTCACACCGACATGCCTGGCACCTTTGGCGTAACACGAGGAGCTTAGGGAGATGTCTTCCCGACCGGTGGAAGTCACAGCAAAAGAAAGGAGATCTTGGTAGAAAGAAAGGACCCCGGTGTGAGGTCTGGGCGATAAAGAAAAGTCATGCCGACTAATGAAATAAGACCCTTGCCAAAGAAAAGTGCCTTCGGTATGATGTCTCACCAACACACAGATGTCTTTTTGACTATAAAGGAGCTCGCCATGAGTTGAAACCATCAGGGTAAGGTCTTGCTAACCCGGTAAGGCCTTACCGAAAGTCGAAGGAGCTTGAGTCTGGGGGAGAAGAGTGAGCTCGGGGTAATTGAAATGAGCTCACCATAAGCTCTCACCAACTGTCTATGATATTCCGATAGCTAAAGAGACACCTAATCACATTGGTGAGACACAATTAGTGTCTCACCGATGCGCGATTCAAAAGGAGAAGTTTTTGACCACCCGAGAGTCTGCGTGTAGTGTTCCCAACCAATCAGAGAAATCCAAAAGCAAGTCATGGCAGCTTAACCAGATGAAGAAGATCAATAGAATGACAGGCAACGGGCATCTGTTCAGAGCTCTAGAGCATTCAAAGTAGCTCGACTGCAGAGAGATTCAAAGATTGACACGAGGATCAGAAATGAATGCGGTGGTCTACTAAAGATCTGAGGGCTTCTCTAAGAGCAGTTCTTCACACCAACATGAAGAACAGGACACGTAGGGTGCAGCATTAACTACTTGAAAAGATCTAGGGATAGATTTTTTCTGGGACCAATATTTTTGTAAGCCCTAAGGGGCTGACACACAGTCTGTATATAAGGCATTTTTTTCCTTTTTTTTACGGAGTTCCGAGGTATGCTCTTATGAAGTCTATGACCCTTTTTCAATCCTCTCTCAGACTAGCAGGATTCTGTAACTCAATTTGGAACATAATATACAAAATCTACCTTGGTTACTATTGATGGTCCATCTTTTACCTTCTGATTCTTGTGAAGTATTGTGCATTCTTTTTTAATTCATTGAGCTACTTAGTGAAATATTCTCTTTCCTTATAGCTTTTGTTTCATGTCGTGCCTTTCCTTGCATAAGTAGTATCATGTAGGTTGCAAATTGTGTTTACTTTATCCTACACATGATCTTCTAGTTAGTGAAAATCTGCCTTTCCTCCTTGAAGGCATGTGCATTTCAAACCTATTTGTATGCATGATCTACAAGGTCTTGTTGTGCAGTCCCATGGTTGTCACTAGTATTAAAGTGTAAATCAAGTATCTCATTGTTCCTATCATTTTGGTGTATCAGCCTAGGATTTAATTTCCATTTTAAATTTTCTCCTTCTCCCTTTTTCTTACAAGATCATTAGTTTAGGTGATACACAAAGGAAGTCGGCCTTCTCTGAAGGTTGACCTCTGCTTGCAAGAAACCCACATCTTTAGAGGTCTTCCAATGTTACACTGAGGTGTTGAGCATCAGGTTCAACAAGGGTGCAATTTCAGGTGATAATAGTTCTGGCACGCTCGGTGGGACCGTGAACTGCTTCTCAGTTCATGTTTATGCATTTTATTGTTGCTATTTGGTGTGTACAATAGTAGTTTCAGCCTTTTGGAGGCATTTTCTTTACATACCTGGTGACTCCAAGCTTAAATCTTCTGGTTTCACAAACACAGGTCTTGGTATGTCTCAAAATAATTTGTTAATTCTGATTTTCCAGCTCTTTAACTAAAAAGATGTCAAATAATTATGAAGATGCTTACTATTACCCTCCATATCATGAGTATGTTGCTCTTGCACATCCATATTAGAGTGTATTGGACCTGCTCCAATAGATTGACCATACGTTGTGGGATCTCAGTCAAGGTCTTCACAATATGAAGATTAATGATATTGGTAAGGTGCTTGTGTGCCTATCTAGGATATTGGTTGATATCAAGATGCAGTAGGGTACTATTATGCGACAGCAAGAAGTGGCTGAGCAAGTCGGCTTTTATGATCAAGAAAGAGTGGAAAAAAGACTCCAGTTCGAGGAAGGCCTTGAACAGGAAATAGCTGCTAAGGAAGAACAAATGAAGCTACTCTCTGCTAAGGTGTAGAACACTCAAGCTTATTCAGATTATCAGCGCCAATTAATGGAGGAGTTGCAAAAGAAGCAATTGGAAGAGAACCTTGCCCAGCAGCTGGCTGCAAAAGAGGTAGAAAGGAGGCTAAAAATTTTTGAACAAGAGGTTCCCAAGTACAAGTTTGCTAGCTTTAGGCAAAGTTAGCCCCTTGACTCCCCTAGTAAGTCTTCTCAGCTTGAAATTCCAAGCTTTAAGGGATTCAATTCAATGGAAGAGAATGTAGTACCTGAACAAGACCAGTCCATCATCCCTCAAGAGTAGCCCAATGATCAGGTTGGTTCAGTCACTATGGGGAAGGATAGAATCCCAAATCTGTTACATCTAGCTATGGAGGAATATGGAAGACAATAGTAGAAAATGATTAAACAGCAAGAAAGCATGGGTGGGTTGCTTATTGACGATAATAAGCAAGACAATAAAGCCTCATTTCAGGAAGAACAGCCTGAGATTGAACCTAATATTATCCTCCAAGGTGGGAACTTTGATGTTTTTGAACATGTTGGGGTTGGAAAAGCTATTGTTGAGTTTTTGGAGGAAGCTAACTTTGATCCTTGTGAAGACTCAGAAGTAGTTGATACTCATGATGAACTAGGACAACAGGTTCATGAACTTGAACAAATGTTGAAACATCAGGGGGACCCTAATGAGCCTGTTTTGCAAGGTTATAACTAGTTGGAGGAACTTCCATTTCATTGTACAGAGGGACCTGAGACCTCATCACCACTTGAATTGTTGTCTTCTTGCGTTGAAAAAGACAAGCCTGAATCAAAATGTAACTCTTCCAGTGTTGATGATAATTATAAGCAGCTTCCTTTCTGGTCTATAAAGGAGCCTGAGGTTGATGAATTGATTAAAGATGTGATGGAGGAAGCTATCTCTTTGTTCTTCGTTGAAGAAATGAGTGTTCATTCAGGAAAGCATGAACATACTGAAGAGGTTTCTATTCTTTCACCAATTCAATCACAGAGATTAGATCTTCCCAGCCAACAAGGTGATAAAATGGCAGTTCATGAGCAAGAGATCAAAGGAGGCTCAATTTTTTCCCTTACCAGAGGCTATCCAATCAGGTACCTAGCTCGGATGGAATCCAATGCAACACCAAGGATGAATCTTACACCCAAGCATGACGATATTGCTCAGGAGGAGCGCACTCAAGTCGCCTTTCAACCTTAGAATGTGAATGTTTACATTCCATATGAAAAGGTTAGTAAGCCTGAATATGTTATGCCAGAGATCTTGTAGCCATCTATTGAATTGTCATGCATGCTTCATTTCTCTTTAGTTTTTCTCTAGCATGGAAAACATTGTAAATTTTTTAGAAAAGGTAGTTATTTTACCCAACCTTTCAATGGGTTTGTTTGACCAATTTCTTATTGGTTAGTGTAGGGTAGGTTTAGATGTAGTTTATATTCCCTAAGTGATGTTGCAGCACAGTTAAATAGTTTCCCTTCTACAGTTTTCTTGTTTTCAATAAGTTTCTAGGTGATCTTTGTCTCAAGTTACAATGTACAAAGTTGTTCCAAGTCTGTTCCTAAATTTTCCCAATGACTCCATGCCCAATGGATAGGCCTAGACTACTAGTCTTCATGTTTAGCAGGTAAACATCCATCAACGGTCGCCAGAAATGTTACCTAATTTTCACCCTCAGGCTCAATCAGGCAGAATATCATGTGACAAGGGTTTCATTAGGTCTGAATGCTTCAAACCATGGAACATATCGGCATGAGAATGGCAGGGTCCCCCTGATCCATTTTTGAAATTTTTGTGTTGCCTATTGGCAAGACATTTTTGATGTCATAACGGTTTGTTTTTACCTATAGAAAGGCTTTCGGCATGACATTCACGTGGTCTTGGTGACAGAGGAAAGATCTATCGGCATGAGTTGTGTTCACCGCTAAGAGGTCTTACTAAAGGAGTCAGGTCTCACTGACTAACTCATGAGGTGCTTCATCAGTGTCAGTAATTCCTATTGGCATGTTGTTTCATCGAGCACTTTGTGTCTTGCCAATCGGCACAAGAAGGATCATATCAGCAAGACTTATTTGATGTCACAGTAATCAAGATCCGTCTCCAGGCATCTATTAGCATGACATTCTCTTTTGTTTTGGCGACAAAAAAGGATTATATCAGCATAAGTTATACCGTCAATATGTGGTCACAGTAAAATTGCTTTGTCTCACTGATCGGAGGTTGAATGGAACATATCGACAGGAGTTTAAGGCTTTGGTGAGGGTCATAGTGAAAAGGTAATGTCTCCCCAACAAGAAGGAAAGGCTCTCGGCAAGGGTTGGTGCCCTCGGTGTAAGGTCTCGCCATTGGGATGATGTTTGACTGACATTGTGAAGTCTCAGTGAATAAAATGTCTTGCTGAAGGATAAAGGTCACGCCGAAGAAATCAAACGAGGCAGCATCAGTAAAGGAAACAGAGCTTGACAGGAGGTCTCATCGACAAATAAAGGTCATGTCAACATGCCTAGTGCCTTTGGCGTAACATGAGGAGCTCAGGGAGATGTCTTCCCAACCTGTGGAAGTCACGGAAAAAGACAAGGAGATCTCGGCAGAAAGAAAGGACCCCGGTGTGAGGTCTGGGCGATAAAGAAAAGTCATGCTGACTGATGAAATAAGACCCTCGCCAAAGCAAAGCACCTTCGGTATGATGTCTCACCAACACACAGATGTCTTGCCAACTGCAAAGGAGCTCACCATGAGTTGAAACCATCAGGATAAGGTCTCGCCAACCCGGTAAGGTCTTACCAAAAGCCAAAGGAGCTTGAGCCCGGGGGAGAAGAGTGAGCCCGGGGTAATTGAAATGAGCTCACCATAAGCTCTCACTGACTATCTATGATATGTCGATAGATGAAGAGACACCTAATCGCATTGGTGAGACACGATTAGTGTCTCACCGATGTGTGATTCAATAGGAGAATTTTTTGACCACCCGGGAGTCTGTGTGTAGTGTGCCCAACCAATCAGAGAAATCCAAAAGCAAGCCATGGCAGCTCAACCAAATGAAGAAGATCAACAAAATGACAGGCAGTGGGCATCTGTTCGGAGCTCTAGAGCATTCAAAGCAGCTTGACTACAGAGAGATTCAAAGATTGACACGAGGATCAGAAATGAATACAGTGGTTGTTGCTAAAGATCTGAGGGCTTCTCTAAGAGCGGTTCTTCACACCGACATGAAGAACAGGACACGCAGGGTGCAGCATTAACTACTTGAAAAGATCTAGGGATAGATTTTTTCTAGGACCGATATTTTTGTAAGCCCTAAGGGGCCGACACATAGTCTGTATATAAGGCATTTTTTTCCTTTTTTTTAGGGAGTTCCGAGGTATGCTCTTCTGAAGTCTGTGACTCTTTTGCAGTCCTCTCTCAGACTAGCAGGATTCTGTAACTCAATTTGGAACATAATATACAAAATCTACCTTGGTTACTATTGATGGTCCATCTTTTTCCTTCTGATTCTTGTGAAGTATTGTGCATTCTTTTTTAATTCATTGAGCTACTTAGTGAAATATTCTCTTTCCTTATAGCTTTTGTTTCATGTCATGCCTTTCTTTGTAGAAGTAGTATCATGTAGGTTGCAAACTGTGTTTACTTTATCCTGCACATGATCTTCTAGTTAGTGAAAATCTGCCTTTCCTCCTTGAAGGCATGTGCATGTCAAACATGTTTGTATGTGTGATCTACAAGATCTTGTTGTGCAGTCCCATGGTTGTCACCAGTATTCAAGTGTAAATCAAGTATCTCATTGTTCCTGTCATTTTGGTGTATCACCCTAGGATTTAATTTCCATTTTTATGTTTCTCCTTCTCCCTTTTTCTTACAAGATCATTAGTTTAGGTGATACACAAAGGAAGCCTGCTTGCAAGAAACCCACATCTTTAGAGGTCTTCCAATGTTACACTGAGGTGTTGAGCATCAGGTTCAACAAGGGTGCAATTTCAGGTGATAACAACAAATATTGATGAATTTAATTAAATAGGGGAATTTGATTAAACTGTTAGACTGAGGGATGATTTAGGAAGAAACGATGTTAGTAAGTTAGGATCGAATACACGATATCAATCAGTATATTTTACGTGTCTACACAATGCAACCATATTCTAATGTGCTAGAATGAGATGCATGAATGAAGCATGTAGATGATGACTCACTTTGGGAGATGTCTAATCACCATAATAAGCCATAATGATGCATGTACCTTCCTTTAGGCTGAAAGTAGAGTGATATGGGAGGATGGAATCACTTAAGAAACAAGTCATTAGGCTTGGTTTGATGGCTAGTTGCATCTCCCCAACATAGAATCCATCATGATTCACCATAGGAAACCAAAATCAGTCATTGACAATGCCAGATCTTGAATGAAAGTGAGCTTGAAGACCTGCAAAAACACAATAATGTTGCTCCTAGAATTCAACTTTGTTTTCTCTTGAAGACTCTTGCTTGAAGCTCTAGAATGACTTAGCTCTTGAATCACTTTCTCTGATGTGAAATAATGACTTATAAGCTTATTTATATAGGCACTACACCTAATTTACCATTTATTAGATCTCAAAATCCAACATCAACCAAAATTTTAAATTAAAAAACTTGAATTTCCTGCTCAAACCCAAAAAATGGGCCACACGGGACTCATACGCCACTTGTGGCATATGGGTCCCACCTAGGGGGACTCATACGCCAAAGGTGGCATATGAGTCCCACCCTATTTTTTTGAGGTGGGCCAATGATGGGTTGTTAGAAAATTTAATGTTTTTGACGATTTTAACAAGATTTTAGTTGAAATAAGCCTTGAAATCTGAAATAAAGGATCTTAGGGGCCTATTAATGATGATTTAAAGGGTATTTCATGCAAGGGTGTACTAAAATAGGTCCAAAATAAGTGTGAAATCATATCATCAGGTAAACCCACAAAAGTGGTTTACAATTCAAATGAGGAAGGAAAACTAACAAAAAATGACTCCATGCCAAAAAAAATCATTCTTGGGGTTCAAACGAACTCATTGGTTTGCATGAACCAAAAGAGGGTTCGCATGAACCTAGGTTCAAGCAAACCAATTAAATGCATCCCACCAAAAAATCACATGAAAACCCCTTTTTGAAAGAGGGTTCAAATGAACCAAGGTTCGAATGAACCCTGGTTCACTTGAACCCCCCTTTTCCCTGATCCCTACTCTTCGCCACCAAAAAAATTAGAAAATTTTCCCTTCAAAGCTCAAGTTGAGGATGAAAATGAAGGATACTTCATGAACACAACTAGAATTAGGTAGTCCTCAGAACAAGCTATCCAACGACTATAATTTTAATATGTTTTGGTTTTATTATCTATTTGTTTTTTTAGTTTTATTAAACATACGTTTTTCACTGAAAATAAAGCTCTCTGCTCCACACATGTGGAAAAATAGAAGATTATCAAAAACAAAAATTGAAAAATATGAGTGCACTAGATATTGAAGTCCTTGATCCAATAAAAAAAATTGAATTTTGATACATACAAAAAAAGTTACACATTATACGGTTTCGCTATGTCTAAATTGTAATTAGTTTAACTTCGAAACTTGATTAAAGAAAAAATATTCAATAAAAATTTATCTAACCAAGTGGAAGCACTAGATATCAGAGTTACAAATCTAAATTCGAAAGAATTAGAATTGTATCCTTCATGGAAAAAAAGTTATATGTTATACGATGGGCGTCACTTTTTAAAAATGTTGTTTTCTGAAAAAAACTAGTTTTCAAGGGAGATGGAAAAAGAAGTACAATCTGATTCCAAAAATTTTGAAAAAAATATATTTAGAATCTACAAACAAAATGTCATGAAACTCTAGTTTACATCATCTTCAAATTCCTCACGGTTTAGCTGCTATAGGTGCCTGAAAGTGAAGGTTTAGTTAAAAAAAAATATTTCAGTGTCCAGTTTAGCCAAAAATTGTAAACCACTATTGTGGGATCACCTATCTTCAAAAGCATACAATTTTCTACACTAAATTTAGCCCCCACTTTAGCGCCTCTATGACTCTATGTGCATATGCAAGCTAAAGGAATCTGAACAATAAATGTTATAAAAGGATACTCATATAGTTTCATTCACAATGTTGGAGAATGAATCCCCCACTATAGCTATATGCAAAACCACAATGTTAGGAGCAGAATCATGAATTCAACACAACAAATGACATAAAAAATGGAGCTCACTAGCCCTCGATATGCTAGTTTGAATGAAAAAACACTTTTAACCCTAATATAGTAAAAACCTAATTTGATCATATATAAGAGTAAAAAGTGAAGTAATTTAAACTAATTTTATCTTTTACCTTCGTGTAGCTTCATTGGAGAGTGAGTGAAAATGTCGAGTGTTCGAGAGTACGTGCACCCGAGACTCAATAGCCTACGAGAGGAGGTAGCACGACATGACCTTTAGCATCAGGTAAGTTTATTTTTTGCCATTGAACCTTTGTTTTTACTCATTTAATTAATATTTTATGCATTTCTAAATAAATTTAGGACCCTGGAAGAAAATTTCACAAAGCGTCCCTTTTTTTCGCAAAGTGTCCACTTTTTTTCGTGAAGTGTCTTCTTTTGTCATGAAGTGTCCCACTTTTTTGTAAAGTGTCCTATTTCTTCATGAAGTGTCCCAAAAGGGGAATAAAGTGTCTGCGACCCTTAGAAAAGTACACCTGAACAACTTTAGTACACTTTTTTATTGTTGATATATAGATTTAATATTTTAGAATGCTTATAAGACATCTTTTTGCTTTTCTGTTAGATTCCACCTCAGTCACGATAGGGTCTCAATAGCCAACAATTCTATCACTTACGAGACCTAGTCTCGACATTATCAGAGATAGAAACATATTTTACAGACCACTGGTATTTACTGGGCGTACCTTATGCCTCCCATGAGGTACCATGACACCATGTTGATGGCGCTAGCAAAGAGATGGGATGTTGATACCTGCACATTTCATCTACCCACCACCAAGATGAGGATCACCCTGGAGGGTGTACATCACATCCTTGGAGTTCCCATCTGAGGCGAGACCATGCGCTTCACAAGGGGTCATACATACGCACAGGTGCGAGCAGATATAGGATACTTCCTGGGAGGACTAGTTCAAGAGGAGATCATAGGGCCACGTATTGAGTTAGTGTGGCTACTCTATGCATGATAATCACTCTTAAGATGGATCATGATGCTTATAGTGGCACTAGTACTCATCCCTGATGGTTAGAGAGCACACCTGAATGAAGGTCTTGTTCACAGGATTAGGTAGATGGAGCACCATAGAACCATGTATACCTGGGGTCGCAACATTCTTGCACATCTATATTATGATCTAGGGTGCTTTGCGTATCGCGAGGTGGATAGCATGGTACATTGTACGCTACTACAGGTTTAGTGCTTAGAGCATATCACATGCAACAAACCAACAAGGTTCCCTTTGATATCTTCCCTCAGATACCCACACACATTTAGTTTGTAATAGAGGGGGACCAACCGACCATGTTTAAGGCCCTAGGTCATGGAGAGCCAAGAGCGGAAGGATGTCCTAACTCACCTCAGCTTAAAGGGGTGTTAGGAAATGTGAGACGAGAATGATGAGGACTATAAGGCCTTTCAATCATTCTATAGACTAGAAACTCAGAATGGGGCTAAGCAAGCCAGTTTTCCAGTTCAACACTGTGTCTCAGGAAGCTCTCTGCCTAAGGATGAAAGCATAGTTTCAAGACGATAGCTTGGCATGTTGGTGTCTCTTAGGTGCACTGGCATTTGTACAGCCAGAGGACTAAAGAGACAAGGTTAAATAGAAGAAAATAGACTAATGGCCTAGCTAATTACTTCCAAAGAGCCAAAACAAAGCTATGAAGTAGGCAAGATATGAATGAATATGATAAAGTAAATACACAAGAGTTAAGGTGGAAAGAATAATGTCACTGAGGTACTCGTTTTCCAGCTAGCTCCAAGTAACACCTCCACCTACACACAATAAAGAGGAAAATTGTTGGCTGGATGTATAAGGTCTTTCCTCAGTCAGACCCTCATTTTGGTGTTTCCACCTCCACAAACAGCCAAGATAGCAATAATGGAGAAATATATGATAAAGAAAGAAATAAAGAAAAGAACACAAAAGCACTACAAAAACAGTAGGATGCTACCCACCAAATCATAGAGGAGAGGAGTAGAAATCTTACCACCTCCACCAAGAGCTCACTAGGTAATGGAGGAGAAAATGAGAGGACTCAAGCCCCTACTACAATGGTGTTTGTTCCACACTTGCTCTACGGAGTTGACGGAGTGTTGTTGCTGCTATGGAGTGCAAAGTGTTGCTTGAAGGCTTAAAGTAAATGCTAGAATGCTTTGGAAAGTGTGCTAAAGGATGCAAAGAGATGAATTGAATGCTTAGAAGATATAAAGAGATGAAAAGCATGTAGGAGTGAATTTGAAGGAGAGAATGAAGAAAACAGCCATATTCAGGTCTGTTAGTCAGAGAGGGTGTTACAAATTGACCTCCAATGGGAAGTGTAACACCTCTGCAGGCTCCAGACGCAAGAATCTGCCAGGGATGTAAGTGCGTCGATGGACATCTACACGTCATGTGGGCATCCCTGACAATTATTCCCCTACAGACACACAAAATAACCACCAAGTGGAGCAAAGGAAATGGGCTTATGTATAATTTAGCCTTCGAATTTGGTTTTCTAAAGTGAAGAAGGGAAAAAGGGGAATTTGCATAAGGGGTTCAAATTTTCTCCTATAAATTTTTCCCCCACTTTAGCGAGCACAAATACTAATGAGTTCTTCAGTAAAGTAGATCGAAGTAGTAGAATTAGAAATATATACCTGAACCGTCAAGGAAGCAGACTATGATCTAGAAAACTCAAGAGTGCAAGACAAGCAAAGGACTTCAGAGCCCCACAGAATTATGAAACTAAAGAATGAAAGTGTTTTACAAGCTCACAGACCTACAAGGAGGCAACCCACAAGATCTCTCACATGAAGGAAACCCAAGAAAGCACCCTACAGACCCGCAAACCTGCAGGGAAGGTGTCCTTCAAGATCTCTTGCATGAAGGAAACCCAAGAAAGTGCCCTACAGACCTATAGGGGAAACTCCCCCAAGATCTCTCTCATGGAGGAAGCTCAGAAGAAGCATCCTATAGGCCTACAAACCTGTAGGAAGGTATCCCCCAAGATCTCTCACATGGAGGAAACCAAAGGAAAGCAGACTCAGCAGAGTCAAAAAGTAGTTTCACAGGCGCACCTGTAAAGCAACATGTTTACCCACAGATAGAACATGTCAGAAAGTGGCCATGTAGGAAAGTAGGCAGATAGTCACTTGGAAAACTTTCAAAGGGATCCCTCGAGAACCCTAGCGTGAAGAAGGGGTCCACTCAAGGGATGCATTGTTCAAAAGTACAAAAGAGGTGTTTCTTTCTCGAATCGATTCATCATCAAGGAATCCTTTTGAAAGATGTTCACTTCATCAAGGAATTCAAAAGGAATAATATGCCCCCATGTGAGGGGAAGATCAAATATGTTCCCACTTTGGAGGAAGATTCTCAAGTTCTTTCTTTATGAACCTGTGATGAATGAAACACGTTCCATTAGAGTTTCAAGTCGATAATGTGATTCCTAAAAAGAAGATTCTGGAGAAAATATTCATTGGAAATGAATGTGTTTTCTAAAAATCAAAATGTTGAAGAAGTGGCATTATCACACATAAGAGGGACAACTCAAGAAAAGAAGAGAGAAAGATAAAGGAAAAGCAAAAGAGAAAAGTAAACATGAACAAAGGGCATAGGGGTAGCCTGATATTTTGGGGTCAGAACTACTCATAAATATATATATATGTGTGTGTGTGTGTGTGTATAGTAATAGTATATAAAATTAACTATCATCAACCCCCTACTATATCAGACCATGTGAAGAATGCATGAGAAGATAAAGTAAAAATAAAAAATTGGGTCAACATGGAAGGGAAGCCTAAATGCCCCCAATGCTTTGCATCATCCCCAATTTGTTGAAAATCAACTCACAAACATGGAAGAATGATGATACAAATAGAAGAAGGTTTACAACACAAAAACCATGCCTGTATCCAAGTACCAACAAGGGTGATGAGGGTCAAACAGGCATACATAGCATGATCACGGGGGAACATGTCTTAACACACACACACACACACATATCTAATCTAAAGATAAAGAAGGGGCCTCCCCCTTACACTAATCGACCAAGAGGTCATCTACTTCCCACTCTAGATCATCGTAGGGGGAAGGAGGATGATCCTGTAGTGGTGGAATGTTAAGAGGAGGAGCGTGTGACCCTCTCACAACAAGGGCTAAGGAAGAGGGCCCTGCAAGCTCCTCTCCACTAAGCTCCTATGGAGCTAAGGTCAACGATTTTGCAAAGATCGTCGACAAGACTGGGACCTCTTCCAAAGAGTTAAACATGCACTTTACAAGAGTGACATTTTTTACCTCAATGGATGGAGAAGGTTACACCCAAGATTCACCACTAGGCTCACCGAGTAATTTGGGAGCAGTGACGAACTCAAGAGAAGTTGGGACTGAATCCGTCACTAGGACAAAAAAAGTCATCACGGGACCACCTTTCGAAGAAGGTGGGATCCTCTTACATCCTCTATTGCTGGAAGGACCACTTTCTACCTTCTACTTCATCAGAGAATGTGAACTCCCCACAAAAGAGGCAAGAAGTGCGGAGGAAGAGGAGGAAAGAACCACAATAGGTACGACCGAGGTGTCCATCATATCTATGGGCTTTAGGAAAGTATAGACATCCAGAAGGTACATCAACAGAGGTAGATCCACTGAAGGAGCGATGAACACCTGCACCTTTTTAGGGTCAGGTGCATTTGCACTCACAGCGAAATCCAAAAGTGATACAGACTTGGTTTGAACGGAAGCATAGGGGAGGAGAGAGGACATGGAAAGAGGCCCTGATACAAGGGAAATTGTCTCCTCTTTCTTCCTCTATAATGCGGCTTGCTCAGCCATGAGATCCTTTCACCGATGCTTTTTCTCACGCGCAAGGCGATTTCTATGACTCTTTGAACCAGAGGCTAGAGGCTATGAGGGAATGGAAGGCTCCTGCTCAGCCATGGGAGTGTCCACTACATCCATTTTCGATGGAGGAATAGACTCCTAAATTGGAGTAGGAGGAGCAAGCTGAGAATTAGTGGGGGGAATTGACTCAAGTGCCTCAGAAATGGGCCTCTTCCCATTTATTGCTTTTGGAGCAAGAGTGATTGGAGGCCATGAAGGTCGAGACAAAGAGGACTCTTCACGAGGACCTTTTCCTCTACCATACTAGTAGTACCAAGGTCTAGGCAGTTTAGTAGGGAGATCTGATATCTTGATCTTGGATCTACGCCAAGGAGGGACCATCGGACTTAACGGGTAGAAGCCAAGCTTGATAATCCAATACTCCTCCCAAGAGAGAGGATTAAACAAGTCATCTTGAGGGGAGGCCGTCTTCTCCTTCCATTTTTGGGAAGAAGAGGCAGCCAGCTGTTGTGCTACAAGAAGATCCAATTTTGGATGTCCCTTGCCCCTGGTCTTGCACTTCACATAGTTCTTCTAAAGTAGGTATGTTCTTGGAGGAATTGGACCAACCGAGGCAGGCAAAAAATGGTCTAACAAATATCCTCCATGGGACACCAAAGGCTGGTATCCAATGTCATGCAATACGTGCACGACACCTTCATGAGAGAATTTTAGACATTTATGAATAACGAGGGCAATTCCATTCATATAAGCTACCCAAGGTATGCATAGCTTCATCTTAAACAAATATGACTCTGAAATGACATTAAAAACTATGTCAACAACCCTAGGTCCAACTAGGATGGAAAAATTTATTGATTCATAAGGTTTCAGACAAAGACCATCGTGTGTAGGGATGGTAGATTTCATTTCTTCGTATTCTTTCCTATGTAATGAGTTAAGCCACAACGTCTCTTTTGTGATAACATTCACTCAACTCATGGGATCTACTAGGACTCTTGTCACAATGTTTCTATTGAGGTGAGTGGGAATATAGAGAGGTGAGGGCTTGTTATTTAGGGGAAAGTCTTGCAACGTGAACGTTATATCCAGTGAACTGGTCATAGGCTATGTGGTAGAAGTAATTGTGACCATGTTAACATTGGCCTTGGGCTGAGTGATAGAATCAGTGGTATTGATAGTCATGTTAGCAGAATGTGATGGAAACGGGTCTGTGTATATCTGCAGTTCACTATTTGCTTTCGCCACCGATTTGTTTGTATTTTGTTTGCTACCATCAAGACGAATAGTACCATCCTCAATGCAGTCTTGTATCTCATGACATAGGTGCATACAACATTCAATATCATGTTTGTTAAATCGATGGTACTGATAGTAGGTACTTTCATCATACTAGTTAGGGTATGGTTTTGTAAGAGGTTTAGGGTTTGGCAAGGTTACGATCTTATCCTTCAGCAGTTTTTGCAAGATGGAGGAATAAGACTTTGATAAATTTGTGAACTTTCGGTTGTTTATGAGGCCATTGTCATTTGTAGCAGCTACTACATTCACAACAGCTTTACCTTTTCTAGAGATTGACACAATGGACTTTCCTTCAAAATGGGAGCACGAGGAGGGCCCCCTGAACTAAACTATTGTCTACTGATACTCTCGTAGGGATACACATAAATGTGCAAAAGAAGGGTATTTCATAAGGGAAAACTTTTCTTTCCAAGGCCTTTGCAAGTTCCCTATGAATACCTTTTTCACATTAGAATCAGGCAGCGGATATGAGATTTGTGAGAAAAGCACTTGATACCACGCTATGAAAGTAGTAATATTTCCGTTATCGCCTTGTTTACAATAGAAAATATCCAAAAAGGTCATCTTCGGCTCGATTTTAGCTTTGAATTGACATAGGAACTGGTTTACAAGTTGAAAAAATGAGAAAATAGAATTTTCAGGCAAGGAACAGTACCATTCAAGTGTTATATCCTTGAGATATCGAGGAAATAGTTTGGCCATCAATGCATCGTGATGGAAGAAATATATGCACAAGGCATTAAAGGCAGACACATGTGTTTGTCAATCCCCTTTGCTACCATATTTCTTAAATTTAGGAATCTCCATTCCCTGAGGGAAGGGAGTGTTTAGAATTATGACCGACAATGAGATATGTTGGAAGAAGGGTTGAAAGATAGGTTGGGTAGAGGCTTGGGAGACACTTGCTAACTAGCTTTGCATCTTACCCATATTCTAAAGAAGAGTGTTCAAAATAGGGTCATTAGAAGATAAAGGGCCAGAGGGACCTCCTCTAGAACTGCCACCGAAGCTACCACTAGAACCACCAGTGTGACCATCGCTAGAACCACTACTAAAGCCACTACCACCTATATGGCCTCTATTGGAGCCACCTCTGCTTCCAAATCCACTACCATGACCTCCACTAGAACCACTTCCACCAGCACCACCCCCACTGCCGAAGCCACTACCACTACCAAAGCCTCCACTGCCCATCCCGCCAAAACCTCCACCACTAGAGGTGACAAGAGGGGTGAAGCTGAAACCCAAGGGGATCTTGTTCACTTTGACAATGTCGAGTCCCTCAAAGGCAGAGGGGATGCTAATTGAGGGTATAGCATCAACCATGTATATAAACATAGGAGGCATCGACAGTCCTAGCTATCTCTCATAATCTTCAAAAGTGGCTTCTTGTATAATATTAGGGTTGTTTGGAGGAGCACATGTGTCATTCAAACTAGAGAGACTAGCTAAGAGTTCTATGCCTATTTAATCTTTTCCTGCCATATACTTTAGTTCACTAATAACCCAGGCGACCTTATCCAACTTCAAGTCTCTTTCCAAGTGATGTTCCAAGTCACCCAACCCTTTGCTAAGGGCGAAGACATATTTTGCAGGTATGTGAACAGCCTCATGCTCATCTATCGACAATGGTGTAGGAGACGCAGGAGGAATGGGGACATGATCGGTCTCGTCAGATAATCCTATCTCACCCCTTGACAACTACTCCTACGCAACTAGACCAATGGCGAGACTAGAGAAAAGGCCTGCAGAGAAACCAATAGTGACCTTCATCCTTTCCATTGGAAGGTGTCGTATACTTCTCCTAACAATATACCTGGAGGTTGTGGACTAGGTTGTGATGCTCATAAACCTTCACAACACTCATGACATGATGGTCACAAGGTATAAGGGAAAAGCTTCAATACCAGCAGATGAACAAATGTTGGTTCACATCAGGTTCACCAAAAATGTAAGAGAGGAGGACTAACCATGTTCAAGGCCCCAATTCATAGAGAGCTAAGAGTAGAAGGCTGCCCTAACTTACCTCAACTTAAAGGGGTGTTAGGAAATGCAGAATGAGAATGATGAGGACTATAAGGCCCTTTGATCACTCTGCAGATCTAAAACTCAGAATGGGGCTAGGAAAGCTGGTTTTTAGGTTCAACACTATGTCTCAGGAAGCTCTCTACCCAAGGACAAAGGCGCGGTTCTGATACAACAACATGATGTGTTGGAATCTCTCAAGTTCGTTGGCGTCTGCATGGCCAGAGGACTAAGGAGACAAGGTTAAACATAAGAAAACATACTAACGGCCTAGATAATTACTTCCAAAGGGCCAAAACAAAGCTATGAAGTAGGCAAGATATGAATGAATATGATAAAGTAAATACACAAGAGTTAAGGTGGAAAGAATAATCTCACAGAGGTACTCATTTGCCAGCTATCTTCAAGTAACACGTCCACCTACACATAATAAAGAGGAAAATTATTGGGTGGTTGTATAGGGGCCTGCCTCAGTCAGACCCTCATTTTGGTGTTTCCATCTCCATAGAAAACCAAGATAGTGATAATGGAGAAATATATGATAAAGAAAGAAATAAAGAAAAGAACACAAAAGCATTACAAAAATAGTAGGGTGCTAACCACCAAATCATAGAGGAGAGGAGTAGAAATCTTACCACCTCCACCAAGATCTCACTAGCTAATGGAGGAGAAAATGAGAAGACTCAAGCCCCTGTTGCAATGGTGTTTGTTCCACACTTTCTCTACGGAGTTGACAGAGTGTTGTTGTTGCTGGCAAAGTGTTGCTTGAAGTCTGAAAGTGAATGCTAGAATGCTTGGAAAGTGTGCTAAAAGATGCAAAGAGATGAGCTGAATGCTTAGAAGATACAAAGTGATGAAAATTAGGTAGGAGTGAATTTGAAAAAGGGAATGAAGAAAATGGCCATATTCGAGTTGGTTAGTCGAAGAGGGCATTACAAATCAACCTCTAATGGGAAGTGTAATGCATCTATAGGCTTCAAATGCAGGAATCTAATAGGGACATAAGCACATCGTGCAAATGTTTATGCACCACATGGGCATCCCCAAAAGTTATTCCTCCACTGATACACAAAATAACTGCCAAGTGGAACGAGGGTAGCAGGCTTATGTGGAATTTAGCCTTCGAATTCGGTTTTCTAAAGTGAAGAAGGGAAAAGGGGGAATTTGCATAAGGGGTGAAATTTCACTCCTATGCACAGTTATTCACTAAGATAGGTGTGGCAGTATGGGGATCTTTTATACTATAGAGTCGGATTCGATCACTTGGATCAGGAGGAGATCTTGTGGAGATCGTACTAGTTGATACCATAGTGGTCGAATGAGACCTAACAATTGAGAAGGATGCAAATGGAAAGATTTCTTCTGAGTAGACATGATTACGTAGTAAGACCATTCTACTACAATCATGTCATGCAGAATTTTAGGCATATATAGGTACCACCGGTAGCATGGCTCTTTTACAGGTGATCAGTGCAGAGTGCTTAGAGACCTAGAGATATGAGATGATTCACCTCACATGATTTCATCTTCAGTGACTCAGATGATGATGACCTTGACATTCCCCCGGTCTCTGATGTTGATGATGTTGGTGCTACAAATTCCTATTAGGACTAGTGGGTAGTAGCACAACCAGCTCCAGTGTTCCCCATGGATCAGCCTATAGGCTTCATAGGACCACTTCCAGACCAGAGGGATGAGGAGGAGGAGACAAGTGAGGATATAGGGCTCAGGGTTGCATATCTATTTTCAGATGTGATAGATGAGGACTATGATGATGAGGCAAACCCAAACTATGAGGGAGAGGATGAGGATGATGATGATGAGGATGAGGAGGAGCAGCTGATGAGTGAGGATGGAGAGGATAGGACATCCTCCATGCCTCCTGCACAGGATGAGGTTGTTTTCACACAGCCATCCAGAGATCTAAGTGATGACACTTTATTTACTGTTATGCTTATGCTTATGTTCATGCTTATGCTTTTAATTTATATATGTATATCTTGATGTGTACTAATTATTTTTACGATTTCTATCTTACAGGGTCTGTGAGAGATTTGTAGGATCTTTGCCGACATGTAGTTTTAGAGATAGTGCCTCCTTTAGTCTTAGATTAGGCTATATAGACTATGTTCCCCCACCCATCATGGAGCGAGACCTAGAGTTGTTCGAGCCTTATTTCAGATTGAGAGTAGCGTGCGAGGGTGCTACTAGGCACACTAATCAATCTGAGGTGGAATATGAGGATATTTGGTCATCTCGAGGTCCAGCGGAGGTTGAGAGACTTCATGTAGAGTTAGTCAGGCTATAGGAAGATAGAGATCGCATAGAGCGAGAGTGCCTACAGGCCCCACAACTGTTGGACAAGCATAAGGCCTACATTATGCACTATATTCTCTTATTAGGTCATGATCGCATACTATCATCTCTTGACATACCATTTCTCAATGGATGTGATCACCAGATACCGAGGGATTTGGTAGCCATAGGCTACATTAGCATTGTATACCTAATGACATGTACTCAAAACTTTATGATATATATATGATCATTTGATGTTTGATTATTTATTCTTATGTGTTTTAAGTTAAATGGAAACGTGATTTATCAAATAATATTTGTAAGACTATTTAATAAAAATATTTATGATTTAACATGCTTTATGTGATCTAATTAAAACTATTCTAGTTTCTTTTAGATGTGACATTGTGATTAAGTATGTTATGTGAATGCACCTATGATCCAATTAAAGAACATTAAAGCGTGTAAGGATCTAATCTAACACAACAAACAAGATTATCTTGAATAGTATTCAATATAAAGTAAACATTTAAAATTAATTTAAATAATTACCTTAGTATTCAAGACACACAAATAATTGTTTGTCAAGAACGAAGAAATGCAAGAGAACATAGAATATTATCTATTAACTCTAACACCACTGCTCTATTAGTCACACTATTCAAGAAGATTTATACATAGTACTGGTTGAAATGCGTGACATTTATAGGTTCTTCAAGAGGTGTAGCATCCATTTCTATTAACATATATGCTCCAGACCCATAACTTTCATTAATTATATAAGGTCCTAACTAATTAGGGCTGAATTTTCCTTTTTCAGTTGGGATGGCATTGACATTACGTTGATTTTCAAATAACACCAAATTACCTTTAGTGAATACCCAAGGAACGACATGATCATTTTAACTATGTTGCAATTTTCTAGAATAAGCTAGGAGATGCTCAAGAGCATTAATGTTTTTTTCATCAAGCATTTCAAGTTGATGCAATCGTTGTTCTTTATAAATATTGTCATCAATAAGTCCTTGTAGAGTGATTCTTAATGAAGGAATCTCTAACTTCAAGGGAATTATCGCCTTAGTACCATAGACAAGGTTATAAGGAGTATTCCTGATGGATTTTCTTATACTAGTACGAGAGGCCTATAATGCATACGTCAACTGTGTGTGTCAGTTCTTATTATATTTGTTTACTGTTTTCTATAATATTTGCTCAAGGGTTCTATTAGTTGATTCAGGTTGACCATTAGATTGCGGGTAGTAGGGTATTGAGAAATGATGTTGAATGCTAAACGTTTCTAAGAACTTCTTCACGTCATTATTCTTAAATGGTGTCCCATTCTTAAAAACTAATGCGGAAGGAAGTCCAAAGAGAGCAATAATGTGGTCCAATATGAAATGACATATTACCTCGACAGTTTTTGAACGAAGGGGAATAGCTTCCACCCATTTTGTGAAATAACTTGTTGCGCTAAATATAAAGGTATGTCGAGCAAAAGAAGGAGATGAAATTTTTCCAATCAAATCCAATCCCCATACTGAGAATGGCCAAATAGGAACTTGGGCACGAAGCTCAGAAGCAGTAGCATGAATCAAATTGTTATGTTCCTAACATTTGTGACATTTATTAATGTATTCAAAGCAATATTTTTCCATATGTCTCCATAATATCTTATTCCAACGAGTTTTTGAACTAATGATCTTCCTCCAAAATGACCTCCACAAGCACATGCATGAGCTTCTTCAAGTACTATGGGCATTTTAGATTGTTTAAGGCATCTAAGTAAAAGACCATCAAAGGATCTTTGATATAGCACATCGACAAGGATTATATATCTAGATGTGATTTTGTGAAGGCGATCTCGAGTGTTCTTAGTTTTCAGCTCAGGAAAGGTACCTTCTTTTAAATAATTAAATATTGGTGTGTACCATTCACTAGAGCTTTCCATAGTTGTTCATAATACTTCTTCGGCTTTAGATTCTATTGATGGGTTCATAATTCTATGGACAATAAATGTGAAATCTTTTGAAGGATCTTGAGGGGATATAAGAGAAGCCACACTTTCCATTGCATCTGCATGTTGATTATCTTTTTGTGGGATGTTGTCAATGGTAAAAAAATAAAACTTCTCTAACAAAGTCATTGTGAGATCCTTTTATTTTGATAATTAGTCAAGCTTTGCTTGATATTTTCCATTTATTTGCTTAATGACTAATTGAAAATCACCAAATATCTTAATGTATCAGGCTTCCAAAGTTAAAGTAGTGTGTAATCTAGCAATTAATGCTTCATATTCTACGGCATTGTTTGTGCATATGAAGTTTAAGTGATTGGACAAGGGAGTAGGTTTTCCTCCAGGAAAAACTATTATAACCCCTGCGCCAGAGCCAGTTCTACATTTAGAGTCATCAAAGTATAATTCCCATGTTTCATCATTTTTTTGAATATTCAACACATTCTCATCAGGAAATGCTTCCATATTAGGTAATCCCAGGGGAGAAGGGGCATCATCTAATTGTTCAGTCAAGGCTTGTGCTTTAATTTCCTTTTGTGAGACAAACTTAAGGTCAAACTCAGTTAACAACATAACCCATTTAGCTAAGCATCCTGATAAATCTGTTTTAGTGAAAATATGTTTTAAAGGATAAAATTTTGTCATCACATGTATTTCAGCATTCAGTAAGTAATGTCTCAATTTACTAGTAGTGAATACAAGAGACAAACATTATTTTTCTATCATTTTATATCATGTTTCATAGTCAATCAGAGTTTGGCTAATGTAATAAATAGGATGTTCTTTACCATTTTCATCTTTTTGAGCCAACAATGTTGCGAGAGCATGGGCCGATGTTGTATAAAGGATGAATGGTTTTTCGTGCATAGCAAGTTGTAAAACGGGTGGATTAGCGAGATAATCTTTCAAACTCTCAAAATCCTATTTGCAATCCTTATTCCAATTAAACTACAGTTTTTTCTTAATCATATGTGTAAATGGTAATGTTTGATCCACTAGGGATGCTACAAAATGACGGATAGCCTGAATTCTTCCTTGTAAAGTGTATAATTGTGAAATGTTTCAAGGAGGTGGCATGTTAACTATAGCATCAATTTTCTTCATGTCCACCTCAATGCCTCTGTGAGATACAATAAAGCCTAAAAGTTTTCCACTATCTACACCAAAGACACACTTTTTCGTATTTAATCTCATGTTATATTTTCACATTCGTTCAAAGATTTTTTGAAGGATATTCATATTGTCTTTTTTATTTAAAGATTTAGCGAGAATATCATCAACATAATCCTCCAAAGTCTTATTGATGTAATCATGAAATATCAATGTCATAGCTCGTTGATATATTGCACCTGCATTCTTCAATCCAAAAGGCATGACTACCCAAAAAAATGTTCCCCAAATTGTAGTAAATTTTCTTTTGTATTTATCTTGAGGGTTGATAAGGATATGATTGTATCCATAGAATCCATCCATGAATGAAAATAAAGCATGTCTCGTAGTCGAATCCACTATCATGTCGATATTAGGAAGGGGAAAATCATCTTTTAAAGATGCTTTATTTAAATCATGAAATTTAGTACACATCCTAATACTATTGGTAGGTTTTGTGACTGCAACAATGTTTGAGATCCAAGGAGAATAATCTATAGGTCGTATAAAACCAACATCGAGGAGTTTTTCAATCTCGCCCTTAACTAGTAAGGCTATCTTAGAATTCATCTTTTGTATCTTTTGTCTAACTAGTTTAGTATTTTTGACAAGAACTATATTATGTATTACTATCTTAGCATCAATTCCTGGCATATCCGAATAAGTCCAAGAAAATAGTTTGGGAAAGTCATGAAGTAAAGTTGCATGGTCCTCTTGTTCATCTTTGCATAGGCACTTTCCTATCTTAATCACTTTTTCTTCATTTTTAATATCCATCAATATGTCAGTTGTATCTCCCAAAGGAAGTCCACCTTATTTCTGGATGGAAAGGTTGCATTCTTCACTGTCTATATCAATCTCCTTACTTTCCTTATCTTTGTTTCCTTTCTTAGCACTAATCACAACACATGCAACCCGTTTCTTTTTAGGAGTAAATGGCTTGTCATAAACTCCTAACATTTCTTTGAAGGTTTCATCATCGTCAAAGTATTCCAATAATTCTTTGCAAGTTGTATGAAGTAATTCAGGATGCTTCACGGTGAGATTTATTTTTGGTTTATGCATAATGGTGTTGATGTTTAATGGCGGTCTTTTTTTTTCTTGCGTTATAATCTTAGAAGGAAAATACCCCAAACCACTTTTTGTATCCTATTTGTTAGGCTCTACAGGAACACAAATTCCTTGTTCTTTCTTTCCACATCCTTTTCCACTATAACCAAATTGTTTCATAAGCTCATCACCTCTCCCATAAACTATTTCCAATTCTTTTGGGTTTGGTGGTTGTTGATAATCTATCTCATCAAATTTTTTTGTATAGATTGTGTCTTCTTCTAGAGTAGATGAGGTAAATTCTTGTGAGTTTTCTTTCAAATTTTGTGTTGACATTGTGTGCAGTGTTTTTCTCCTAGTCTAAAATCCAAAACAAAATGAATGCAAAACGATGGAAAAACAACAACACATCAAGATGAGCTGAGTTAAACTTGAACAAAACAAAGCAAAATAGAATGATTTACCTTGTCCAATTCGATTAGCTGGTTGGTCTTGTTGATAGCTTGATATGTGTGCTCCTAGATCGATTTCAGTAGCATAACAGCTTCTTGTAGCTTGATTTGGATGCAAGATGGATGCTTGAGAGATGATGAAAAATGCTTGAGAGCTTGAAAATGGTTAGGGTTGCAAAAATGGCTAAGTGTTAGTCATGTAACCAAGGGATATGAAATGAACAATGGAGATTGAAAGAGGACAAGATATTAATGGCTCAAATCAAAGAGTTGACTAAAGGAATTAAAAATTCCTTTTTAGTGTACATGGGGATGATAAAAGGAATTAAAAATTCCTTAGAAACCTTGGATAAATAAAATGGAATTTAAAATTCCATTGGGAAGGACATGGGGATTGTAAATGGAATTAAAAATTCCATGAGAGGACCTTGGGATATTGGGAGAGTTGACTAAGGGGTTGATTAGACTAGCTAATCAATGATTAGGGGAAGGTTAGGTGGCTAATGAGGATTAGGAGCCAACTTGCAAAAGTTGGAGGATGTGACACATCCTAATCATGGATTAGGAATGTGCACATCACTAATGATGAGATTAGGAGGTGGATTAGGATAATGTGAGTGGATGAGAGATAAAGGGAATTAAATAAATGAATTATTTATTTAATTCCTTGAAAGAAAAGAATAAAGGGTAAAGTATTTAATTATTTAACCAAATACCTTAGGGATTGAGAGGAGTTTAGGGCTATTAATTAAATAATAATAGTATTACTTAATTACTACAAATAAGAGGATATTTAGATGAAAAGGGATAAATTTGGACAAATGTACGTGTCCAAATTTAGGTGTCTACATTTTTCCCCTCTTTGAGATAATGCTATGAAGTAGCATCATTTCAAAGAAGATTAAAAGATAGCACCAATAAGAAGATCGTTAGATTGGGAAAAATTTCTTAGTCATTCAAATAAGTGACTATGAAGAAAGATGATGAGGGTGAAGATGAAGATTAGGGATTGAGGATGCCCCCTCGAGAGGACATGTAGGTTCAAGAGAACACGGGTGTGCTCTTGAAATGGATGAGATGATGCAAAGTAATGGATAAGAGAGAATGATAAGCGATAGGAGATTGGGAAGAGAAGATGAGAAGAAAGGAATGTGAGAAGGGTTCTAACGTATTTGACACCATGAAAAGGACCAGAAGCGATGCTAAGAAGCTCCTTGAATAGAAGTTGGAGCCCGAGCTTGCAAGAGACAAGTAGCCACTAAGGAATGGATTCAAGGACAAATGTGATGTTCCCCAATCAAGCTACAAGCCAAAATGGATTGATGATGGATGGAGATTGTCGATGAGGGAATGATATATCTCGAAACAACACAAGGATAGGGAAAGATACATCCTAGTGATGATGATGAGAGTGTTATTGATGAGGGAAGGATACATCCCAAAATAACACAAAAGGATAGGGTAGGGCGCATCTCAATGATGATGACAATGATGATGAGTGGATCGAGGCTTGTAGCAAGGCTAGGAACAAGACCAAGGATATGATTAGATGATTTGTGCTAGATTGAATGGATTAGGATTGGATGGAGATGTGAGATGGTTGAAATAAATGAAAATGATGAAGGAAAAGATGCTTAGAATAACTAATCTATATTATCCTAAGATTGAAGAGAGGATGAAATGATGAGGATGGAAGAAAAGATGCTTAGAATAACCAATCTATATTATCCTAAGAAGATTGAAGAGATGATGATATGATGAGGATAGATGGAGTTGGGGGGATGAAAATGGATAAGATAGAGAGATGAGAGTGATGAAGGATAAATGGATAGTAACCAAATCAAGCAAGTTAAGTGTTATGTATTATGCATTGTGTTGCCATGTAATGAGCACTTAATTTGATATAGCATGAGATACTATGCACCAGGGTATGAAGAACCAAGGTGACATCATACCACATGCATGGGACTGACACAAAAAACAAAAAGGTTAGTCCAACATCCCAAAGTCACAGGGGGATTTGGTAGGGCCAATGTTGGAAAACCACAAACACAAATGATGCCCCAGTGTAACACAAGACCACAAGGATCTTGGTGTATACTGTGTGGGACAACCAAGTAGATAGCAACAAACAAAAGATCAAGATATGCCCCTATGTTTACCCATCAAAGCACACCATAATATGATGGATCATGGCGACCCTGGTAAGGTATGATAGGAAGCTCAAATGATAAACAAAATGCCAAAAGTACCATAAGATAGCAATCAATTTCAACTTTCCTTTGCTATAGGATCAAAAGGTGGATGGGATTGATGTGGTCTGATGAGGAAGGATGCATCCTATTAAGACCAAAGATGGAGAATAAACTAAGTGATCGTCATGACTCAGGATATTCAAAAATGATTGGACCTCATGATACTAGTGGATCTCGTTTGTTAAGAACCAGATAGATAAGGGCATAACTTGATGACATGACAGGAGACACAAGAGACAAGACACAAAATAGACACACCCTAAAGACCTAGGGGCTTAGGGGCTGATCAAAGATTAGCCTTGCCTACGTGAAAGCATAGAGCCCTCGTAGTTCGATAAAAGACCATGGATAAAAGCAGAAAGAGGAAAATGGAGACAAGTGATGGGAGAAAAATACTAGATAGACCAAAAGGAGCCCCAGGGTTGATCTAATGATCAACCTTTCCTATGTGAAAGTGCAAGGGAAATTTAGTTCAAACAAAGGCCAACTACCGAGTATGGATAAAGGATGATGAGATGACCAGGATAAGCGGATAAAATGATGGAACCGATACGATGAGACAAGATAGACCTGGTGGATAGGATAGGATAATGGTGATTGCACGAAGCTCAAGGATGGGATAGTTATCCAAATCATCAAAAGATGAATTGGGAGGATGACATGATAGAGAGATGAGTTATGAGAAGTGATAAGAGATTAGAAAGATGTGTGAAAGAAGTGGGAGTGATGACAATGAGATAGATGGCATTGGATTGCATGGGGAGAAGCCTATAGCCAGATACCAATGACAAGGGATTATGAGATGGGATGAGGATAGAGATGAATGGATAGGGAGGTAAGGATGGGGGATGGAATGGATGTTATGATGGATGGATAGGAAGATAAGGATAGGGAGATGGAAGGGATTGTTTGGATAGATGGATGGGAAGATAGTAATAGTGGTATGGAAGAGATGATAGGATCGATGAATGATGTCTCCAAGGACTATGTCACAAAGAAGGAGATGCCTCACTCGAGGTATGTCATATATGATGAGGCCAGAGGGATGGAAGATAGAAGAATGGGAAAATAAGGGAGTGAGATGGATATGGATATGGATAGGATGCATGGATAAGGAAGGAAGATTGATGGTAGCATGACGGGTGGACAAGGAAGGTAGATGGATGTGAATAAGGATTAGGATAGTGTATAGGTGAGGGGAATTTATGCCAAGAGGTGTCCAAAGCATGTATATATGTTTTTCCCTATTTTTATCAAGATCATAAGAAGGATGGATGGATTGGAGATAAATGGGATATGACAGGAAGGATATGTAAGATAGGTGGGATGGAGGAGATGGGTGAAGGGGATGCGGTTGCCCCCAAGTGTGGAAGTAAACTGGATGGGGAATTTACTCATGATGCCTATTTTCCAGGTTTTCATTAGTGTACTTATCCAAGGTGCTTGTTTGCCAAGTTTTCACCATTGGAAAAATTATTTCTCTTTACAATTTTTTTTTTTTTTTTTTTTGTGGATGGAGATGGATAAGGATAGGGATGTGGATAAGTGGATTGAGAAGATATGTGATAATGAGATGGATGAAGGACTCAAGCATCAAGTTCCATATGAGGTATTAAGAGCCCATGTGTGAAGTGACTATTAGATGTTGGTACAACATTATTAGGATAAATGGATTATGCACGTGAATAGATTAAAGGAATTGGACGAGGAAGATATGTATGGGATGTTGGAAAGTGTATGGATGGAATTATGGGGTAGGTTTGTGATGGTGAAATGTTTTCAAGACCAACATTGGCACATATGGCAGTGGATATGAAAGGATAGGAGGATTAGTGGATGGATGATGTGGAGATAATGGAGGAGATGGGATAGTGACTTTTGGGACATAAGGATCCAAAATTGATTTAGGAGATGGAGGGTGTGTATGATTAGATTTTGGATTAGCAACTTTGGATATTGTTATGGATTTTTCATTTGAAGGCATTACATCTTTTTTCTTTGGGATCCACATGGTTTTGATTTTTGCTTTGGTGGTCCTTTATGGCCTGTGGGTTTGATTTGGATTTTGGATTTGATCTTTCTTTTCATCAGCATGTCTTTTTAAGGGTACATGAGGAGCTTTAGATTCATGTGGATGTTTATATTTATGCATTTTTACTTTAGCATTCAAAATTCTTTTAATAGCAACAGGATGGGTATGAGGATATGGACGATGTGGAGGAAACATGAATGGAGTGATGGAGGTAGGATTTTTGGGATGATATGTGGATGGGGAATGTGTAGGTACATTCCTTTGTTGATCTTGATTAGGGAACATGAGAGTGGGATGTTTATGATGGGTGACATAGATAGGTGATTGGTGGATAAAAGGATGAATAGGACAAGATGTAGGAGGTGATTTTGGGATATAAGGGCCCAAAATGGACTTAGAATGTGGGGGATGTGTGATGGTGGATGGAGGGAAATAAGGACCTAAAATAGATGGAGTAGATGAAGGATGGGAGATGGTGGATGGAGGGACATAGGGACCCAAAATGGATTCGGAAGACGAAGGAGGAATATGTATGGTTTTTTTGAGATGATACGATGGAGGAGGGATGGTAGCAAATGGTTTAGTGAAGTGACAGGAAGAACCTATTATTCTTTTGGAGGAGGCTTGTTGAGGACGTATAGAGGTTGTACCAACATTTTTGGATTGCAATTCTTCAAATATATATCCAAGACCTTGTGTACGCAAATTTTCTTTTACATGGATGGGCTCTAAAATACTTTGCTCATCAAGCCCTAAACCTTTTCCTTGATAGTTCATGCTCTTGAGCATTCGATCTATAGTAGGATTCTTGTTATTTTGGAAGAATGATGTGAGTCCATTATTATGTGGGGGAGGATGGGTGGTGTATATTCTTAGTTCCTCTTCTGCAAGGAAACCACCATGAATGAATGTAAGAGTACTGAGGGCATATAAAAGTGGTGTGGGGATAGTAGGGTTAGGTGGAAATGGAGGATCATGAGATGGAGATGATGGGGTAGTAACATCTTGATCAAGAGGAATGAGTGGTAAGGTATCAAGAGAGATTAAGTGATATGATAGGATTTGGATTTGTGGCAGTGGGTGATAATGGCTCATGAGATGGAGTGGTTGGATCTTGAGTGTCAAGAGGATCATGGGATGGAGTGGATGGGGTACTATGATCTTGAGGTGTACTAGATGGGATGGTAGGATCTTGATGTGGAGAAGGGGATATGTTGGTATGCTTTGGATCAAGCTCTTGGCATGACTCATCTTGTATGGGTGGCATAATGATGGAGTGTTGGAGGGACTCCTCAAGTGGGGGAGATGGAAGGATAGATGATTCAAGAAGTTTATGGGAATGGATTTTGGTGATACTAGGAGTGGGAGGAGTGGATTGGATTTGGGTGTCTTCGATGGATTGGGTGGATCTAGGAGTAGAAGATGGTGATCAGGTTTGATTATCTTTGATGGGTTCAGCGGCTCTTGGAGTAGGTGATGGGGGTTCAATGGATTTGGTGGGTTTGATGGTTTCAATGGTTTGAGTTGTGCTAGGGGTGATAATAGTAATGATAGGTGTGGGATGGAGAAGGGTCTCATCACTAATGACCATGGATGATGGATTGGGATGGCATGGTTCCATGACTTCAAGATGTGGAGTTGGGGATGTCTTCTTTGTCATGAGTCTTTGGAGAACTTATGGAGTGAGAATCGTGCATATTCTAGCCTTAGCTGGGGTGATGGTAATAGATGAAGGATTAGGGATTGGTGGAGGATTAGTATTAGACGGATGGATGGGATTGGAGGGAGGACTAAGAGTAGGTGGAGGATTAGGATTAGAATAGGAGGACATGGGTGGTGCATTGTAGTAGGTGTATTGAGATAGCAGATTAGGATGGGAAAATTTGGGTGGTGGGTTAGGATAGGAGGACATGGATGGTTGATTAGGAAAAGAGGACGTGGGTGGTGGATTAGGAAAAGAGGATGTGGGTGGTGGATTATAGTAGGATTATCAGGATAGTGGATTAGAATAGGAAGACGTGAATGGTGGATTGGTGTTGGAGGAAATGGATGGGGGATTAAGGTAGGAATATTGGGATGGTGGATTAGGATAGGAAGGTTGGGATGGTGGATTGGGATAGGAGGATTGGGATGGTGGATAAGAGAAAGATGTAGATGAAGGATATGATGCATATGTGGATGGAGAAGATAATGGATATCCCTTGCCAAAGGTAGCATAAGGATTGTTATTAGGTGTGGATGAAGTCATGATGGGATAGCTTGGATGAGTGATTGGATTTTGGATGATGTTCAGGGAAAGCTTACTAGAAATGATAGCATCAAGGGGGTCTATATCATACTCATCTTGATCAACAATACTTTCATTATCATCATCAACGTAATTGGGATTTCCCTTTACTACTATTTTTGGTTGCATTGGTGAAGGATAAAGATTCATGATGTTGGATGGGATGGATATGGATTGAAGGTATGGGAATAGATGATTAGAAAGAAAGAAAAGATGAAAAAATGAATAGGATAGATTGGAAGAAGATGGAAGAATGGATTTTAATATTTTTTTTGATATCAGAAGATATTGGATGTAGATGGACTAAAGCTCATATTGGGATTTAGATTAAGCTCATATTGGGATTGGATTAAAGCTCATATTAGGATTGGATTAAAGCCTAGATTAGGATTGGATTGAAGCTCAGATTAGGATGATTGGAGGATGTGATGGGATTGATTCTAAACCAAGTTCATGGGTTTAACTAGATGACGTAAGGTGCTAACAATAGGATTTTTCCAGATTTGGTAGTTTTCAAAAATTATCAAATTTTGCCATTTTAGGTAATTTCACATGCATATCTTTGAGAATCCAGATTTTTCCCAAAAATTTCCAAGAACTAAGGTAGGATGAATTGCCAACTAACATCCTAAATCCAAAACATGAGTTTCGAGTTATTAACAAAAATGACTTTTTAAAAACTGGAAAAAAACACTAAATTATCGTTTTGAGGGTCAAGATGAAAGTTTCAAGCCCCAAAAAAGTGTCAAAATGGGGGCCAACCTACTCAAGGTTGGTTTGGAATCAACATGCCACCTCATAATGCATCCACCCATAAAATTTCAGCCCAAACAGACATTTGAGTCAAAAGTTATGACCTTCGAAAGTTCCTGCATCAAAATCAAAACCCCTAAAACAAAGTCTAGGTAATTGGGATCGATGGATCGATGATGGATGTGGACTCTAATGATGTTCTAAGATGAACCTATGTGATTTGGTCGAGGAAACAATGACTTTCAGAAAGTGTCGATGGACGGGAACGATGATGATGGGAAGACAGATGAAGGTTTGTTCTAGTGGAAAATTCACCTATTTGTGAAGGAAAATTTAACTGTTCAAGGATGATGAAGCAAATTCACCTATCTGTGAAGGAAAATTCACCCAAATATGGTTGACATAAGGAATAGGAAAATTTGCAAGGAAAATTCACCCAAACACTAAGCAAACTTTCCCAAAACCTAACAAATTTGCCCAAACAAGGAGCAAGTTCACCCAAACTTCAAAGGACCTAAGGAACAAGCGAATTTGCAAGGAAAATTTTCCCAAACTGACAGCAGGTTCACCCAAACTAATAGCAGGTTCGCCCAAACTCAAATGAAGAATAGGCGAATTTGCTAGGAAAATTCACCCAAACTGATTTCAGGTTTGCCTAAACAACTACAAATTCACCCAAATAGATGCAAATTCACCCAAACAGCTGCAAGTTCACCCAAACAGCTACAAGTTTTCCCAAACAACTACAAATTTTCCCAAACAACTACAAATTCACCCAAACACTAAGCAAATTCACCCAAATAGCTGCAAGTTCACCCAAACAGCTGCAAATTCGCCCAACCAGTTGTAAATTCACCCAAACACTAAGAAAAATTCACCCAAACAGCTGGAAAATTAACAGATAGAAAACTCACCTAAATTGACAAGAACAATAGGGAAATGGGCATATTTGACTTGCATGATCCCCTAACGGGGATGATAACTTCGCCTATTTCTTGAACTGTACGGACGAGGATGAATTTGCCTAAAAATAGGATTGGTTGTTCAACAAACGGGTTCACCTAAATCTTGAAACAAATAGATAAAAGACTCATACGGGAAGCAAATTCACCTATCCCAAGAGAATGGGTGAATTTGACAGGAAAATGGATAGATGGACAAATAGACAAAAACTGACAGCAAGTTCACCCCTAAAGGGGGAAAATTTGCCTATTTAGTGAAAATGGGTGAATTTGATATAGGATGACTGGCAGGATGACTCAGACTGAAAACGGGATCACCCCTAAAGGATGCAAATTCGCTTGTTCTATGAAAATGGGAAAATTTGATAGAAAATGACTAACGCAATCGCCTAAGGGATGGATGGACTTGCCTATTTCAAGGAACGGGTGAAAACAAGGTTGCCTAAGAAAGTGACCCACAGGTGAATTCTCCTCTAACAAAGACAAATTCGCCCAAATGAATGACCTGGACTAGACTAGGATGGAGAATAGTTGACTATGGCAAAGGATGACAAGCACGGAAAACAACAAACAAAAGGAAAGGTTGACTCAGTTGAAAAGAAAAGCACTGGTATAGCACAATGAAAACACACCAAATAGCACAAACCTAGAATTAGTGATAAGGATTTGCAAACATGGGTCTCTATCTAGGTTGGACAAGGCTATCTCGTGAGTCCTCGATATACACACAGTACGTGGGGCACAACCGTGAACACCAGCCCGTCACAAGCATGAGTTGGGAGCCCTGGCGAGGTACTGAAAACTTGAACCAACTCTTCACGTCTTATCTAGGTATCACCCTAGATTCAATGCTCTACTAAACATGACACAACTAGATTGAGGTACAGCTTTCACTCCCCCCCTTTATATACCCCGTCGATAACATGTGGTTGGAATCATCCCTTGGGTGATGAAATCTCAGGCAGGTCCCACTAAATCAAGAAGATACTAGACGTTTTCAGTTGGTCCCTAGGCTTGCACATAGCACAAGGGGAGAGCTTAGACGTACTAGCACCTCCTAGGTAGACACAACTGGACTAGAGTGACTATAATTTCTCATTACCTAGGATCACCAAATGGCACAAGGGGATTGGATACATCAACAACCACTCCCAAGCATAGTAAACAAAGTAATTGACCCTCTAATTAAAGCTATGTGTGCCTAGATTAGTGTGAAAATGACAAACAGACTACCTAAGGGGTCTTTGATTGATTGTCCTACAACAAACACATTAGTAGTTTCCAACACTAGTCTTGGACAAACGGGGACAAGCTGCACAAACTGTTAGTGAAAAGACACACTCACAAATAGATAGGTTAGAAAATTAGTACTTAAAAATGGAATTGAAATGATGCTAGAAATAGGAGATTCAGGTCTCATATTTACCTCATATTCGCCTTTATAAGAGGAAATTTCACCTATCTAATTGAGCAAATTCACCCTTGTTAGGAGCAACTTTGGTTGTTCTTAAGAGCAAATTCACCCAAACTAGTAGTAAATTTGCTTGTTTATGATGGATGGGAGAATTTTCCTTCAGTACAAATTCGCCTATTTAGGTGGATGGGTGAATTTTCCTTCAGCGCAAATTCACCTAAACTTGGAGATTCACTTGTTTGAGAGGAAAATTCACCCCAAAATCCTAATCAAATTCCCCTAAAATGGAAAATTTTCCCCTTTGTACAGAAAGGGTGAATTTTCTTGACCCTACTATAGGAAAATTTGCCCCTATAAGGTGTAAATTTTCTTGTCAGAGCGGATTTTTCCTTGTGTGAAATTTGAACCTGCAAAACTGAAACAATAGCAAACATGAAAGAAAAGACCTATGACATGGGTCCCACCGGGCATGCCAAAAATGTGTGCAGCATTTTTCTTCTAGTCTAAAATGCAAAACAAAACGAATGAAAAACAAAGGAAACACAACAACACCTCAAGATGAGTCGAGTTAAACTTAAACAAAACAAAGCAAAATAGAATGATTTACCTTGTCCAAGTCGATTAGTTGGTTGGCCTTGTTGATAGATTGATATGTGTGCTCCTAGATCGATTTCGACAGCATAACGGCTTGTTGTAGCTTGATTTGGATGAAAGGATGGATGAAAATGGCTATGGATGCAAGATGGATGCTTGAGAGATGATGAAAAATACTTGAGAGCTTGAAAATGGTTAGGGTTGCAAAAATGGCTAAGTGTTAGTCATGTAACCAAGGGAGATGAATTGAACGGTGGAGATTGAAAGAGAACAAGAGATTAATGGCTCAGATCAAAGAGTTTACTAAAGGAATTAAAAATTCATTTTTAATGTGCATGTGGATGATAAAAGGAATTAAAAATTCCTTAGAAACCTTGGATGAATAAAATGGAATTTAAAATTCCATTGGGAAGGACATAGGGATTGTAAATGGAATTAAAAATTCCATGAGAGGACCTTGGGAAGATAAAAAGGAATTAAAAATTCCTTGGGAAGATAAAAAGGAATTAAAAATTCCTTGGGATATGGGGAGAGTTGACTAAGGGGTTGATTAGACTAGCTAATCAATGATTAGGGGAAGGTTAGGTGGCTAATGAGGATTAGGAGCCAACTTGCAAAAGTTGGAGGATGTGAGACATCCTAATCATGGATTATGAATGTGCACATCACTAATGATGAGATTAGGAGGTGGATTAGGATAAGGTGAGTGGATGAGAGATAAAGGGAATTAAATAAATGGATTATTTATTTAATTCCTTGAAGGAAAAGAATAAAGGGTAAAGTATTTAATTATTTAACCAAATACCTTAGGGATTGAGAGGAATTTAGGGTTATTAATTAAATAATAACAGTATTACTTAATTACTACAAATAAGAGGATATTTAGACGAAAAGGGATAAATTTGGACAAATGTAAGTGTCCCAATTTAGGTGTCTACAGACATTACCATTGGTTTCTTTTGTTTTTTCATTGATTTTGTTGTAATTTTGTACTCTCCTATAAATGTTGGTGTGAACTCTAAGGAACCCCAATCATCTTCCAATAACTATGACACTTTTTTCATCTCTTTTTTCTCTTCTTTCATAAGCTCTATGTTTGAAGTTGGAATTATTGTGCTTAGGGGATTTGACATTCCTTTTTCAACTTGTAAGCAACTTTCAGAATCGGGGTCTATTTCATCTTGGTACACTTTATTTGTATAGACATACTTCATGATACGATGAATAGTCGAAGGCATCGTATGCATCTCATGAATCTAAGGTCTTCCTAAAAGAATATTGTATGAAAGTTCATGAGGCATAACATAAATAGGAGTTTGTAGGGTAGCCTTTCCAACTATAATGGGTAAAGTAATCACACCAAGCGGTTGCTTTCCTACATTTCCAAATCCTTGATTTATCTACTCCAAGTCTATCCAAAATATTCACACTACACACATTAAGAGCAAAGCCATTATCAACAAGGATCCTTTTTATTCCTGTCCTATTGAATCTAGCTACTATCTTGAAGGCATCATTTTTATTTCTCATCTCTGTTACACCCCAATTGTGTATTTACTATTACTATGCAGGGCAAATGTGAATGTAATGTGAATTCTAGAGATGAATAAATTGTGCTTGCACTATGTTATTGATGCATTATGTATGAATGTTATCTCATTTCATGTTATGTGAAGAAATGAAAATGTGTGAAATGGATGCTTATTGAATAGATATTCTAACTTATGAGATTTATTATATGTAATGCATATTTTGTTAAATAGCTAACTACCATGGGCATATGTTAGTGGATGTAGGTATATGTTCAATTCCTCCAAGTGGAGGGGAAGTATCACTCAAGAGAAGATCTTGGTTGGGTAACCAATAACATAACCTATCTGAGCTTACACACACCATAGTAGAATAATTGAGTCAAGTTATTATGTGGGAAGTTGGTAAGTCATCCTTAGTTTATATGTCTACATTACTAAGAGTCTCATTTACTATTGAGTGATGATTATCTATTTGATCTTATGATTTCTTTCTTATATTACTGTGGTTGCATTCGTGAGTAGGAAGTACATGGAGTATGTATATGTATACACGTGCATGTTGATGATAGACCATACACATGAAGGAACATGCATATGAGTGTACATAGGTAGATGTACCTATGCACACTTATGGATGAGTTGCTTATATGTATGGAACTATCAATTGGAACTAACGACATGTATATGTATATATATATAGATATATATCACACATAGGTGTTTATCAATGCAATAGTAATTGTGTATGACTTTAGTGTTTAATCGAAGGTGTATATATATATATACATGTACATATATCCATATGTATATATGTATCAATAAACACATATGGTTTGCAAATGGATATGCCCATAAGAATGTATCGATACATGTATACATATGTATATGTATGTACATAGAAGAATATATATAAATATATATATGAACACAGTCGATATTATTATCATTCCTATGTGAATGAAATATTGATTGTATTCATTTAATTATTGAATGTATACATACATCAGGGAAACATTTAAGAAACCCCCCCTCGGCGAAGGTGTAAAATCCTTGCGAATCTTGTATACTTCCCAATAAAAATATTAATTTTAGTGGCAAATTTTTTCATTTTTCATAAAAAAAAATAATGTCCATTAGCGAATCTTTTCTAATCGCTAGAAGTCTATGGAAAATCTTGGCGAAATGCATTTTTTTTTAAAACCACTAAATTTTTTCCATTAGCAATTAAAATCTATTTTCAAACCAATAAAATATTACAATTGGTGAATTAAACCTGTTTTCAAACTAGAAAAAATAATTTTGTTGGCGATTAAAACTTTTTTCAAACTAAAAAATAAAATTCATTGGTGAATTAAACCTATTTTCAAATGATTAAGAAAAAAACATTGGCGAATTAAACATTGTTTAGTAAGCGAAGGAGGCATAGAAGTTTCCGTAAAAAGTGAAGCATTTATGAAGGTTTTTTGTCGGCGATGGATGTACGTTTTGGAATTGGCATAAATGGAGATTATTGGGAAATTGAGATGTATTAAAGACACACATCTCATGTAGCTAGTCGGCAGTGGGTGGTTCTCTAGAAGCCAGTGAACCAAAGAAACAATGGAGGCTAGTTTCACCTTGACATCACGGAGGCAGTTGGACCCTTTCATTGGCAAAGCATCTGTCAAGCAGCTGTGGGGTTTATTTCTTTTCAAGGATGTGCAGGTGGCGCAAGTAGTTCAATTTATTTTGGGTAATGGCTTTGAAAAATTAAAGCACAGATACAGGACCAATATGGATATTTATTCATTGGTCATGGCTTGGGGTCTGGACTTAGGAGAGCCAATGGATGTAGTGAGGAAAGTCATGAAAACTCTAGTTCACAAAGATTTTTTAGAGGATATGGAAGGCATTCTGGAATGGATGATACCAGGAGTGGGGCTTGTTAAGGTTGAAGGAATAGATGGTGGAGGCTCGGAGCTCATGGATTTAAATCATCTCTTTATCAGGTGGCCAGAAGGATGCACCAAAGATCTGTGGTGAGAAGGTGTGGAGCATGGGTGGCAAGCACTCAAAATCTGCGTTGAGTTAATGGAGGTCGAAGAGGTCATAGAGAATCTCAAAGACATCGCTAGAGTAGAGATGTGTGAAAATAAGGGTCTGCATCCAAGGAAGAAGATGAAGTCGTTAATGGAGATAGAGTCGTTGGAGATGGGTAATTCATCGAAGGTGTTTGAGTAGTATAAGTTTAAAAAAAAAATAGATTACTGTACTAAATCTTGTCTGTGATTTTGTTTTTTGGGGGTTATGCCTGGATTTGCATTCTAATTGTAAAACACCTTGGGGTACGAACAATGGTTGGAAGGGTAGATTTCAGGTGGGTATGATTAGGGATAATTTGATATGTTGGAAATGGAAACTGTGTTGGTTAATCAACTTTTTTGGTAGTTGATGGATGAACATAAATCTAAAGTATATTTTATAGCATTAGTTTAAAATTGGAATAATTTTTGGTAGTTGATGGATGAAGATAAATCTAAAGTATATAATAATGTTTATGATAAAAATATAAATTAGTGTAGAATTGGAATAATTCTTTGTAATTTCACTTTATATTAATATATATGATTTATTCAACAACATTTATTTTATAGCATTTTGTTTACAGTGATTCTCAACTTTTATTTTTTTCAAGATAATATAGCATTTGGTTTTATTGGTGAGCATGTTGAAATTTTGTTTTCCTTTTACAAATAATTTATGTTTTTAGATAGATGAATTTAAGGATTAAACTATAAAAAAAAATCAACAACATTTATTTTATAGCATTTATTCAATATGTATGATTAATAAAATCAATAATATTTTAATATAAAAGATTTTATATAAAAAAAATATAAATTAAATATTTTTTTGACAATTAAATTTTTTCATAAAACATAAAGTGACAGGAATTTAAATGAATAAAACCATCACAAAATTTTCATATGACAAGTAGGGGTGGCCATCAAATTCCAAACCTGGCCAAGAGGTAATAATTTTCCAAACTCCAAATGTACCGATCTTAATTACCCATCGATCCTCCAGTCATGTCCACTTGCTAAAATCTTCCCGTGATCTTCACTTCATAAATGCACCATCCTTGCCACCTTTCCTATCTTAATTCACCAAATTCGAGGTTTTGGTGCTTTTCCTAACCTTAGTTGCAAGTCTTTCTTGGTCATCTATGTAGTCGATGGGTCAAAAGTTTTGACAACTTCAAAACTTTAGACTTTGGTTCTAAGGTTCCAAGTTTCGACGACCACGCGACATTATGGACCAGTACTGTTTAATGAATTTTTGATGGACGTTTATAGTTGCATTCTGGAAGTATATCTCTCAAGCAGTAGATTTGCAAATTAAAACGTCTGGAATTACACTAGAACTGTTAGATGCGAACACATGGGGAGATCAAGGCTCATCGTCGTGGTAATGAACCTAATGGGTTGGATTTTGGCGATGAGCAATAGAATAAATTAAGTGGTAGAAATATGCACGTGCAGAAAGTTTGTTTTAGAAGAGGGACTTCCTACAAAGAATGTAGGACCAAGGCTTAAAAACTTAAGAACATTTTACACAAAGGATATAAAGGAAAATCAATATAACCATGACCATTCGATGATTTTTTGATGGATGGTTGTAGTTGCATTCCAAAAGTAAATCTCTGAATCAATAGACATGTGAATTGAAACCTCTAGAATAACACTAGAACCGTTAGATGTGGAAACGTGGCGAGACCAAGGCTCATTTCTCCCTTTTCAATGCCTCGACATATTACATTTCATTTAATTGAAATTCTCAATCTTTTAGTTTTGAACATCTGAAGCGATTGATTGGACAGCTCATAGCTTTAATGAAACAAGATTTGTAATGATTTCATATCATTTGAGTGGCACTAGTAGTGTTGATTGGAGTCTGGTGATTTTGATAGCTTGTCAGATTGAGGTACAATTTTCATTTAGCCAGACGTCAATCAAATTAAACATTTTAATTTTTAATTGTACATGTAATGCTTAAGATACACAAATTGACTAAGTTGGTTTTTTGGTTTGTTCGAATCAGGCTAGTAGCGGCACTAGTGGCCCATAATTTATTAAATAGGGTAGGTAATAGTGATAGTAATAATGTGACATTATAATTCAATTGTAATAAAATAAATGGTTATAAATTTACAACAAAGAGTTATTCAAATCAATTTTTTTTTCCTTTGAGAAATTAAGTATTAATTTCATGCAAAGGTGGAGTAAGTAGCCAATTATCACATTCCATTTGCAAAATTCAAAGCAGTAGTAGAAAATTATAGAAAGGCGAGTTGCAGGTGAGGAGTAAAATGGAAACATCGTTTGCGTTGGACACGGAGAAGCAATAGCAGGCCTTCAGAGGGGAAATAATCGATAAGTGACTGCAGGGGCTGATGAATTCGACCCATCCACTCATTCTTTGGGAAACCAAGAAAGTGGTTGGGCCAAGATTTCTGAAGGCGTATCACAGAGCCAAAGCAAATATGGAGATTCCAGCAATGTTCTTAGCATTCCTTTTACATATGGGAGTCTCGAAAGAGATAAGCAAAAAATTGACCCAAACGGTCTTCGTGCATGCATTGTTGGGAGAAATTGACACAACGCTAGATAATGTGGATGAGAATAGGAAAATTCCCATGCCACAAAACTACTACATGATGCATATGAGAGGGAGAGAGGTAATTAAGTTTCCTTTGGTCCGAACCATCGACCCAGAAGGATTTGAAAAATTGTGGGCTGAAAGGGACCGTAGCATTTTCTTTCTCCTCAGGGAAACAAAGCTGACGACCAATCTCCCGCATGGGTGGGCAATGAGATACGCGGAGGACGAAGGTCTGGCAGAGGAAATTTTAGCTAGTGATGATGATGATTGGGACCTTGGATATGGGGAAGAATGGCTTGCGAATTATCACAGGGACCCGGAGGAAAAGGCCAAAAGCACAGTGCACTAGAAATGTGGAGTAGATTGCTCGATGATTGCAAATTGCAAGGAGTACCTGAAACACATAGAGTCAAAGGATGATGATGAATGATAAAGTTTGGTTGGGTATGATTTTATCTTTTTGTTGTTGAATAGCAATAGTAATAGTAATAGGGTAATTGAGTCAGTCTCGGGTCTTGGAGTGCCTGTACTAAAATTCAGGCCAATTTTATAATGAATTCTATAATGCATGAAATATGGGTGGGCTAGCTGATTAGGGAAGGTCACTTGACAGAAAAGGCCTTCAGGGTGGTTCTATGAAAAACAAAAACTCATGTAATCCCTTTTTGATAATCAATACAGGGTGCTACCCCTAGCAGTGTTTTACCTAGCAAAAAAATAATAATTGCATGTAGATTTAAAAGTAAAACATAAAGCAATACACATGTATTACATTTAAATTTTCACCAGTGATCCAGCAGAAGCTTGGCGCTTGCGCTTACATTTGTATTTATGCTATGTAATAATGTGACATTGTAATTTATTTGTAATAAAGTAAATGGTTGTGCTATTAATTTGGCATTGCAATTCCTTTTATTAAGTCCTTTGCAACGTTAAGTGTTACTGTGTATTAATGGTTGTGCTATTAATGTGACATTGTAATTCCTTTTATTAAGTCCTTTGCAATTGCAACGTTAAGTGTTATTATGCTTAGTGCTATTAATGATTGTGCTATTAATGTGACATTGTAATTCATTTTATAAAGGCCTTGATAATCTGAGCGCATTAATGGTTAAAAATTAAAAAACTTTAAAAAATGTGTTTATTATTTATATCATAAATTACTCAACCGTTCGATGAACAATAACATTTCATGTATGGTTGTAGACTCAAAATAAGGGAGCAAAGCAAGCTTAGTTGTTAGGCCTCCGAGTTTTATAACCATGTGACATGTCACATTGTCACAGAGTTCTAAAGTTTCATAACTACCTGATTCCCCAACTTGGTTCACTTTGTTGAGTAACTTAAGTTCATGCATATGTAACCTTTGAGTTACGGTGTGTGGATTTATTTGGTGGGTCAAAGGTTTTGAAAACATTGAAACTTCAGACTTTGGTTTTGAGGTTCCAATTTTCAGCGACCACATGACATGTTGGACTTATCTTTCCTTTCAAAGGCATCATCGTCTGACATCTCATTGAATGCTATGTACAGAATAAACTTGAGTTGTCTTTTCAGGAATTTCCAAAAGCATGCAGGTTTAAAGGCTATCTTTTCAAGGTATGAAATTGAATTCCACATTTAAAGCATGTCCTATCAAAAATAACGACATAAGTGGGTGGTGAAGTTGTACTCAGACATTTAGCCTGCATTCTCGTTCTTTTCCAAGGCCAGTACTTCTCAAGTGCAAACATTCTTTTTACTCAGACTTTTAGCCTACATTCTCATTCTTTTCCAATGCCAGTACTTCTTAGAATCTCATGTGCAAACATTCATTCTCCACGAATTTGTGCTCATGCAGAGTGAACGTTGGGTTGGCATAAGTGATACAATGCTCAAACCTTTTAAGTTAGACGACTTTTGGGTGTGCCTAGAGAGGGACAACAAGTCTGAGCTGCATATAAAACTCTTAGAAAGTGGGCTAGCTCAGGCTGGAGGGTTTCTAGAAGTTGTGTTGAGTGTGGACCTGATAAGTGCATGTGCAAGAAGGTACATTCTATAGATAGGAAATTAAAGCCGCGGAAAGAACTGTAATTGCAAAAATTTCTCCTGAAGTTGTTTCCTATGCATTGGGGATTCCAAAAAGGGAACCTGTAGAAGACATGTTTGTCGCAATGGAAGGTGAATTTTTCAAAGTGAATAAGGACTAGTGTAAGATCTTTATGGCCAAAACCTGGTTGAAGTCTGAAAAGAAAGGTAAGTCGCAACTGTCGAGTAAACTCAAATATTGCATTTTAAGGAAGAAATTGTAGATGTTATTACTTTATTGAACCACGTTGTTGGGAACCCATAGGTTGAGTTATTTGAGGATTGGATGTTTTTATTTATCTTGATAGTCTGTGATGAGAACATTTTCATTGACTGGACTAAATTTATTTGCTTCCATTTGAATGAGCAATTAATTAATTTCCATAAGGCTGCTACTTTATGTATGTGTTCTTGCCTGACGTACATTGTAGGTAGTCAGAGGTCCTTTTGGCCTGGGTTGGAGCCGCAAGGAACCCCAGCTTCTGATATTCCTGTGTATAAATGCTTTCCTTAGTTCATTAAACAATTTGGAATGGGTGATTTTTGTCATGTTAATGATGCATTTTTAATGGAGGTCATGAGGAAGCTAGATGGAAATCCAAAAATCAGCCTTTCCCATGAATCGATTTCTCTTGTACCAAAATTTGGTAGTTTTACATCCAATTTGATAAGTTTTCCTATTTGAGAATAGGGTGTTTTGAGAAAGCCCCATTTAAATTACCTCGGTATCCTAAATATTTACTAATATTTCTGAAAGTTTGTCGACAAATGGCCATGGTCAATATTAAGTATACGAACATGGGGAAACGAGGGTATGTCTTCCCATTAGAGACCCCTTCTTTTGTGTGCAAAAAAAACTAGATGGCCAGGGGAGTTGAAGGAATTCTCAAGGAATATACCCTCCAGAATCTGTCTATGAGAGCTAATTTTGATAGTAAGGGTTTTGTGAAGCATAATCTCTATGGAGGGAGCTTATATCGGCATTAGCCATTTATCGAAGATTTATGGGAAGATTGTGTCGATGAGAATGAAGTTTTGAGAAGAGATTATATGAGGCTAACGCTAAACCAGATACAAGCTTTCATTCTACCATTTCAGATTCCTGAAAATGTAGTTGAGGATTCAACAATCATAGATCCTGCTTATGAAAAATTGCCTAATAAATCCCACCCTAGGGTTGATTGGAGCCAAAGTGAAATTTTAGATATGAGGATGTGTGCTGCCCTAGTGCTTAAAAGAACCCAAGACTGGTTGGATGGGAAATGGTGTCAAGTTGCAAGTCTTGTTTAGGAGCCTAAGTCATCACAGAAGATTGAACAAGGGTCTACGCAAGCATTTGGTGCAAGTGTATGATCAGGGAAACCCTCTATTAGGTCCTCTAGTGCAAATTCTTAGTCAGGAGGTGATGGTGATAGGCCAAAATAAACACTCAAGTTGAAGAGCATCTATGAACAAGACAGTGTGCTTTCTCCTACCCCTAAGAAAAAGACCAATCAAGAAAAACTTGTGGCTGCAAATTCTGAAGCTATCTTTAATCAGATCACTGAAGATAATATCTTTCCTCCTATGAATGAATTCCCCCTTCTCCGCTTAATAATCCACCTTTCACTCCTGGCACTCCTAAAGAAACTATTAGTGGAAATGAAGATTCTTGTCTGGTAGTAGCCTCCCCAGGATGGCTAAAAAAAGTAGTGGAGAAGAAGAGAAAGCATATTCCTACAATGACAGTTGGAGTGGATATAGTTTCAAAGTTACTTCAAAGCTCAAGATTCAAAACCTAAGAAAGCCAAGAAGATGTCAAGGATGGTGATTGATGCTACTTCTAGAAATCAAATGTTAGAAATTGCTAACCCTGTGAAGGATTTAAATGAAGATGAAATAACGGAGGTGGATTACAAAGTCACACATGTTGATATGGGGCCTCCAACACTGGAAGGTGATGTGTACCATACCAGTTATTCAATCAATGTCTTGATTAAAAGAGTGAAAGAACAAAGGAAAGAAAATATAAAACTGCAATCTCAAGTCCTCACACTGTGTAATTTTATTTCTATAAAGCCTCAAGTTCTCAGGTAGAGGACATCGATGTGCTCACCATAGAGAAAATTAAAAATAATTTGAACTATTCTAGAGTTACTTGTGAGGGGATCGATAAAATATCTCAAGAGGTTATCTTCTTTCTAAATAAATATGTTCTCTTTTACACTCGAGTTGTTAAGAAGTGGGAGGAGTTAGTAACAAAACTTCAACAGGTCAGAAAAGATCAAACTAGTCTCTATGTTCTATCTCAGGAAATGAAAGAATTGAACTCTATGGATCCAAAGATATTAATTGGTGAGAAAATTGTGAATAATCCTAAGGAGCTAGACCCTTCCTAGTCTGATTCATTGGAATGGAAATTGAATATGTATGATAATCTAATGAAGGAAATTAATAACAGACTTGAGCTATATTATGAAATGTTGGTGGAAATTAAAGAAGATTGTAATATTCTAGGAGTGGAAATTACTGATGATTTTGATGAAAGGATTCTAGATATAAGAGAGATCTCTCTGAAGTTTAGAGATATATTCAATAAAGAAATAGTTGATCCTACTACAGTGACATGGGAGTCTTTCTCAAAACTCTATGGAATGCAGATCCACCTGAAGACATATAAATTTGGAGAAGAGAGAAGATCTCAGATGTTGGTTGAGTCTAAAAATGCTTTGGGAAAATGGAGAACCAGGTTACAGATTACTACAACACCAGGGAGCAAAAACATCACCATAATTATCACCAAGTATCGGGAATACAAGCAAAGAGTAAAGGCCCAAGAAGCATTACTGAAGGAGAAGCAGGAAAAAATAATTGAAAGCGGAGTCGATTTTGGGAGAGGGACCACTGTTTAGTTTTAAGTTTTTATGTTACTTTCTTTAATTTGGATCTCTTGATACTTCAAAGACTTTTTATTTTAATTTCTAAAACGGTTGTCTACTTGTCTTCAAGAAACCATTATCAAGACAAAAAAAAACTCTGCTATTTTTATTGCTTTTCTATTATTTCAATATAGAAAGACAATGGTGAAGTTCATGCATGCGTAATATTTGAGTTATGGTGTGTACTATGTGTATTTTCCTCATTAGAGAAAAAACTATTTTATGATTTCAAGTTTTTTTTACAGTTATCTTTCAATATAGAAACTCATATGGTGAAGTTCATGTAGACATAATCTTTGTGTTGTGGTGAATGAATTGATTTTGTTTATTCTAAATATCTTTCCAATGGTTATCTATGTTGGTGTTCTAGATGTTTAATAGATTGCATTGCTATTGGATGTTTATCTTTGAATGAATGCTTATGGCAATGGTTGAGTTCAATTAAAGAAATTTATTAGTTCTAAAGTGATTCAATTCTTTGTGCTTTATTTTATAGTTTGATATTGGCATGCCTTTCAAAGCTTTCTAGTTAAAAGCTACACCTTTCTTTGCTTTCTGGTTAAAAACTGCCTGAATTTCTATTCATTGCATATCATAAAAGGTAGCTACCACCTTATAAAATAAGAGAATCGGTATGAAATTCAATTGATTTGGTAGTTTAAGCTTTTATTGTTTAAGTTGGGTGGATGCCTTTATAAGTTATTTATGTTGAACTGTTAGCTTAGGTTAGCTTATAACTTATAAGTTATGGATGTTGAACTGTTAGCTTTTGTTCAAGGAATGGATTAATAATATTCCTTTCAGTTATATAACAAAGATTGTGTGAGTGGCAATGCAATAGGAATTTATAAGTAGTGTGATAAGTGTTGTTCTTTAAAAATGATGCAGAATCACATATCAAATTCAATACCATGGAATACAATATAAAAATTTTGGCTTTTCCTAACCTTAGTCGCTAGTCCTCAGAGTTTTATAACCTTGTCGTGGAGTTCTAAATTTTCATAACTTCCAAATTCCCTGACTTGGATGATGCTTCACTTTGTTGAGTTGCAAGTATTTCTTGGTCATCTTTCTAGTCGGTTGGTCAGAGGTTTCAAAAACTTCAAAACTTCAGACTTTGGTTCTAAGGTTGCCTACTCAATATCATCTTTAAGACTGAAGCAAGAATGGAAAAGAGATAAAGAAAACTTATTATTATAACTAATAACACTATGAAGAAATGATCACTCACCTTTAAGTCTACGTTTTCGGCTTTCGCTAACTTCCGAATTGAGAAGTAGAAACGAACAAAATGTGTAAGAATAAATGACACTTTCGATTGTATTTATATCAATCCATGATTCCATATTTGGCGAATTTCATGGGATTTTTAAATGGTATATTAAAAATTGGGTGAATCTTGCATGCTTATACAACGATATGTTGTAATTTTCAAGGCGAAATGTGTCCTCAAATGTAATTATTTTTTAATGTTATTGGCAAAATAGGTCCTCATAAGCAACTATTTATAAATTTTAATTGGCGAAATGGGTCTTCACAAGCAACTATTTATAAATTTTAATTGGCAAAATGGGTCCTGATACAATGTTGTTTTAATAGTATTGGTGAATATGTAGGTGTTGTATTAAATGCTTTCGGGATTCCAAGGGAAAATACTAGTCGGTCCAATTGAAACGCGTAGTTTGACAATGGCGAATTTGTTGCTTAAATATTCCTCATAAAAAAATGCATTGGCAAATGGACATGCATTAGACCTATAGTTCGTAAAATCCGAGTGATTGGACACCCTGTTGGGTGTGAGAAATTCGCCAATTTTGACTTGGCTGATTCCTAGAATTCGTCAATTGGCAAAGATTCACCACTAAATTTTTCCCTAACATACATAGTCGACATAGGATATATATATAGATATATATTAACATATATGTATATATATATGTATGTTGATATACATATGTATATGTATATGTAAATATATATATTAATATATATATTAATATATATTTAAATATTATCAATTGCTTGGGAGTTAGTTAACATTAGCAAGATTTGAGGCCGATTTGTTAACTAAATCAAAGGCCAAGTATATTATACTTGTGACTACATTTCAAAGGCTGAATATTACTCAAGTTGTTCATGCACTCGAAACAAGTATTCAGCAAAATAATTTGTAGTCATGAAGTCGATATAAGAA